>JALGQZ010000006.1:837132-1433576 GCA_023105745.1 Austropuccinia psidii
AATTAAAATTAATTAGAATTAATTAAAATTAATTAAAATTAATTAAAATTAATTAAAATTAATTAAAATTCATTAGAATTAATTAAAATTAATTAAAATTAATTAAAATTAATTAAAATTAATTAAAATTAATTAGAATTAATTAAAATTAATTAAAATTAATTAAAATTAATTAAAATTAATTAAAATTAATTAGAATTAATTAAAATTAATTAAAATTAATTAAAATTAATTAAAATTAATTAAAATTAATTAGAATTAATTAAAATTAATTAAAATTAATTAAAATTAATTCAAATTAATTAAAATTAATTAAAATTAATCAAAATTAATTCAAATTAATTAAAATTAATTAAAATTAATCAAAATTAATTAAAATTAATTAAAATTCATTAAAATTAATTAAAATTAATTGAAAGGTACATGGGGTTTATGAGATAATTTGGCAACCAATGGAGCATGGACACCAAACATTGAAGAATTTTGGGCAAAAGGGATTTGAAAACAATATTAGGCTGGAATTATCATGCCAGATTGCAAATAAATTAGCTTTGGCTTTTAACAAGTATGATCAGGGATTGGGAAAGCTCAAAGATGTTACCGATAAAGGTGTTCATTTGGCAGAGAGTAGTAATCTATAATTAATGAAAAATAATTATAATTAATTAATGAAAATTCATCATTTGTTTTCTATTTTATCTATGCATTTTTGCCTTATTCTTAGTTTTGAATTATTATTCATTATAGTATACATAGGCATGCATGTAATGGAATATGTATTACTACATTAGGGTATGTTGTGATATATATTCCATCCGGGAACTGCCATACTTCTTGTCATTCAATTTGAATGACTCTTTGCTCCTAATCAAACCTAGGTTTAATCCCAGCCGACGTATGCAATCGACCTGGAACTGTATCATCAGTCTAGCAGCTTACTCCCTAAATCCCTTGCTTGTCCTTCGACATAGTCTTCTATTTCTACCCAATTTTCAAGTTTGCTCCAAGAAGGGAATGATCTTTTTGGAGTCCAATCAGATTTAACAGATCAAGACTTTGTGCATTTTGAGCTCAATCAACTCTATCTTGAATGCATTTATCTTCCGATGTCATTAACTATCAATTCTGGTGTGGGTTTTTTATCTATGATCTTGAAAACTATCAATTTATGGATGATATGTTTTTTGGCTTTTTTTTACCTTTTGAAAATTTGCTTTGTTAGTAGTCCCCTTGTGAAAAATTTGCGGTTAAATTACGATCTTATTCTCAAGAATACAATCACAACAGGTTAATCGAAATATTTGAATCATTTTTGATTCCCAAAGATTTATTGGCTCGAAAATGGTCTGAAGAGATCAAAAAATTAGTAGAATGCTTAATGAACAAGACTGAAGAGGACCTAGTTATTCAAATCAGTAAAGGTGTAGTAGATGAATGGAAATATAGGAAGGTTACATTGAGTGGAGTAATCATATTTATCTGTGTCAGTAATGAGAGGTAATTGTTCATGAGGGACCAAAAAAAGCAGCTGTGCAATGAGAAGTGTCCTGTATAGATAATTTCATTTTCTCAATATAACTTATGAATTCTCCCAGATTCATGTAGATTCAGAGCTTCAGTGGGCTGTGATGATTCCATGCTAGAGGTCAAGAATTCAGGTGGTGGAAGGTTGTGGGGATTCAAGGTTTTCCTGGGAGTTAACATAGTATTTTGAGAAGGATATTAGCACTCTGATTCATTCTAATGGACTGAATGAGTATCAAATTGGGAGTAATCAGGCTAAAAATGAAAGATAGGTGGCATAAGGGGGTAGATGAGGATACTATTTGAAATAATTGATGTGTTTAAGAAATAGAGGTCTAAAAAATGATTGATTTTTTGGTGGAATATAGATTGATATGAATAGCTTAGCGGTCTTGGAATCATGATTGGATTTATATATTTTGTAAAAGGGAACACCTTTCCAATTCTTGCACACTGATATTAGCAACTTGTGGTCAGAGTGAGAATTATTTTACAATTTTCTGATATTTTCATAAAAATACTTTCCTTCCAAGCACATATATCATCTTTATCTACGATTAGTTGTTTTTCTCTCAATGGAGGCCAATAGTAACACCTATGGTATGGGTCCTCACAAGCAAATCTATTCTCCCTAATCTTCTGATATGGAGTGCTCATCAAATGAAAGTATCATTGCCAATAGTACAGCCCTTCAAAATCCACCTCCAGAATTGAGGGAATGTATGTTTTTTGAATGGAAATCACTTCTGAACAAATCAGCCTTATCAGTATCTCAATTAATCACAAATAATGCATGAAAGCAGCATAGAGGCACCCCATGTTTATTGGGATTATTCCACTGAAATATCTACTGAGGTGTTTTTTGGAGCTGAAATAGAACTGATTACAAAGGAACAGTTCTTTGAAAATTCATCACAAATAGCCCCAAGATGCACATATTCCTCAAGATGTATGAGAGAAGCTCCAGGAGGCCAGAGAACTACTGATTTCCGATATTAATCATATGTATAAAAGAACTGATATATCATATATTTCAAATTACACCCTAATATCTTGTAATTATAATTTTAGGAGTTGAATCAGGAAATGAACTACATTCTGAATCACATTTTAAGATTGGTACAATGAAAAAAATCTCCTCCAAAATGAAGTTCCAACCTTCAAAGAATAAAGAAAAAAAATAAAATTAATCAAACTTTTCAATTGGACCCTGAAGTTAATAAGGGGGAATCAGGCGCTCTTTGTCCTTCTTCCAATGAAAATAATAATGGACCTCAAATAAACACCACAAATAATCACCCTGTTGAAAGTCCCAAGATTGGAGGTGTAACCAATCATCATGAAAACATTGTTAAAAGTCCAGCTTTGGGCACTCAGGAAGCAACTACCATTCCCAATGAAAATAGAAGTACAGAAGCTCAAAGAACAGTGGCTGAGGATGAAATTGTACTGACCCATCAATTTATTCTTCTTCTTGTTCACTAACTCTAATTCCAAGTCATTAATGAATAAAAATCATGTTGGAAAATGAAAACAAATTTTATTACATTCTAATGTCATATCATGTATTCAAAAGGGAATATTGGATCAAATTTAATTCACTCATTCAAATGACCTTCATGAAGTGCAATTAACCTGTTTCAAAGCATGGATTTCCAACAAAGCTCTCATGTGGGATTTACTACAAGATTGGTAGGGACATAAGAATGAAAGAGTGGCTTGAAGAGCTCTATGCGGCTGGTCAAAAGGCTTTCAGAAATCTCTATATTAGTTATCTAGATAATTTAATTGTTTCTATAGGCTTAGATATGTTCTCACCAAGACCTGAGGATCTGTGACTCTATGAGACAGTTTCAAATTTGCCATTATTTCAAGACAACATGTCCATAACTGTGGGTTTACCCAAGAGGCTCCATGCACTGTATCTATTGGTGCACAATATTGTTCAGCCAAGTAAACATCAAAAGAAGCAAGTTTCCAATATTCTCATTTGAATCCATTTCACTTTATATGGATGCTCAGAACACTCTTGCTATATTCAATATTTCTAATTCAGCTTCCAGTGATTCTTTGTCTGTGGAGATTAGTGCCATGCAGTATTTGGGCTCATTTTTGAGTGTCAACAAGGTTCCACTTTCTCCACAAAGAAATTAAAGTAAAGAAGGTACTATTGTTACATCAAAAGTAACTTTAACACCAGCTTTGACTGGTCTTGTTGATAATATCCTCCAGCTCATGTTTTCATATAATTGTGTCTGGGCGCATACTAAGGTTGATTCCAAAAATACTCATAAAATTGGAAAGCAATTTGTCAAGAGAGGAGTGGACCTTTTGCAAGCTTTGGTGAAAATTCAAGATCAGGTGATTGCTGGAAGGTCATGCTAAAATCTGATTGCAACATTCCTACCAGTGGGTGTACGTGGACTTCTGGTGTGCTCAGCTAATTACTGCATTATTTTGGCCAAAGGGAACCTTCAGATTCTGGAAATTACAAAAATGCTCAAGAGAAAAGAATACTTTCCAGATGAAGAGATTTTGAATTGCACAAACAAATATATATGTGAAATCCTTTATGAAAGCTTTTTTTAAAATCATTCATCTTTGCCAATTTTCCCAAGCAAATACAGCCTTGTAGAATATTTAGCATTGAATTTTAGTGAAGCATGGAAAAAAACACCCTTTGGGATCTAATCTAATAATTAACCTACCTAAAAAGGTTGGTATAGAAAAAGCCATTCAAAATGTGTAAAAGAGTGTTTATGTTATATTACCTATTATCACCTGTTACCTGCAATTCATAACTATTCAGTGAAAAATATGTTTACTGCGTGGCATCATGACTTCAAACAGATTTGTGCCAAGATTCTTATAATATTGACCAGTGTTCTTTTATCACCTCAGCTCAACAAAAGTGACAGGAAACAACTTGATGCCAAAAGTATCACATTAGAAAATAGTTGTGCATATGGCTATTTAGCACAAAAATGGAAATGTATGAAAGAAGTAATGACAGGAAATTTCTGTGGGGCTTGAACCCACAGAGCCTACCTTTTACACCAAGAAAGAATGAGTTTGATTTGGTTTGCCAAAGATATTGTTACCAACCACCCAGATTCACAACCCATGTGCCCCTGGGTCAGTCTGGCCAGCCCCCAGGATCAAACATGCCAGCTCTCGACCAGTTTGAGAGGAAGAGACTGTAATCATTATTTCATTCATATTGCATTGACTTCAAACGATCATTTTTCTGCAAATCCATGTGCGCTTTTGAATTCTTACCATTATTCATATACTAAATCACACTTAATTGTTTTCAAGTTAACAATATATTATTCTTCAATGTAAAATAATCCTCTCAACCCAAACTTGAAGTCAAAAAGTCCTGAAGTAAGTTTTTTTTAATTTTAATTTAATCATTTTATCACTTATTATTCAATTCAATTCAATTAATTTGATTTATTAAATTGAAAAAAAAGATTGATTTCAATTATTTATTTTTATCTAATCTTTTTCTATTTAGCTTAGGCTTCTGGGCCTCTTATAGCCCTAGAGACTTATTTTTTCTTTTTTATTTATCTTTTTATCATTTTTAATTAATATGCTTGCCAGGGCTGTACAAGCCCCAGCACCCTTTCTTTTTTTAAAATTTAATTTTTTATTTTTCATTTTTTGTTTTTTGCAATTTATTTTTTACTTATTTTTTTTCTTTAATTTGAGTTCTGGGGCTGTAAGAGCCCACAAAACTTATTTTTTTTGACAAAATTTAATTTTTAATTTTTTTTCATTTAATATGCTGACTGGGGAGTCTTGCAGCCTCAGAAACTTTTTTTCATTTTTTATATTTAATTTGATTGCTGGGGCTTTAAGAGCCCCAGCAACTTTTTCTTTTTTTAAAAACTTAATTTTTTCATTTTTATTTATTTTTTTTAATTGAATTTTAACTTATGTTTTTTGATTTTTGTAATTTAATTTTCTTGCGTTATTTTATGTTTTATTTACTATTTTTTCATTTAAGCTGCTTGCTGGGGTGACTTGGCTTTTTTTAGAAATTTAATTTTTTATTTTTTTTTGACATTTTAAATAAATTATTTATTTATTTATTTTTTTCTATTTAATTTTCAAATTTCTTTTCATTTATTTCTTCCTTTTTTATTTGAATTATTTTAAGAGTGGAATTTTTTTTCATTTTAAATGAATTTTTTATTTATTTAGTTTTTTTATTCAATTAGCTCACTGGGGCTCTTACATCCCCAGTGACTTATTTAATTCATTAATGTTTTATTTAAGTTATATTTTTAAAAATTTATTTATTTTTTCAATTTGAAATATTTCATTTTATTTTTCTTCAAATTATTTCTTTTTGGAATTTTTTTTTTCGCAAAATTATTCTAGGGGAAAACATCAAACTTTGCTTCTTTTGGTTTCACCAACCATGAGTCAACAGTCACCATACCAACTCATTGAACTCCCAAAGTGCATGGAGTCACTTAATGATGAAGAAAAACATTTCAGGGCAAGGACTATTTAACTGGTTGTAAATAATTTTTCTTCATCAATTAGTGACAAAATGCATCCAATAACTCTTCAAAAACTCAAGCTTACACAACATAAATGGAAAGGATGAGTCATTTTTGAATTCTGAGGATCATTCCATGGGAAGCAATATACAACAGTTGCAAATGACTACCCCTTATCCAAAAATGACTCATCTTCCAATATGAAATCTAATAACTCACATAGAAGATTGCAAATTGCACAGAATTTACTCACCCAAATTTTGGACCATGCGTCAAGCAGAGGTGATTTCAGTACAGTTCCAGTTAAGCCCAAGCCAAATCAAATAAATAAACTCTTATTACCCTCTATAAATGAAATCCCAAATCCCTCAATAGTTTTCAATCAAAAAGATCACAAGCCCCTCTTCATTTATCACTTGAATACATTTCATACTCCTTCTACAACTTTTAACTCATTAAATCAATTAATAATATAACTTTACAAATTATCCCAAAACTGTCCTCATATCAACTCCAATAGTGATCTTATTGATGTTCATATGAAAGGAGCTGTATTTTGCTATGGAAGTGATAGTAATAAATCCTTAAGTGAGTCTTTAGCAAATTCTATTCAAGTATTTTTGTCAATTTTATTCTCCTTTTACTAAGTGTTTATGCCAGGAAGACCACATTAAATCCAGAAATATTTGAGGCAGATAATGAAGAATGGATGACCCTTTCTAGGTTTGAAAATTTTGTTTCCTCCTGCATCAAAATACTTTCTATGTCTGCTTCCTGTGAGAATATTGACATAATGCAAGAAGCCCAGCTACCTGAATGGCATGAAGGTGAATGGAATCCAATGTTCCACCAAAAACTAAGGTCTTTCTCCAATGTAATTATAACAACCAATGGTTTTCATAATCTTGCTCATAGAGATTAGAAGGACATGAATACTTTGACTTTTGGCTTGCTCACATTCTTTAACAAATTAACCATACAACCAATTCCATCTCCCATCCGCTCCTGTTGCTATGACCTCTCATTTCCTGAATACTCCACACTTTTGGATTCTTCTTGAAAACAAGGTATTATTGAGCTTCTCTGGAAAAATTCAACAACTTTTCACCAGAACACTGAGCCACATCTTATTTTTGATGATCTTCCCACCATAACTCACTTTGGACTTTCTTTCTGAACCAACTCCAAGCTATATTAAAGAGCTAAAAGCGTTTTATTTATGGATCCAATAACCCAAGAAGAGAAGAATTATGGGAATCAAGAAAAGATTAATGATGAAAAGAAAATAAATCAACAGAAAAAATGAGGCTTTCCAACATAAACATGTCTTGTTACTTTCCATTTCTTTTGATGTAGCTTTTCAACCTTATACTATGAAGCTTATGCATGAAAGGGGATTTCTGATGCAAACTTGAGCACAAATTTTCATTTGGTGACATTTTTGAAATATATTTGGTTAAGTATCCTTGGGAATGTCCTTCATTCATTATGTTAAAAGTAAGCACTTCAAATAGCAAGTTTCTGCTCATTCAGAGCTTGATACAATTATATTGACATATCCAATAATAAAGCTCCTTTCCTCTCTAAATCGAACTGCTTTTTTGTCTACTCCAGCTTAATATAAAATTATGATTACATTAAGAAAACACCCACTTGATCAAAAATATGTGAAGATAAGCATCCATCCCCATAGTTAATAAAATGTGTGGCAAAGAAATGCAGAATTAATCTCATGATATTATGATTAAGATTCTGATTGTCAGAAAATATCATCATCTTCCATGCACTCAATTTATTGATCAGAAATCACAATTGAAGCCTCATGTGTCACTCAAACAATATCTTATTGAGCCTCATGTGAAATTCCTTATAATAAAAATGGAACCTGAAAACCACAAGCCAGCCTGATTAGTATAGAAATTACTTTAGTATATATTCTCTCTCTCCAGTTCATTGCATTTACCATTCATTCCTGTCAAGATCAAACTAAATCTTTTTTCAAAATATGGATTCTTTCAATCCATATTGACTTGGTATATTGGAAACCCATGTATGCCTCACTAATCCCATCCAGAAACCTTTTTCATGGGATGATTGGATTTTCTTATGTCATAAAAGTAAAAATTCATTCTTGTATACATGATATCAAAGAGAAGCTGGGGTATCCTGCCTCTGGATGTCACCTCTGTACTGGTACCATTATTGGGTGACCCCAATTTATTTATATCCTGTGGTCCTTCTGGCATGTGGCACATCAATCTAGATACAAACCCCAGCCAGAAAGTATTCATTGAAAGCTTTCTAAAGCTTAACCTTTACAACAAGATAAACATCACTATCCCAATAGTAATGTCTATTTTTTCATTTTCCTTGTCAAGAAGTAGAATATTTGACCTCATTAGGCAGAATTCAATATTAATTCAGAAACCATCCAGATACAACAGCTCTGAACATTGGGGGTGTTCACTTGTCTCACACATGGAGCCCAAGCCAGTTATCTCTTCTCAGAAGGTATTTTGTTGCCTTAGTTAAGCTCAAAGCTCCTGAAGATTCCAAGTGGGAGTGACCTTCCACAAAACCAATCCCTAATACCATTTTTTAAAAAAACACTCAAGCCTCATAAAAAGCAAGGATTAGCATTCCTCTTGGATAGAGAGACCCAAATCGAAAATAAGGAAATTCTCTGTTGTTAAATAAACAATAAGCCTCAGCCAGAAAAATCAATTTGATACATAGCATAACAAAGAAGAAAGTAAACAACCTCCCAGACTCATTCAGCCATACTCCCCTGGGCTGTCTGCTTGCAGAAGAAATGGGACCAGGAAAATCAACTCAGTGCATATCACTCATATATATGACTCTTGAAGATTCCAAAAGAGATATTCCACAATCAGTACAGTTTCTTAATAATAAACATGAAAGCTTCAAACTCATAATATGCTTACCTTGTTTGATCAAGAATTGGGAAGATGAATTCAAATTACACACAGACATATCCCAACTAAATGTTGTCACCTATCATGGGAAGAAAAGAAAGGAGATTGGACTTAAAAAATTTTCTGAAGCTGATATTGTAATATCCAGCTATCATTTTTTAGCCCATGAGTTTAGTCAGCCTAATAATTCAGAAATCTTTTGGATTTACCATAGTGAATGATACCAAGTTGTCTTAGATGAGGCCCAGTGAGTTTTTATACTTATTTACAGATTGTGGACTTCTGATGAAAGATATATAAATTGAATTGACATACCTATTCAGATAGGAAGTCAGGGGTCAACATTGCTCAAAGCAATTGGAGCAATCCAAACATCCAGATGTATTTTCTTGACAGGAACCCCCATTCAAAACAGTATAAATGACTTAATGAGCCTAATAACCTTCATTACAGCACCTCAGAATGAAAAACAAGAGAATTGGCTACCAGCTATATTGGAAGAGCTCAAAAAAGGAAATTATAGCCCCCTTCAGTTATGCCTTAGGCATCTTTCTCTACAAAGAAAAAAGGATATAATTTTAAATGATTTACCTGAAATTAATCATGATTATATCTATGAACCTCTCTCAGATTGGATGTTAGATAGATATGATGAGGTTTAAAAAGACTTCTTATAATCATCTGATCAAGGCCCACAAATTTTCTTCAAGTCCATAAACAAGCTTTGCCTTTTTTGAAATCATTACTTGCTTAGTGAAAGTATATATGACATTGAAGGTATGATCTTACCATATGGGACACAGATAAAATGGAGTTTTTTGAAGAATACCATAATGACACATGTTGATGTCAAAACATGTATTAAAAGAACTAAAATTCAGAGGCTCCTGGAAGTTCTTTTATCACACCGCATCATTGAAAATTCAACCCTGCAATCAGTGATTTTTTCACAGTTTACAGAATTTCTTGATTTGTAAGCTTGGTTATTTCCCTCATTTTGTCTATGAAAATTCTGTTTTTCACCTCTCCTTTGATAATTATGAAGCTTTTGATTGGAAATTATTGGTGATAAGCTGGTAGGATTGGAATTGTATCAGAAAACAATAAGATTATTTTTACACGTGTTTATGGAACAATAGGCCAGGCTACACAGGAGGCAGAACTTCAGAAATTAAAGAAAACAAAAATTTAGAAGTAATTTAGGCTTAATTACGGGCTTCAGAGGTTGGCCTGAATATAACTTGTGTGTATGTTGTATTTATAATGGTATGAATCATGATTATATGACAATGTGGGAATGCTTTTGATATAATTTATATATATAATATATGTCTAGGAGCCTCATTGGAACCCAGCTTCTGAAGATCAAGCTATTGATTTTCTACATCATATTGGGCAAAAGAACAATGCAATTGCATATCATTTCTATCACCTGATAGAGTGGAAATAAACATGAAAAGGGCATTTTAATTCATAAGAAGTTTTATTTAATGAAAAATTCAGCAACAATTATTGTATATTTATTAATTACAGGTACAACAAAGAAATCATACTTTGGCAAGGGGGGTACATTTTGATAATTCAAATATCTTATTGGATTTTCTTTTCCTTTCCTTATGGTGGTTATTTTGTTTCATGTAAGAACAACTGTAGCAAGTACATTGACATATGTTGAGCTATCAAAATGTTTCTCAGAGACTCATATGAACATCAAAATTGAAAGTGGGTAACTGTGACATTATAGTTCTTTTGTATGAAAAAAATGGCATGGATTTAGTAATCACTTGGATTAATGGATTTAGAAAACTACATCCATGAAAGGTGTGAAGGCATATCTGAATCCACAATGTTGTGCATAGGTGTAGGCATGGAAATATCACTCCCTTAAAAGAGCTGGGTGCTTTTCTTTTAATGGTTATAGTGAGACTTTGGTTTCAATGAATAGAATTTGGGTAAACTTTAATCTAACCCTTGATAAAGAAAATGACCTACCTCATTCACTGATATCTCAATTTTTTAATATTAAACTGTAAAATAGTATCTTATTCAGATCCAGAAGAAAGTACAAATCTAACTAAGGATCAAAATTTAAAACAAAGAAAAGAATTTCTTGTTAAAAATTGAAAGGAACACAATTTTAAGCACAAAAACCTTTTGTTTTATTTACTCAAAAAAAAGAAAATCCCTTATGATTCATTTTTCACTTTTATTCAATTTTCTAACATACTTTGTTTTACTTCAGTAACTTGAATTTTTAACATACTCAAGCTTTAATCTGAGAATCTTCAGAAGAACTTCAGAAAAAGAAAATTCTCTATTCTCTTAGTTAATAATAGAAATAAATAGATTGTGATAAATTTCTTTTCTTATAGTTAGTATTTTACTAAAAGTTCCTTGAATAATAGTTAAGAAGAGATTAATACACTTATACAATTATTTTTCAGCCTGGAATTTTTTTAAGTTAAAATTGTTAATAGTAGCTAATTGGTTTTTCAATTTACAATGTAAAAAGAAAATCTAGAAGATTACATATATTTAGGGTGTTGGTAGAAACACGTAAGCAAATTGGTAAAAACACGTAAGAGCTTACATGTTTTTACCATCAATTGGTAAAAACACGTAATTTTATGGTAAAAACACGTAAGGGGTGTTTTTTGAATGAAATTTAGCTATTTTTGGAATTTCTGAAGCCATTGATGCCACTTATGGCATCAGAAAATCTATTAATGGAATTAAAAATCCCATAAATGGCATTGGTAAGGCCATAAATGGCATTTTCAAGGCCACAAATGACATTGTTAATGCCATAAATGGCATTTTAAGGCCATTTATGGAATTTTTAAGTCCATTAATACCATTTCTTAAAGCCATTTATGGCATGAATGGCCTTAACAATTGCATTGTTGATTCCATAAATGCCACTTTTAATTCCATAAATGGCATTTTTAGAGCCATTTATAGCATTGTTGAAGCCATAAATGACCATTGTTAATTCCATTAATGGAATTTTTAATGCCATTGATGGCATTGATGGGGCCATAAATGGCATTTTTGAGGCCATAAATGGGAATTTTCAAGGCTTTAATTGGCCATGGTTAAGTCCATTTATGGCATTTTTGAGGCCATTTATGGAATTTTTGAAGCCATTCATGGCATTGTTAAGGCCATACAATGCCATTTATGGAATATATATAATTCTTGATGCCATTCGTGGCACTTTTAATTTCATTTATTGCATTATTATGTCATTTGTGATGCCATTTATAGCACTTTTAATGCCATAAATGGCACTGTTAATTCCACAAATGGAATTTTTAAATCCCACTACTGTCATAAATTAAATTTTTAATTGAATTGTTGTCATAAATGATATTTTCAACTCAATTACAGACATGAACAAAAAACAGAAAAAAGGAACTTTTTGGGCCTACAATTGTCCTGGCAAAAGAATCCCAAACTTTTGGGCCTCTGGGTTTTTATTCTCAACATTCTCACCTTCATTTTAAAAAAAAATTATGGAAATTCATAAGTGGGAGCATTTTTGATGAATTTTTTCAAAAAAATGGGCCATTTTGCCAAATTGCCCAAAATAGAGAAATTGGGCAAAAAAAAAAATTGAAAAAATTTGGGGACTTTCACATCCCATGTTGGAAAAAATATGGCAAAAAAAATGATAAAAACTCTCAAAACTGAGCCTGAGGAATTTTTATAAAAAAATTAGGTCACTTACATGTTTTTACTAAAAGCTTACGTGCTTTTACCAACACCCTATATTTATTACAGTTAGTGATAGATTAGAAGCAAAATTGATAATCATAAGAAATAAAGAAATCAACTTACTTCATCATTTTTTTACTCATGATTAGAAAGTACTAAATTAATTCTTACACATATGATGGAACTAATGAAGTTATTATGAAATAATTCAATTTAAATTACTTTCAAATTGTAAGAAAAGTTGATAATCATCTAAAAAAATAATTAAACCTACATAATCATTATTCTTTTTCATCCACTAATTTTGATCAATATTCAAAATAAATAATTTTCCTAAATGGTTTTTTCAATTACTAGAGAATGGATCAAGTTATAATTACTCATTTATTTTGAATTATAATTATCTTATAAGCAAATCAAATTACAGTAAAAAGTAATCAAAACACATACACGATCATTTGCAACATCATAGTTACTATCAAATATTGAGGTGCTAAAATAATAAATTTATCTGTCTATATATAATTGAATGATACAAAATTAGTAGAAACAAGTTTTTTAGTAATATCAGCTCTTGAGAGAAAGTATTTATTATTAAAAAAGGAATGAGATTACTTAAATAACCATATAGTAGTATTTCTGATTACTTTATTTTAGATTCTTTTGCTTGTTTCTTATAGTTTCCAATTGAAAACCTACCAACAAGGTGTAAATAATGAATTAATGATATATTCATTCTTCTCTATCTTTAAGAGCCTTAAAAAAATCATTATATACAGATATATTAGCTTACTTGAACTCCAGCCACCTATTGTTAACAGTTTGAGTTGAAAAGTAATCATTTTAGGTGATTTTCATGGTGAATTGATAGAGAAAAGTCAAAAATTGATAATTTGAATTGTTTTGGATTTTTTGGTGGTGGAAGAAAAATTAATAAAAATATATCAAGTATTTAATTACTTACCTGAACTCAATATTAGGAAAGGGTAATATTGAATAATCAAAATTTCATTATTATCATTATTTCATTTCATTTCATTTTTTATTTTTTGAAAAAATTCAAAAATTTAATTTTTAGGACTCCTAAATGATAAGAAATAGTTAAAGTTACGTAATTGGGTTTGGGATGATTTTTGATTGGTCAAGATCTTGGAAGAACTTTTTATTGGTAAAATTCTTGGAATGATGTTTTATTGGTCAGTTTTTTTTCTGTGTTTTAAGGGAATGGAATTAAGTTGGATTTAAGAGACTGAAAATTATATATAAGGAGGGGTTATTTTCCCTCTCTTTAGTCCTAAACTTGACTTTAAACTGCAATTTTAATTGATTCTTTTATTTGGTCCCCATGACTAAATTAATTTATTGATTTTATTTTTCACCTTTTATTTTGGATTTTTTATATACATTTTATTCATACCTGTAACTACAAGTGGGAACTTTTGAAGTTTCTTTTACATAAAATATTCATTCATATTTTATTTTAATTGCTTCTATAACCGCACTCTACTCATTTTAATATAATGAGCCTTTCATTTTTTTTCATAAGCTTTGAATTTTTTAGGAATTACCAAGTCAGAAATTGATGATATTTAATGGCCTCCCTGAATTAGGTGGTACTTGGACCAGAATACTAGGTGAAAATTCACATTGATAATTACATACTCTGAGAAGCCAAGTGTCACATGGTGGAATTTGATCTACATCTTTCCAATATTAACCAGTCTTCACATTGTTTTAATAGCCTTTTCAGAAAGAGCTCCCTTTGTTGAGTTCCGGCAGACAGAATTGTGAAAACATCTTTCAAAGTATGAATTCTGGGAACTTTCATGTATCTTTTCAGTTATGAATTACCCAAGGAGAAGATAATAATTCTTGAGTTTCTCCAAATAATCAGATGATTAATTTTGATTATTGAAATTATTTTTTGATGAATGGGAAAGGCCATATTAGATCAACTTCTATGTTAATTTGACCTCCAAATTTCTCATTGGATCTAAAGAAATGCAAATTGGGATTGGATGTTGCAAGGGATATGGTATGTATTCTATTTTATTCTTTTGTTTTGATCTATTAGTCTTGCATAGTTATTATATTTTAAGGAAACTCTGCAAGGCCAGTATGTGTGAGAAATTTGTTTGGGAGGAGAAAAGCGGTGCGAAATTTGAATGTAGACACCATTTTGGGAGTCTCATGAAACACAGCACACAAAAGTGTGACATTGTATATGCAACATAACCTAGATGTTACATGCACAAGTCTCAGATGACCTGGGGTGACAATTTCTGAGACAGCTGTGAAAAATGTAAGGACAGTGGGCTCATTTCTCCCACTATCAACAACACCAACTTCTCATAAAAAAATCCATCCCTTGCTGTCATGGATTGTTGTTGTGTCCCTTTGCATCATTTCTGCTTCCATTTGTATCCAACCTATGAGATTTACTACATCAGGTGATATCAAACATATCCCGCTTCCTTTTCTGTAAGGTTTGACTATGAAAAAATACATAAAAATTACTAATATTTTACTTATTGTACTCTGAATGTCCTTATAAATGAAATAAATAAGATAAAAATGATTATAATAATGATTATTTATTATAATTATTGAATAAAAATAATTATATCATTAAGTAAATATAATAATATAATCTATATTATAAAAGAATAATATAATAAATAAATATATTAATGTTTAATATTTAATATATTTAAAAGCACTTTATTCTTTTTACCAACAAATAATCAAGGCATGAAAAATTGTTTTTCATTAATAAAAAACAATCAATAACAATCATATCACTAATACTGAAGTTATATATTAATATAAATACTATTTATATTAATCAAAGAGTTATTAAGAGTAATAATAGAGAGGAATTATTATAATAAGAGAAAATAACCTACTTTAAACATGTAATATAATAGCTTTGAAAGATTTTATGCCAAATAATGTAAGTAAAACTTATTTTAATCTTATTTACAATTAAAAACAAAAGAAATTTTAAATATTCTTGATTTTTAAGAGAATTATAACAAAACAAACGAACTATTGGAGTAATCACGTCAATATTGATGATCATAATGAAGATTAACTTTGGCTTTTGATAATATAAAAGATTTATATATAAAGAATAAAGATTTTACCTTTTGATTTAATTGTTTTATTGTTTTGATGCCTCTGGGGGGGGGGAAATAGAGTAAAAAGAGCTCTATTTATAGTTAATTCCTCCCTTCTAGAGTCCAGTAGGCTTCTAGTAGAGGTTGACTGAGGGTATCCACTGGAAATGAGAAGTACTTTAAGATTTAGTGATGATTACATCATGATCAAACCATCTTATCTCATTATTACACCATTATTTAGAGTTATCACTATAACTATAATTTTGATGACATTATAGGCTTGGCAGAAGCCTAAACCTTTAGTATTTTATTATTATTAATCATAATATGATAGTATTAACCAGTTATATCACTGATATAGCTGTTAAGCTTAAAATAAGATTACAGTGAGTGATCATAAATGATCAATTTTAAGCTTAAACTTTGATCATTGATAACTCTTAATTTATACATGATAAACCTATTAAGAAATTGAATTCTGATAGCCTGGCATGTCTCCATAAAGCTTCCGAGCAAATTTAATTACATCATCAAAACTCTATTTTTGATTATTTTTCTTGTATCTCATCTTTTCTGTCAAAATGCAATAATTTAAGCTTCAAACCTTGATTTCAGGGGGTTTTACCTTGAATATTATGATAAAAAATACATAATTCTTCACTTATGAACTAGTAGAGCCTGAATCTCCACTTTGTTCTAATTTTGGACCACTTTCACAACAAAGTGGTCAACAGCTCTAGCAATTTTGTTCAATAAATCCTTGTGTCAGCCTGTGACTCAAAACCAGAGCACAAGCATGACAGCCAAAATACCATAAACCAATGGTATAGCCAAGATACCACCAAAACATGGAGCTGAGCCAAATCAGCTCAAAAGGTATCAAAAGAAAGAGGAAACTCACCTCTTCCTGAAAATATAAGTCCCATCACCATAGGACAAGACATAACAAAGTTATTCCTGCTCAAAGTTATTGCTGAGCATAAACCTTAATTTTCACCTCTCATCTAAAATCTAGAAGGAGAGGCTTAAACCCATCAAATGGGTATTAAAAATAAAGCTCTAAGCCAGGGCTATCCAATGGTACCAGCCAAACTGAGCTAGCACCAATATTACTGGAGTTATGGTCAGTTTCAGGCCAAATAAGGGTGAACAAAACATTCACCTCTCATCTAACTTCTACAGTTTTAGTGTGGGATACCTGAAGTGGGGTATTTTTGGAAAGAGAACAATCAGGGATATCTGATGGTGTCATCCACTTCCCCATATCTCAACTACTGCAGAAGTTATGGGGCAAACAAGCTCAATACAGCTTTTTGCCTAAAACACACAAATGTACAAAAATCTTGTACATGGGATAACTTTGCCATATTTAATGATACCCATATCAAATGAGGTACCATTGTGTAGAGAACATACAGGGCTACACACTGAACCAATGTTGAGTTTGATATCTCAAGAATTGACAAAGTTATGGCTGTTTTAAGGTCAAAATCACACCTGCTGTCATATACAGCCTTACCATGGGATAATATCCCATAACCATGAATATGAGGTGTCAAATAGACAAAGAAGCATGTTTTTACTTCAATACCTCATATGTCAGTCAATACTGGGGTCCCATACAGTTTCTGTACAGCATTCTACGCGTCATACACGTCAGAATCAGGCTGTGAGGTCCCCAGATGAAAATTTTCACCCTGTATTGGTGAAAACCGCCCAGATGTGGTTTCAAAACCACATCTGAGCCCAATAAAGGATATACAGGCTGTTTGAAAACCACAAGCCAGTACTAGAAAGTGAAAAAATTTTCACTTCCTCTACGTGGAAAGGTCTAGCACCCTTTCCACCCCATTTCAGGATAAAAAGGAGGCTTTTCACAGCCAGAATAGCTTTCCTCATCCTGCTCTTGAATAACCTATGTAGTAAACTGTCAAAAACAGTTTTAATCTTGGTTAATAATCAGGTATACTCTTAAATTAAAGTATTGTAGTCTTTATTATTGTAACCCAACAGGTAAAGCTGCATCCAGGCCTTTCAACAGCGCTCCCCACCACTATATTCATTATAGTAAAGCCCTTTTATTTTAAATTAAATCCATCTTAAACCTTTACAAATCATTTTTAAACTATTTTCCACGTGTCACAGTCATAGGTTTAGTTGTAAATAGCTTTATTACCACTTCATCATAGACTCATCCTGACACCTTGCAGGTTATAGCCTTGTATATAGCTTGTCAGATGAAGTTCATATCTGTGTTCTTAAAGTAATTACGTGCTACCTTCATTTATTATTCAACTCTCTATAGTGTTTATTTCAAGGTATATCAGCTAAAAGCCATTAATGTATGCACTGACCAAAAAGTGCATATATTCAGCCTAATTCCTCAAGTATTGACTTTAGAGAAATGACATCAAATTGTTTTATGTGTAGTTTTTCATGGGGAATTCAAGGGTTTAATTTATTTCACATTCTGCTTCATTGGTTTGTGAGTTAAATATTCTTTTATGTCTTCTTTAGGGTATTCTTATTTATCATTCAGTAATTATTGACTTTACAGATATGCCATAAAATTGATATATGTGTATTTTACAATAAGAAATCTAATGATGTAATTTATTTCAAATTTTTACTCATTAGATTCTGAGCTAATTCAAATTTGATGCCTATTTATGGCATTTTCACTGGTTTTAAGATAATTATTAAGAGTATAATTATTATAACGTTGTTTTGTGACCTTTTTGGATATGTGTTCATATCTCAAAGGCTCACATTTTATTTTCTACAATTTCACTCATTTTGAAAGCTCTTCTCAATTCTATTCATGCTATTTTAATAGAATGTTTTTTTACTTTAAGCAAATTACATTTCACATGGACTCTCAACTCCCACCAAGTCAAGAGTTTCAGAAGATTCTGATTTCTATCATGAAGGCTCAAGAAGTAATAACTTTGTTCATTGGTACTTTAAAGGAAGAAATTGATAGCTTGAATTTAAGTGCCAATTCTCCACAGCACAAAAAGAATGAATTTGAAAATGAAATGAAAACCAGAAAAAATCCCAACAAGAAACTGTCAACTCACAAAATGTAAGGTTTGTCTATGAAACTCTTGATAATAGTAGCAAAATCAAGAGTACTATGACTGTCCTCAGTAGAAATATATAATATAATGAAATATTACCACCACAAATTTGAATATAATTATTGAAAATGATTATATAAAAAAAGAATTTAATTATTATTATAAAAATATAATAAAAAAAAATAATTATAATAAATTATAATTATTCTATTATTGTTATAGTCACTGACAGCTATAACAATAAGAAATGTAAAGCTCTTAATGAGACAATTACATGTGGAAAATATGAATAGTAACCACTTATAAATAATATGAATATTATTTATAAAAGAATTAAACACACACTGTGCAGAAATAATTCTTATAGAATAAAATTCTGTATAAAAAAAATAATACTACATAAAAAAGATATAGAACTTTAGGGAAAACTTACTTATAATATTTACTTAATACAACAAGTCAAACAAAAACAGTTATTATATTAAATAATAATTATAAATTAAAAACACACCAAAAATCGATACTCTTAAATATAAAACAGCCTTTTATAATAAAAATTAAGATTAAAGAGCTTTTAAGAAGAATTTGTGGATTTTCAAAGGATATTTAAGATGATAATTTTATATAATAAAATATATTATTGGTGATTACAACAATAATCTAAATTCTATGATTTCAATTATTTAATTTTAATTAATAAAGAATAAAATAACTTGAGAATTACTTTAATAATAAGATTTTATATTTAATAAAACTTTACCTGTTTAAATTTCTAATATTATTGGATTAATAATGAATGATGGACAAAAAAAGTGCTGAAAAGACTATTTTTATGTCTTCAGAGCAGCTCTCATTATTCATAATGAATATAGAGGGCGTGCTCAGGTCAAAACTGCAAAACCATACTTAAAAATAAAGTTCTTAACTTAAGGTAACTTATTTTTAATTCCAATTTAAAGTTATCAGTGTTATTCTTAACTCCATGTAACTTTAATCCTCATTTAAACTAATTATTTTAAGTTTTTAATATAAAAAAACTTATTTATATTAAATTTTATCACATGAACAACTTAAAAATAGAATTTCAAGCAGAAATCTCTAAAACTCAATTTTCAATTAATTTTTAAAGAAACTATAATTTTCTTTGAGCTTCAATTAAAAGAGTAAATTTCCAGGCTAATTACCCAGGGAATTTATTTATAAAGGATACTTAAAATTCAATTTATATGTAGATAATATTAAATTGTAAGCTGTGTGAGATTTCCAAGCAAATCCATCAAGAATTGGATTTTTAATGAATTTTTGAAGTTATAGCTATTTTTCCACTTAAAATAGCAATACACACCAAACCTCAAGTTTTGATAAGGTTTTAATGCTTGAAACCTTAAAGTTTTAAGCTTAATTAAACTTTGAAAGTTCTTAAAACCTTGAATTCAAGCCTGCATATTGGGATTTACCCTTTGGCAGCTTGAAATTCCTGTCTAAATTGGGATAAAACCAGTTCAAACTTTAATGTTGGATCAAAGTCTAATATTAAAGTTTAAATAAGGTTGAAAATCCTCCAATAAAGGTGAACAAAATTAATTGAATCCTTGCAGATCCAAAAAAAATGGGTACCCCAGCTCTATTTGGTCTTTTTCCTTTGTCCCACCTTTTTGCGTGGATTTTGCCCTTTTATTTATTTAAAACCATACTACGGCCTTAAACACTTTTAAATTGAGCTCATGCAGGATTTAAATTCTGTATGGCAAATCCTTAGCCAATTCAGTAAATATACACCACACCTCAATTTTAACTAAAATTTTGGTAAGTTTGCATAAACCTTAT
The DNA here is from genome assembly GCA_023105745.1 of Austropuccinia psidii. Taxonomy (NCBI): domain Eukaryota; kingdom Fungi; phylum Basidiomycota; class Pucciniomycetes; order Pucciniales; family Sphaerophragmiaceae; genus Austropuccinia; species Austropuccinia psidii. The sequence goes on from JALGQZ010000006.1 coordinate 857,856, forward strand.
GTAAATTTAAATTTAAGGTTATTTAAGCTTGAATTTGAGAATTTTGAAAAAATGTTAAAAAATTTACATTAGTACTGTGAGATTCTTGAATCTTCTAATAACATAAGAAATAAGTGTTTTAGGTTATAACACCTTATGGATGTACCCTAGGTTATTTTTGGTGTAGAATCCAAAAATAACATAATATTTATAACTTTGTTTATCCAAAAAAAAGCTATACTTATTTTTTGTTATTTTTTATTTTAAATTCAATTAAAAAGTCTGTTGAAGACAATTTTAACTGTGTATAGAGTTATTTTTGGCCTTATGGGTATGTTATACATACCTCACAGGCTCACACAAAAGCCCATTCCAATGTGCTCAATATGAGCCCCCACCTTCAATGACTCTACCCAAGAAGCCATTGAAAATTCATACATCCCAAAAAACAAATTCCCAGCAAGCCCAATACACCAACAATAAAACCCCCAAGTGCAACGCTTTGCAAATGCAGGAGGCAGACTATCCACCTGGGCTCAAGGGTGTCAAGGTGAACAATAGGTAATAATAAAAATCACCTCAAAAAAGGGCTTTCTCATATTTATGTTTTAAAGGAGACATTTTATATCCACATCAAGGCCCTTTGGGATACTAAGGTGAAACAAGCCCTCCCACTTCCACCAAAACAAGAATTGGTTGCAACCCTTTATTGAAAGATTTCCAATTCAAGAAAAATAAAGGATTTAATTCAAGATTTTGGTATTTATCAACTTCCCAATGAGGATGATGTACAAGAATTTGCAATACAGAAACTCCATCCCATCAATCCAGCCAGAGGTCTTAAGAAACTTAGTCAAAAATACATTGATTATTTTCAAGGCACACTTGGAAAATTAGGATTCACTTTATGGGCTCCAAAACTTTCACAAGACCATGATGAGCTTTATACTGTAGCTTTTCATATTGGGGCTATTTCAACTTTACCAAAACAGGCTGCAGGTGGTGCATACAGAAACTAAAACATAGATTTCAGCTTTATTACAAATACTAGACTTTCTAAAAGGTCTTATGAGCACTGTAAGGTGTGGATATGAAACTTTGATTAAAAATCAAGTACTTTTCCTGCCCTCAAATTATGTATAAGGTAAAAAATCAATTAAAAATAGTAAGAAATATTATTTTTAAGAGAAAACACGCCAACTTTATTGTTCATAACTTTATTAGTATAAAACAATAATATTATAGAGATTTATTGTTTTACCAACAATAAAAATTAATCCAAAAATACTCTACAAGAGATATTCAAGGCTACAAAAGAAATTTCTTCAAGAGCAATTTCAATTGGAATTAATTGAGCAAAGAAGTGCAAGCAATGAACTAAAGAACAAAGTCTTTAAAAATAATATTAAAGAGAAAACACTCCCAAAAGTGACCAGAGTGAATTTGGAAACAAAGTGACAAAGTTTACAGTGATGAAAGATGCTTTAATTCACTTTTGGGGTGGTTCAGGGGTAAAAATGATTATAAGAGTTACAAAAAATGATTATAATGATTTTTCACGTGGTTAAAAGGTTTAAAATTATTTAAAAAAGAGGTGGTTGGAATCTTTTATTTATTGGATTGAAAGTGTTTAAACTAATTATAAAAGGAAAAGATTCTAACATGAACAGAAAAGTGGGGCAAAGAAGACATTCTTTTATAGCCATCAGTTTTCTTACTCCAAAAGTAAAATTTACTCTTGTCAGTCGTGAAAAACAGTCTGTCAACAGAAAAGTTAATTATGGAATCATTGAACCCTGGTTTAGACCAAAAAAGGGCTGGTTTAAGTCATTTTCAGTCATTTTCAGCCATTTTAGACCCTTTAATCAGCCATTACTATAGCAATACCTGGTATAGAGCCTTCAAAGCATGTCAGAATGTGCGCAAGAGACGTAGAAACCAGTTAAAACTTCTTTTACTAACATTGTTTTAACTTATGGGTAGTTTTACCCTCTTGGTAGCAGTTAAAACCACCCTGGTTGGTATCAAATCCTCATCATCAATTGAGTCACAGACCCTGTGAATCAATTCCAGGCCAAAAGTAATAAACTTTTGCGTGGAATTTGACATCCCACGCCAGTAAGCAAGGATTTTGGGGGTCTCGCTCTCCCTTAGGGCTAGAGTTCCTTTTCCCCCCTAATTTTAATCTTTCCAATTTATTTTTTCCTTTAATTACTCATCATGTATTATACTTGTAATTTACATATGTAATTCAAATGAATTGTACAGTACAATACAGTAATGATTGATACCTCATGTGTAAATCAAAGTTCACTTATGTAATACACGCGCACATTTTGACATTTCAATTGAATTCAATTGAAAATACTTCAATTCCTCATAACTTCTAAACTAAACACAAAACCTCAATTTTAACACAGTTATTGATGGTTAAAACCACATGTGGTGTGAATTAAGTTAAAGTCTTGAGGATTTTCAATTTTTGTATTAAAAATACTAAAAACTCAGTTTAAGCTTATTTAAAGTTGAGTTACAGAAATTTCATCCAGAGGTGACCCCACTTTGTTTTTTATGAGGAATCCAATGGTGTGATAATTTCTTTATGTTTATTTATTGGATAAAAAGCTATAATATATTTTATATAGCTTTTTACCAAAAATATTTTAATTTCACAATTTTTATTAAAAATTCTTTTTTACTTAATTTTTACAAGTAAAAATATAATTTCATAATTTTAAATTTTATTGTAATTTTATTTTTATATTATAATTAAATATTGATTTTTAGATATAAATTTGTATTTATATTTCAATTTTTATTTTTATAATATAAATAAATTTATTTTATTTATATTTGTATCTTAATTGATATTTTGTGGTCTTTTGGTTATATGAAAATACCTCTAAGGCTCACATTGCCTCCCCCTAAAAAAAGAATATTACTTTGTAATATTGTTATTTCTAGTGTTCCTGAACCTTCTGAGAAATTTATTAGCTTCAGGTATGTCTTTTTCTGGCAACCATTCATCTTCACAAGTTGGGTCACTGTACCTAACAAGGTATTCCCTTACTTTGTTGGTTCTCATCTTTCTTTCTTTGAGAACTTTGGTAATTTTCCTACTACAGATGACCCAATAGGAAATATAACTTGGGTAACTTTATTCCTCAAGCGGAATTTTCAGTATCACTACATTTATATGGCTTTATCAAGCTCACTGAAAATGTAGGATGCTTATTGCTAAGTTCTTCAGATAACTCTACTTCAATAGCATTTTCTCCATGGAGGGCCTTAATAACAAAAGTCCTGCAAAGGAGTATTTCAGATATTTACATCCTTTGATGTTATTGAAGTTAGTGGTGGATACAAGAGCTAAGTCCCACACTTTGAAATCTGGAGTTGCATGTGATTTATCCCATTTGTCCTTAGCATATGCAAAAGAGTCCTCCATGCACCTTACTGCATGCTTTCTAGCTTTGTCTAGAATTCCCTTGAAGCTAGCAGCTGTGGGATGCATTTCAATCAAATCTTTCCTCAAGGAATCTTGGGGTAATTTGGGGTTCAATCCTTTTTCAAGGATAGCAGGAGTTTGATTGGTACCGGAGTGAATTGATGTTTTATATTCTAATTCCAGGGCTGGAAACAGAGTAAACCAATCATGGGTAAATCCATCACAATCTTTGAGTTCAAGGCCATATGCACAAAATCTTCTTACCACGTCCTCTAAGGTTTGGATCATCCTTTCAGCCAGACCATCAGTTTGTGGGTGGTAGGCTGTAGAGAAAGACAGCTCAGTGCCAAATAATTGGTGCAGATTTGTCCATAGTGCTGAAGTGAATTTGGGATCCCTATCACTAATGATATTTGTAAATATTCCAACCCATGACACTACTCTATTCCATATCAGAAGAGCTGTATCCATGGCTGTATCATCCTTGTGACATTGTAAAAAGATTGGAGTTTTACTGAATCTGTCCTCAATCACTAGGCAAGCATTATAGCTTCTGTCACCTGCTGGTGGTAGGCCAGTTACCCAATCCATATGGACAATTTCCCAAGGTCTGCTTGATTCTTGGATTTTTATCATATTTCCAAGTCTCTTTCCAGTGGATTTATTTTCTTTTTGACATCTGTCACAGGTTTTTCAATACTCTGCAACATCTTTCTGCCACATTGGGCACCATATAAAGGTTTTTGCTTTTTCTCTAGTTCTGTCTTCAGACAGATGTCCTGAGAAGGGGCTGTCATGGCATTCTTTCAGTACAAGATTGCTTAATGACCTTTCCCGACTGTCATGACACATGTGTGCTTGGTCCTGTGGTAAATTATACCATCCAGTAGGTGAAATCTTCCTTCATCATAAGATTTCTTCCATACTTCATCCAAGGCATGTATGGGAGAGTTGTCTTTACAGTCTTTGTTAAGTAATTGGCAAAAGATGCTACCATTCTTATCTTAAGTGTAACTGTTTCTTACTTCTTCAAATAAGGTGGTGTTCAAGTTTGTAACACTTATTCCTTCTATTGGGTCTGTGGTGAAGCCTCTTCTGGAACATAAGCAGGAGTATCAATATTATTTGGTAATGGCCATCTGCTTAGTCCATCTGCATTATTATGAATATTCCCATCCTTATGAGAAATAGCCTCTGTATTCTTGTATGGCTATTTGCCATCTGAGCATATGTCTGTTGGGTTTTTTCATGTTTAAAAGTGTAAGATTTGTCTATAAAACTGATGATAATATTACTATTAATCAACAGTACTATGACTGTTATTATGAAATATAATAACAAAATGTCATTATAACCACAATTAAATAATTAAAGAATTATTTCTTTCACGTGTTAAAAACTACTAGTTATTTTAACAGTGAGCAAGTAATTGTCTACAAGAATCAATTACAAGAAGATTTTAATAATAAAACTTCTCTTATTAAAATGATAAATTATTTTGATGTATAATTATCTTTTTCAAGAATAATTATAATGGTAATTCTTGGAGAAAACTAATTTTAGAGAAAAACTTTAAGAATTAAAAATAAATCACTCACTAATATTCCAAAGAACCTTTTGAAAGATAAGATAAAGAGATTTGACGTAGAATTGTGGATTTGAAAATCAAAATGAATTTATAACAGTATTACAGCAATATATAGTGGGATTATATGATTTCACATGTTTCGGATTGATTCTGAAAGGTTTAAAACACTTAATAATAGCTTTAACTAATACTTACTTGTTAGTAATAATGATTTAAATAATAATAAGATGATGATGTGGAAAAAACAGCAAGAGGAGGCCTCTTTTAAGTCAACAACAGCTCACAGAGGCGTGCCATGGAGCAAACTGAAAAACCAGTGAGTGAGAAAACAATAAACCCTTTTGGATTATTGATTGCATCATCTGTTGTCACGTAAGATTATCATAATTACTTAATTAATGCTTTTACCTGACTACCAACCCCAATATGGTTAAGAAGAAAAGGAGTAACATCTGTAAATCTTCTTTTATACTGAAATAATCATTGATTTCTCAAAGGTATCAATTTTATTGGAAATTTCATCACAGGTTGTAATTACCGTGAATTTTTGAAGATTCAGTGTCTCATGTAGAATAGCCAAAAATGGACTGTAGGTAGAACTTTTAATTTTACTAGTAAAACCATAATTCTTTTTGGTTTTACCATAGATGATACAGTTCTCCATTAGTCCTGCAGGTTTCAGAAATATTCATTAAGAATTGTCTTTTTAATGAATTTTTGAAATTTTTACCTCATTTCTACATAGAATTGCAAATATCAGTGTTTAACTGGTTTCTATGAGGTAAATCAATGGATACAAGTACAAAAAGGGTTTTAATTACTCTTTTGCGTTTTATCCATGGAAAATCATTAAGAATTGACATGGTTACAGGAGTCTAAGTAGCTCTTTACCTCCTTGGCACGTCAAAATAGCAGGTTATTTGCTATTTTCTTAAGATTTACAGTAGTTGTAACATGGTAACCAAGTTCCCAAAAGGTTTTAGTTTACCAATTAGGTCAAGATCATCCATGGATCCAAGCTTTGGAGCTGTCCATGCCTCTGAGGCCTCAGAAGTTGGGTACCCTGGCTCTCTTTGATGTCTTTTGTCCCCCTTGCTTATTTTTTATGTCAAAATAGAAATTTAAGCTTCAAGTGAGATATCCACTATGGGTGTACCAAACGTCAATGTAAGAATACCATGATATTAAGTGCCCAAAACATTCATAACGATATTCTCAGTGTATATGTAACATGGGATTTGTCACATTCCCATTATTTTGGTGTGAAAGTAAGAAAAACAAAACTTTTCATGGATCTTTTATATAGTATTGATGCTGTGGTATTGAAGTATTTTCCATCTTACCGCCTCAAAGAGTGAATTTGAGCTTATCCACTCTATCAAGCTACCCTAGGTGAATTTTTGTGGAAAATCCAAATCTGGCCTTAAATCCATGGATTTACTTACTCAATAGAAAGTTATTCATCTTTTCTGAAATCAAAAATGATGAATTTTGGATATATGCATTACTTATGAGTTATGCATAATTCAGAATTCCTTTTTAAGATAATTGTGGCCTATTTGCGTATGCAAAATATACCTCAAGTCTCACAAAAAGTGATTTGACAGCTGTACAATCTGTTATCACCTCAAAAACACATACCTCTAAGAAGTAGTTCAATTTTTCCAAGGCCCAGACAAGGCATAGACATCCCATTTGACTTGCTCCATATCTGAATTCAGCTGGGTTGATTTTCCTGGATATGAAACATATGGGTCCTTCTACAGGTTTATCATTTATGATCTGAACTTGGTGAAGTGCAGCTCCCAGCCCATCCCCTGATGCATCAATATACAATTTAAAAGGCAATTTAAAGTCTGGCATCAGTAAGAGTTGAGCAGTGCTCAAGGCTTCTCTTGGAGACTCAAAATGTTTGACTCTGTCAACAGTCATGTCAAATACTGTGTCTTTGTCACACAATTTATAAAGTGGTCTCTCTATGGATGCAAAATCTTTAATGTGTTGCCTGTAATATCCTGAAAAACCTAAAAATGACTGAATTTCCTTTTTGTTCTGAGGCATGGGTTTGAGAAATACTGCTGCAACTTCGTTTTTGTCAATTCCAAGGGACAAACCAGATACAACATGTCCTAGTGCCTTAAGTTCTTTAAATCCAAAATGGCATTTCTTCAAGGAGATTTTCATTTTTACTGATTGAATTTTGATCAAAACTCTGGACAATCTGTACATGTGCTCTTCCCAAGTCTTGGAACAGACAATAATGTCATCAACGTAAATGATTAACCATCCCTCTGAAAGTTCTTCAGGAAAGATTTCATTCATCATTCTTTGGAAGTCTGAAGGTGCATTTTTGATACCAAAGGGCATTCTTAAGTATTCATACACTCCACAATGAACAATAATTCTCAAGTATTTTCTTGCTCTTGGTGTCACCACATTTTGATGAAATCCTTTAAGGGAATCCATAGTGGTTATATACACTGCTTGACATATTTGAGTAAGGGCAATTCAGATTTTTGGTATTGGGTACCTATCTGGAACAGTGTAAGTGCTTAGAGCTCTAAAGTCTCCAGCCATTCCGTATTTTCCATTATGCCATGCCACTATGACTGGTGTAGTTATTTCTACTTCTTCATTATGGCCTACTTTTCTTATTACACCAAGGTCCAGAAGTTCTTTGATATGAATTTCTAGAGCTTTTCTTGATTTTGGACCTGCTGGATATGCAGGTCTTCTTAAGAGTGGTGGATAAGGTCTCTCAATGTTAAGAGTGATGTCAAATTCATTACCAATAAGCTCCCCTGGAGATTCTTTATCTGAAGCAAATGCTTCTTTATGGTTATATAAAATAGTAGAGAGTTCATTTTCTTGTGCATTAGTCAGATGAAGGCTTATTTACACTTCATTTAACCATTCAGACTTGAATTTCTCTAACTCTAAGCTGACTGGTGATAATTTATTGACTTTAATTTGTCTTTTAAATGGTAAAAAGGCAAATTTCTGACGCTTATTGTCTCCAATGGTAAAGTATCTGTCTTTATTGTTATGTAAATATATCCCATACATGATTAAATAGTCATTTCGCAATATAAAACGGGTACTAGAGCAGTTTTCCTTAAAGATAAATTCAACTGTGATTCTTAAATTCCCATTAATGTGTGGGACATGACATTGGTCTCAAAAATTCCTAATGCTTTCATTGGATTACTTGCACTATTCAATTTTATACCATCAATTGGTAACAATTGGTCTTCAAAATTTGGTGCAAAGGTTTTAAGAAAAGAGTTTCTAACACAAGAGAAGAAGGCCCCTGGGTCAAGAAAAGGTTTGGTGGGCTTGTTGTCAATCACAACTTCTGTTATACAGGAGTTACCAGCTGTATAACCTTTCCCTCTGTTTGGTTTGGTTTTCACAAGTTGTGCATCTCGAACTTTTGATAAATCAAGTTTACCATTGCTCAATTGTGGCAAGTGGGAATAAGATTCCATGATGTCAAAAGTGGCATTGATATTTTCTATATCTTTTGAAGATTCAGAAAATATGGATGACTTATCATCTGAATTGTCTTCAATTATGTCATCTTTTTCAACATCAGATTCCTTTTCAATATCAATTTCATTGATTTTCCCCCTTTTTGGACATGTATTGGCTAAATGGGGGGTGCTTTGGAAAATATGGCACTTTCTGACTGTATCTGCAGATTTAGACTTAACATTATTAGAATTTTCTTTGGTGGTTTTGTCCACAGAATCTTTCCAAGGTGTATTAAACCTTGTTTTGAGATTCACTCTACTAGAACCAATTTTGGTTCTGGTGGTTACTTCTTCTAAAATATTGATAATATCCTCTTCTGGAGATTTCTCAATAGTCCTGCTTTTGAAAGCATTCTCTAAGTCACCTCCACATTTTCTCAGAATCTTTCTATGGATCATAAATTCTGACATGTCAGGATATAATGCTGTTAATCCGGTTTTTTGGTTGGAAAAACCATGGTAAAGCTTTGTCTTTATCAGCATTAAATTTTGCAGATTCAAAGGCTGTTTTGACTTTAAACCTCCAAGCATCATTGGCCCATTTGTTGATGATTTGGGTTTTCCACCAATTCCAACTTTGGTGTCCATGTGCTTGTCTCAATTTGATATACCATCTGTGAGCTTACTTGGTAAATAAGGTGTTAAACCTGGCTGTTACCAATCTGTCTGGTAATTCAAAATATTCTTTAATCATGTCAATTCCTCTGATTAATTCCATATGGTCATATTCTCCTTCACAATTGAAGTGAGGTCATTCCTTAAGTTTTGGAACTTCTTTCAAGAGTGCTCGGCCCATTGATGGTTCCAAGTTATGAAAAGAAGTAGAAAATTCATTTTTTAATTGAAAATTGTCAATATCCAATACTTGTGGATTGGGAATCCCTGTACCCTCATTTTGATTCAGAGGTGTAGACATTCTTGGTAAGGTGTTTAGTAGTTTTTCAATATCATTCATTTTGCTGTTGTTACACCTTTGTGAATTTCTTAATTGATGTTGTAAGCTTTGTATAGAGGTTATTACATTCTTTTTATGATCATCTTCTTTATATGTCAGCTCATTCCATAAATCTGTTTGTTTAGTATTATCATATATAACTTCATTTAACTTTATTGTTAATTTTGATATTTCCTCTTTTGAGGTATCAAAACACTTTTTCAAGGCAATTATATGTGTCTTTACTTCAGGAAATGATTTTGAAATATCATCAACAGCTTTCATATTATCCTCTTTGATATTATTTATGGCTTGTTTTATTCTTGTTTCAATCATGTCATTAATATTGAATTTAGAATATTTGTCTGTCAATTCCTTAATAATGGCAGATTGTTCATTTATCTTATTTCCAAAAGTATTATCATTATTGGAAGCTTTAATTGTTCTTAAAACGTTTTCAAAACATTTAAGTGTTTCATTGATTTGGCTCAGACTCAAGTTAGGTTTTTTAAGCTTGTCACAAATTGACGTATTTTTATCAGAAAGATGACTTTTTACATCAGTTATAGCTTCATACAACTCTGGAATAGAATCAAAAATATCAGAAATGATTTCTGATATTTTAATCTGGCCTCCTCTTTCTTTTGTAATTCCATCATTGTTCTGGCCATCTGAAACACATTTTCCATGGCATCCTGTAGCCCACGCTGTAGGTCTTGGTGGCTGGTGCCTTTCCTTTGCCTTTATTTGGAGCTTGTGGCTGCTTTTTCACATTGGAATTGCTGCTGCTTGCCACTGGGGCTGTTTTTGGCACTTTCTTGGGTGGTGGAGGGTTGTTTTTCCTCCATTCTAGTGTCAAGAGAATCATGGTTTTCTTCTCCATCAATGGATGCCTTCCATTGAGCAATTTGCAAGTATTGGGATGGCCCATGAATTTTCTCACAGTCAGGTAAGAATTCATGCAGTTTTTCCACAGATCTGCAAAGATCTGGTACTCCTTGTACTGCAGGGCATTGTTGTGTGCTTTGTGGATGGCTTTGTATATGTCCACTGAGGCTTCTTGTAGCGGTGTCAGCTCTTTGTGAAGGTAAAATGGTATTATCAGCATCAGAATGACCTATTTTGGTTGTTTGGAAGTCATCGACTGACCCTTTTCCTTCTGTACCTGGCTGGCTTCTTCCATAATCACGTCTATTACCTTTCTGGAAGCTGCTTGAGTGGTTATAGCTGGCTCCTGATCTAGTTGAAGGCATATTCTATGATTTAAAAAGGCTTAAAATAGTCTTTTTATGTCAAAAACTTACTATTGGCCGATTTCTTAGCTTTTTGAAGGGTATTACTTATATCCAGGCTAATCAATTCAGAAGATATTGGTTCAGGTTGGTTATTTTGAGTCACAATAATAGTACTATTATGGTCTGAATTAACAGTACTGGCAGGGACAATTTTGGTGACTGTTGAGGCTGTACCAATGTTTTCTTGTCTTACCACATTTTGGGACACCAAAATTAATGAAAAAGCCAATTAATTAAGTAGAAAAAAGGTTATTTCAAAAAAAGAAATAAAAATATAAGCCTCACTCATAATATGAAAAAAATTATTTTTTATAGGTTTTTTGAATTATAAGTATTTTTTATATGTTTTTTAAATTTTTCAATATAAGAAAAAGGTTCAAAAAAGAGTAAAAAAATATGTCACAGGTAAAATATCATGGCTGGGCCCCCAAATGCAAGGTGTGGATATGAAACTTTGATTAAAAATCAAGTACTTTTCCTGTCCTCAAATTTTGTATAAGGTAAAAAATCAATTAAAAATAGTAAGAAATATTATTTTTAAGAGAAAACACGCTGATGTTATTCTTTATAAATTTCTTAGTATAATGCGAAAATATGATAAAGATTTATTGTTTTACCAACAATAAAAATTTATCCAAAAATACTCTACAAGAGATATTCAAGGCTACAAAAGAAATTTCTTCAAGAGAAATTTCAATTGGAATTAATTGAGCAAAGAGCTGCAAGCAATTAATTAAAGAACAAAGTCTTCAAAAATAATATTAAAGAGAAAACATGCCCAAAAGTGACCAGAGTGAATTTGGAAACAAAGTGACAAAGTTTACAGTGATGAAAGATGCTTTAATTCACTTTTGGGGTGGTTCAGGGGTAAAAATGATTATAAGAGTTACAAACAATGATTATAATGATTTTTTCACGTGGTTAAAAGGTTTAAAATGATTTAAAAAAGGTGGTTGTAATCTTTTATTGATTGGTTTAACAATGTTTAAACTAATTATAAAACGAAAAGATTCTAACATGAACAGAAAAGTGGGGCAAAGAAGACATTCTTTTATAGCCATCAATTCTCTTACTCCAAAAGTAATTTTTACTCTTGTCAGTCGTGAAAAACAGTCTGACAACAGAAAAGCCAATTATGGCATCATTGAACCCTGGTTTAGACCAAAAAGGGCTGGTTTAAGCCATTTTCAGTGATTACTATAGCAATACCTGGTCCAGAGCCTTCAAAGCATGTCAGAATGTGTGTAAGAGACGTAGAAACCAGTTAAAACTGTTTTTACTAACATTGTTTTAACTCAAGGGTAGTTTTACCCTCTTGGCAACAGTTAAAACCACCCTGGTTGGTATCAAAACCTCATCATCAAATGAGTCACAGACCCTGTGACTCAATTCTAGGCCAAAAGTAATGAACGTTTGCGTGGATTTTGACATCCCATGCCAGTCAGGAAGGATTTTGGGGGTCTGGCTCTCCCTTAGGGCTAGAGCTCCTTTCCCCCCTAATTTTAATCTTTCCAATTTATTTTTTCCTTTAATTCCTCATCATGTATTATAGTTGTAATTTACATATGTAATTCAATTGAATTGTACAGTCCAATACAGTAATAATTGATACCTCATATGTAAATCAAAGTTCACTTATGTAATACAAGCACACATTTTGACATTTCAATTGAATTCAATTGAAAATACTTAAATTCCTCATAGCTTCTAAACTAAACACAACACTTCAATTTTAACACAAAAATTGATGGTTAACACCACATGTGGTGTGAATTAAATTAATGTGAGCCTTTGAGATATGACCACATACCCAATAAGGTCACAAAAAAGACTCAGAATAATTATGCCTTTAATATAATTATATTAAAATTACTTAGAATAATTATACATTAAGAATAATTACTTAAACATACAAAAAATACCATAAATTGGTACAAAAATTGGTTTAACTTAAAAACCAATGAATCAAAATGTAGAATAAATTATACCATTGGATTCCCCATGGAAAAATACACATATACCATTTTTATGGCATATCTGTAAAGTCAATATTTAAGGAATTATAAGGTATAATACCTTATAAAAACCATAAAACCTTATTTATCTTAAGAACTAATGAAACAGCATGTGAAATAAATTGTACCAGTGGATTCCCCATGAAAAACCACACATAAAACAATTAATAAGCTAATTTCCAATGTTAATACTTAAGGAATTAACCTGAATATATGCACTTTTTTGGTCAACGCATATATTCAAGGATCATAGCTAATATCTTCTAAACTATACATGATAGAATGATGAACCAAAAATAAAGTTACCACATAATTACTGTAAGAACACAGATATGAACTCTTAAGGAATTAACCTGAATATATGCACTTTTTTGGTCAACGCATATATTCAAGGATCATAGCTAATATCTCTTAAACTATACAAGATAGAGTGATGAACCAAAAATAAAGTTACCACGTAATTACTGTAAGAACACAGATATGAACTGTATTTTACAATTTATAAACAAGGTTAAAACCTATGATGAAATATTGATAAAAATCAACAGAGCTGTTGACCACTTTGTTGTGAAAGTGCTCCAAACTTAAAAAAAAGTATACAGTTGGATTCTACTAGTTCATTCGTGAAGAATGATCTAATTTTTATCATTAAATTCAGGGTATAACCCCCTGAAATCAAGGTTTGAAGTTTAAAATATTGAATTTCGACAGAAAAGATGAGAAAAATCATCAAAATTAGAGTTTTGATGATGTAATGAAAAGCTCTTGGCAGCATAATAAGGTTATGCCAGGCTGTCAGAATTCACTCTCTGAATTTCTGTAGCGTGTAAATCTTAAAAGTTATTGAGGATCAAAGTTTGAGCTTAAATTGAGCTGTTATGATCACATACTGTAACCTTAAATTAAGTTTAACAGTCTTAAGAGTGATACAATTGGTGAATACTATTAGTTTATGATTAAAACTAATAAAATCCACGAAATTTGGGGTTCTGCCAAGCCTCTGATGTCATCAAACTTAGAGTTATAGTGATAACTCTAAATTATGGTGCAATAATGATGTAATATGGTTTGATAATGATGTAATCATCTCCAAACATTAAAATATTGATCAATTCGAGTGGATATGATCAGTACACGTCTACTAGAAGCCTGTTGGACTCTAGGAGGGAGGTATTTACTATAAATAGAGCTCTTTTTACTCTATTTTCCCCTCAGACGCATCAAAAACATTAAATCAATTAAATAAAAGGTAATTTCTTTATTCTTTATATATAGAACTATTATATTATTAAAGACCAAATACCATCTTAATATTAATCACTATTTTTACGTGATTAAATAAATTCTTTAATTGTTTTTGTCATAAATCTCTCTATAAACTCATTTCCACGTAAAATCAAGAAATTTAGTAATTTTCTTTATTTTTTATTGTAAATACAATTTGAAAAAGTTGTATTATATTCTTTTGGCGTAAAATATCTCAAAATTATTATTTTAAGTGTTAAAAGTAGGTTATTTCATCTTATTATAATAATTTCTCTCTTATTATTACTCTTAATAATTCTTAATTAATATAAATAGTATTTATATTAATATATAACTTTAATATTAGTAATATTATTGTTATTAATTGTTTTTTATTTATAAAAAACAGTTTTTTACGCCTTTATTATTTGTTGGTAACAATAATAAAGAGCTTTATAATATATTAATTATTTTATATTAATATATGATTTACAGTATTATAATTTCATATAATATTAATTATATTATTATATTTATTTAATAATATAATATTTTTACGCCATAATAATAATATTTCTTTATTATTATTATTATTTTAATCTTATTTATTTCAATTATAAGGACATTCAGAGTACAATAAGTAATAAATTAGTAATTTTTACTTATTGTTTCATAGTCAAACCTTACAATTAAAGTCTTGAGGATTTTCAATTTCTGTATTGAAAATACTAAAAACTTAATTTAAGCTTATTTAGAGTTGAGTTACAGAAATTTCATCCAGAGGTGACCCCACTTTATTTTTTATGAGGAATTCAATGGTGTGATAATTTCTTTATGTTTATTTATTGGATAAAAGCTTATAATATATTTTATATAGCTTTTTACCAAAAATATTTTAATTTCACAATTTTTGTTAAAAATTCATTTTTACTTAATTTTTACAAGTCCAAATATAACTTCATAATTTTAAATTTTATTGTAATTTTATTTTTATAATATAATTAAATCTTGATTTTTAAATATAAATTCTTATTTCTATTTCTATTTTTATTTTTATAATATAAATAAATTTCTTTTATTTATATTTGTATCTTAATCTATCTTTTGTGGTCTTTTGGGTATATGAAAATACCTCTAAGGCTCACAAACGCTTTGTGGATTGACAAATGAAAGAGCTTTGCAACAAAAGAATGAAAGCTCAAAGAAGCTATCATGCACAAGTCTCCAAAGATGCATCCAATAAGAACCATGCTTGGGTAAGTTTTCTAGCCATAATTTTTCAAGGTAAATCTTCAGAAGTTGACTTTCTCTCAGATTGGTGATGCCAGGCTTGAGTTTGAATTTTTGCAAATTTTTCCCCCCAGGTATTTCAAAAATCATTGAAGAGATTGGGACACATAGTAATTATGAGGTATATGGTAAAAAAAGAGCTCTATTTCATTCAACCTTTGAGATATATATCAAGGAAGGCCAATGTGTTTTTTTGCTGGTTGGACAAAGCTATATTGCAATACTAAATGAATATGGGCATTAATAATTGGGGGAGAGTCAGGTTCCTTCTAAAAATACCCATTCCATCCAATAATATTGGCCCTCCCAAGGGCTTGCTGGTTGACCTTTACAAGGTCAGATGGTTCAAGAGAATTTTAAATTCTGCAAAATAGAGAACTTCCAGCATGAAGATTATGAAATTCCTCCCAAATCCTGAGGAAGCACTAAGTCCACAAAAACACCCAGATGAGAAGATCTCTGATAAGGAATTCAACAAAAAATTCAGTGATATTGTGCTCAAATATTTACCAATAGAGGTTGACAATGAAGAGGAGAATGAGGATAGTAATAAATTGAAGCTTGAATTCCAGATGTGTCAGAGCATGAGATAAATGGGTTCTTTGAGCCAGGAAAATATTATCATTAAGATGATGTGGAAAGTGTATCTGACAAAGACACCAATGGCACCAAAGAAGGGGAAGCAAATAAGGGAGTGATTTTAGTGGTGAAGAAGAGGACAGTATCATCAAGGACAGAATGGAAGGTGTTGGGGAAGAGAAAATATGATGGGTAGGGGATCTGGGTGTTAACATGTACACAATGGGTGGGGTTTTTGTTTTTTAGCATGTACAGTGCCCTCCAGAAAAGATCCAAACAAATTTTTTTGGGGGGCACTTTTTTTTTGGTTTCTCATGATTGTATCACTTTTTTTTGGGTGGAACACTCAATTTACTTTTTAGTTTTTTATTTGGAATTCTCATTTTTTTAGCTGTTCTCACACGGCCATAGTTAGCTCAAACAGCAGAATATCATTTCGTGTATAATTTGTTTCACTTCAATATTACAACTATTTAACGAAATGAAAAATAAAAAAATAATTCCAAAACCATTTTTATTTACCATTGCACTGGTGCTCCTCTTGCATTGACCACAGCTTTCATTTGGTGAGGCATAGAGACAAGGACATTGTCTAAATGCTCAAATGGAATTTCCTCCCATGCAGAATTGATTGCTGCCTTCAGTTCTTCCATCATCTTTGGATTGAAAAGGTTGGTGACCATGTATTTCATTTTGAACCATACGTTCTTGATTGGATTTAAGTTGGGTGAGTTTGTAGGCCATTGAAGTTTGTGGATGTTGTTTGATTGTTGCTAATCATTTCTTACTTGAGCGGTATGTATGGGAGCTCCATCTTCCATGAGTGTAAGTTGGTCGTAATTCTCAGCCACGCCAGAATCAATGAGTTTATTGTAAAAAGGAAGCAGGCCAGGTTTGTAAACATTTGAAATAAAATTGACAGCTGAACGCTGTCCAGGAGGTAAGAAGACAAGTTTGGATTGAATAGCCCCACAAAGAGCCCCCCATACCATAAATGACCTTTGGCCTTATTGGTGGTTGACAGTCATTGACTCTAGCTCATACTTCTCCTGAGGTGTGTGCCAGACTTGAGTCCTTGTTGACCGTTTTCCAAGCTCGAAGGATGACTCATAAGTCCAACTCACTCTGGACCATTGCTCAATGGTCCAGTTGAGGTGTTGCCGTGCAAAGTTTAATTGTCGTTCCATGTGCACAGGTGAGAGATAAGGATTCCTGACAGCAATACAAGATTGCTTACCAAGGTCCTTGTGAATCACGATTCGAAGGGTGTTGATTGAGACATCAATGGTAATGAGGTTTTTGATTTTGGCTAGATTCTTGCATCGATTCTGTTGAACTACACAAGCTAACTGGCAAAGATCACAGTCATTGAGCTTTCTGGGTCTGCCTGGTATTGGTAGGGATTTAAGATGGCCACGCTCCTGATGCTTGCGAATCGTATCATGAACAGTAGTTGGAGGGACTTGCAAATGATTGCTGATGGTTTGTATTGAGGCTCCAGCAGCTCTCAATCCTACAATTTGACCCCTAGTTCCTTCATCAAGTGATTGGGGTATGATAATAAAAAAAACTATATATATAAGTTAAAACTTATGGTGTTTTTAAGAAATTATGATTTGGTCTTACCTGAAAAAAAACTTAAAGATCAATACTTAAATAGTAAAACCATTGCAGAGACCACAAAACGCGAATTGATTGGGTATTTTATGATGGTTGGAGACAAGATGGTGTTAAACTCCATCTGACAGTTACTGGACAGTCAGAACAAGTCAGAAATTTGATATAGCCAAATCTAATTATGGCAACTGACCTATAGTTCCAATTGATTAGTTTAATTAGAATAAAAAGCAAATTTAAAAGATAAAACAATGGTCCTTTTTTTGAATAAAAAGACAAACGGAGAGAGAAATAAAAGAGATAAGGAAATTATTGTTGGAGTTGAGAAATAACAGAGGTGTTGTAAAAGATCAAAAAATACATATTACGAAAATGGAGTTAGGGGTAGCGATTAAGAAACCAAAAAAAAACTGGTGCCCCCCGAAAAAAAGTGTTCGGATCTTTTCTGGAGGGCACTGTACATGGCTTTCTGGTGTTTCTCCTATTTCAATAAAATTTTGGTGTTCTTACATTCTCTCATAATGAAAAGTTTATGTTACAAATTGTAAACCCAATCATTTTTTTTGAGTCCAGTGTTATTAACTTCTCCCATAATGAAAATTTTGAGTTTCAAATTGAGTTAGAGATTAAATTTTAATGAATTGTGCCCTGGATATTCTAGTATTACAAAGAAAAAGCTAGAAAGGCAATGAAAGATTAGATATGAAAATGAAAATGCTATTGTTGGTAGGTGAAAGGATGAAATTGGGGGACAATAAATGGGCACCCAGATAAACAACATTTTTAAGTTCAATAATGGCAGGGGAATTATATTTAATACTAACAACAAAGACTACAAAGATATATGAACAGTAACCAATAGCTCTGGGGGGTATTTGGACCATACATAAATGTTGGAAATGGGATTCATATAAACAACTAAAACTGGTTCATCATTTGAAGCAGAGAGTTGATGAATATCATGGACCTTTCCATGTCCATAATCCTTTTCAGTCGTGTAAATCATAATGTTATTTGGGCCTGAGACAGAAAGATGATTCTCTTGATCATGGAGCTCACATTACTGAATGGGCTTTCTCCGCCTACTCAGGAACCAAGCCCCCTCTGGATGAGGGAAGTTTTTCAAATCACAAACCTTCACCCCTGCCTCCCCAAGAATCTTCATTATTTCAACATAAAATGAATTGGAAAATTCAATTGAATTTTTCCTGCAAGAGTTTTTTTCCTTTGTTTTCCATCAAAAACCTTTTTCAAACTTTGTTGTCCCCTAACAACATCTGGCCTTTAGCACTTTTTGTCATAATTTTAGCATGAATCTTATCTACCAAGTTCACCCCAATGAGAATCAGTATCCTAAGAATATCAAAACTCAAATTTCCCACACAATCTACTTACCAATCTTCTGATTTGTCTCAACCTTTTGTAAAAGGCCAATAACACTTTCACCTTCAAACTCTGCTACACCAATTAATGGCCCCCATATTTTCAGCTTTTCAGGAATTTGAAGGACATAGTGATGAGTCTGTTTCAAATTATGATTATTGAAAACCTCCCTTGCTAATAAAGTGTACCAGCTGTATGCATGACCTTCTTCGCATACCTTGGCAAAAAATATTCTTGTGCATTGAATAAAACTTCCAGTGTTGTGCAAAAATATTCCTTGATTTTGATTCATATCAATTAACCTCTTAGTAATGAAAATATTTGGTATGATAAGCTATGTTAACAAAGTGAAAATACTGAGCCCTTTCAAATCCTTGAGGAGTCCCTTCCTTGCTGTGCCAAGATTTAGTGAGATCCTAGTTTCTCCTGTTGGTATTGTCAATCCTTGCATAAGCTCCCTAAACTCTTGTTCCTTCCTTTTGGTAAAGAAACTACAAGAAGCTCATGCATTTAGCTCAAAGTCATCCTCTTCATTGTCGTCATGTCAGCCTGTGACTCAAAACCAGAGCACAAACATGACAGCCAAATACCATAAATCAATGGTAAAGCCAAGATACCACCAAAACACGGACCTGAGCCAAATCAGCTCAAAATATCTCAAAAGAAGGAGGAAACCCGCCACTTTCCACATACACAAGTCCCACCATCATAGGAAAAGTAATAACAAAGTTATTCCTGCTCAAAGTTGCTGCTGAGCATAAACCTTATTTTTCACCTCTCATCTGAAGTCCAGAGGAAGAGACTTAACCCCATAAAATGGGTATTTAAATTGATTCTCTTATTCAGGGATATCCAATGGTACTAGCCAAGCTGTGCTAGCATCAAAACTACAGGAGTTATGGCCAAAATAAGGTCAAATAAAGTTGAATAAAATATTCACCTCACATCTAACTTCTACATTTTTAGTGTGAGATACCTAAAGTGGGGTATTTTTGGAAAGAGCACAATCAGGGCTATCTGATCATTTCTTTTAATTTCTGCATATGTCATCTAGAACAAATGTTATGGGGCAAATAAGCTTTATACAGATATTGAGAAAATCATATGTACAAATAACACAATTTGTGCATGGCATAACTTTGCCATATTCAATAATAACCATATCAAATGAGGTACCATTGTGTATATCCCATTCAGGGCTACACAATGAACCAACTTTGAGCTCAATATCTCAAAATCAGACAAATCTATAGCAGTTTTAAGGCTAAATTCCCACCGTTGGGACAATACACCTTTACTGTGGGATAATGTCCCACAACTCTGATTATGAGGTGTCAAACAGACAAACAAGCTTGTTTATACTTCAATACCTCATATTTAGGTAAATACTGGGGTCCTGTACAGGTTCTGTACAGAATTCTACGTGTAATACACGTCAGAAGAGGGTTGTGTGGTCCCCAGATGAAAGCTTTCACCATGTATTGGGGAAAACTGCCCGGATGTGGTTTCAAAACCACATCTGAGCCCAATACAGGCTATACAGGAATTGTGAAAACTACAAGCCAGTCCTTGGGAGTGAAAATCCTCACTTCCTCTATGTGGAAAGGTCTAGCAGACTTTTTCACCCAATTTTAGGATAAAAGGGGGTCTTTTCTCCACCAGAAAAGGTTTCCTCATCCTTCTCTTGAATTCCTATGTAGTACAGCTGTCAAAAACTGTAAGGTTTGACTATGAAACAATAAGTAAAAATTACTAATTTATTACTTATTGTACTCTGAATGTCCTTGTAATTGAAATAAATAAGATTAAAATAATAATAATAATAAAGAAATATTATTATTATGGCGTAAAAATATTATATTATTAAATAAATATAATAATATAATTAATATTATATGAAATTATAATATTATAAATAATATATTAATATAAAATAATTAATATATTATAAAGCTCTTTATTATTGTTACCAACAAATAATAAAGGCGTAAAAAATTGTTTTTTATAAATAAAAAACAATTAATAACAATAATATTACTAATATTAAAGTTATGAATTAATATAAATACTATTTATATTAATTAAAGAATTATTAAGAGAGTAATAATAGAGAAATTATTATAATAAGAGAAAATAACCTACTTTTAACACTTAATATAATAATTTTGAAGTATTTTACGCCAAAAAATATAAATACAACCTTTTCAAATTGTATTTACAATAAAAATAAAGAAAATTACAAATTATTCTGGATTTTTACGTGGAAATGAGTTTTAGAGAGATTTTTAACAAAAACAATTAAATAAATGATTCAATCACGTCAAAATAGATGATTATAGCAAGGTGGTCTTTGGTCTTTAATAATATAACAGTTTTATATATAAAGAATAAAGAAATTACCTTTGATTTAATTTATTTAATGTTTTTGATGCGTCTGAGGGGTAAATAGAGTAAAAAGAGCTCTATTTATAGTAAATACCTCCCTCCTAGAGTCCAACAGGCTTCTAGTAGACGTGTACTGATCATATCCACTGGAATTGATCAATATTTTAAGGTTTGAGGGTGATTACATCATGATCAAACCATATTACATCATTATTGCACCATAATTTAGAGTTATCACTATAACTCTAAGTTTGATGACATCAGAGGCTTGGCAGAACCCCAAATTTCGTGGATTTTATTAGTTTTAATCATAAACTAATAGTATTCACCAATTGTATCACTCTTAAGACTGTTAAACTTAATTTAAGGTTACAGTATGTGATCATAACAGCTCAATTTAAGCTCAAACTTTGATCCTCAATAACTTTTAAGGTTTTCACGCTACAGCAATTCAGAGAGTGAATTCTGATAGCCTGACATAACCTTATTATGCTGCCAAGAGCTTTTCATTACATCATCAAAACTCTAATTTTGATGATTTTTCTTGTAACTCATCTTTTCTGTCGAAATTTAATATTTTAAACTTCAAACCATGATTTCAGGGGGTTATACCCTGAATTTAACAATAAAAATTACGTTATTCTTCTCGAATAAACTAGTAGAATCCAACTGTATACTTTTTTTTAAGTTTGGACTACTTTCACAACAAAGTGGTCAACAGCTCTGTTGATTTTTATCAATATTTCCTCATAAGTCTTAACCTTGTTTATAACTTGCAAAATAAAGTTCATATCTGTGTTCTTACAGTAATTACGTGGTAACTTTATTTTTGGTTCATCATTCTAGCATGTATAGTTTAGAAGATATTAGCTATGATCACTGAATATATGCGTTGACCAAAAAAGTGCATATATTCAGGATAATTCCTTAAGTATTGATTTTGGGAATTAGCTTATTAATTGTTTTATATGTGGATTTTTGTGAAGAATCCACTGGTACAATTTATTTCACATGTTGTTTCATTAGTTTCTGAGATAAATAAGTTTGTATGGTTTTTATAAGGTATTATACCTTATAATTCCTTAAATATTGACTTTACAGATATGCCATAAAAGTGGTATATGTGTATTTTTCCATGGGGAATCCAATGGTATAATTTAATTTACATGTTGATTCATTGGTTTTTAAGTTAAACCAATTTTTATACCAATTTATGGTATTTTTTGTATATTTAAGTAGTTATTCTTAATGTATATTTATTCTAAGTAATTTTAATATAATTATATTAAAGCCATATTTATTCTGAGTCTTTTTTGTGACCTTATTGGGTATGTGGTCATATCTCAAAGGCTCACAAAAACAGTTATACTTTGGAAAATGATCAGGTTATACTTTAAACTTTAGTATTGTAGCTCTTATTATAGTAACCCAACTGGTAAGACTGCACCAAGGGCTTTCAACAGTGCTCACCACCACTATTTCATAATAGTAAAGCCCTTACCACTTTGTTTTAAACCTTTATTATTTATAATCCAACTATTTCTTACTTAACTTTACCATGTCACATTCATAGTTAAATTTGTAACTAGCCTTATTACACCTTCATCATAGACTCAGCCTGACATGTAAACTGAGTCTTCCATTTTTTCACTAGGTTCTCTGACAAGTAACCCTTCTTTACCCATTATTTCAACTCTTTTGGTATTCTGTGTTTCCAGCTTTATTGCTTGCTTGCTTTCCTGATCCTCCCCTTGAAATCCCCAACGGTTTCTAAAATTCTCTGCAAGAACACCTTCAAGCCAATTATGCACAACCCTTTTTGCAATGTGCAGATGGGGTACATGGTATGGCAGAAAATTCAGTTTAGACCAAAAATACTGTTTTTCTTTTAAATGGCTTCCTGTGCCTTCAGGGTTTGGCCTCCTTCCCTTATATTTGCTGCATCACAGATGTCAAACCCTGTTGATTGGTACCCACCTGCATCCCCTGAAGGTTACTCAATTTGGCTGTGCACCATGCGCATATCTGCTGTACCAAATGACTTTGAAAACCAACTTTTCTTTTCAATGGCCACATGTTCACCAACTAGAGGGAGTAGCTTCCCATGAAAATCTCAAGCTTCTGGATGTAATTGTGTCTTGATTTTGTAGCCAATTTTAATCATTAATTATATGTCCACCAGGGGCTTGAGTATGTTTGATATGGTTACAAAATCTGGTGAGCTTGGTCCTGGGATTATGGAATAAACTAAAGTGAAAGCTGGTTTATTACAGTATTTTTTGTGGAAGATTAAGACAGCTCAATACCGGGCATCTTAAGCTCACTTTATTTCCAGAAATCTCATTTCCTCATGAACTCAACCAGTCTATGAACAGAGAAAGCCGCACAAAGTGGATTGGGGTCATTTTTACTGTATTCTACCAGGAGAAGGTTTTCCGAGCCAAGCTTTGTTGTATGTAGCAGGTATGGTAGGTTTACATGACTTCATTCTTCCAATTCTCAATTTGTGCTTCAATTGTTTTTAGGTTTAAGAGCCATTTGAACCATTCCACATGGTCACGAGTGTAGGAAATTAAATGTTTTGTGTGATTACCCTTACTTAATTTAAGCTCATGTTTGTGCTCATACATGGGGCAATTCCTTTGTCTCCTAGATCATTAAATGTTGTTGTTTTGAAAATATGATTCTTACTTGTCTGGTAGGTACAAATCATTGGAATTTTCTTTCCATTATACAATGAATAACAAGCTTAGAAGCATACAAAGGGCATCATCTGGGGTGATATTTTGAGGATTTTAGTAATTGTGTATAGGTTCCATGTTTGTCTGAGTACAGGTTTGTTCTTCTTGTAGGCTTTGGGAAGGATCTCTTGGAGAAATCTGTAAAAAATATGGCAGTTTTTTAAGATCAATTCACAGCAAATGTGGAGCCAACAAATAAAGATTGCTACAAGAACAACAGATGATAAAATTAAACCAAGCTCATAATGATATAAAATCAACAGAGAAAATCTTCTGACCTGAAAGAATTTTATCATTGTCTAAAGAAAAAGAATCTTCACTACTTAGTGACTAGGAAGTAAAATATTATTAAGAGAGATTAATTGAGTTTGGTTCACTTCTGGCCTGACTAATTGGGAGAGTTTTTAGTTGTAGCAAATTATTCTCCTTATTTCCTTTGTTTTTTCTTGGTGAAAAGGAAGCACCCATGTTCTAGATCATTGGGACAATTAAATGTGTGCAAAACCCATTTACTTCAGGTAAACAGCTCCATGATAGTGATCTAAGATTCAGATTGGTTGATTATTAATATTAATTGTAGTTTCAATAAAAGAGTAGGTGAAGAAAAAAGAGAAAATTCACATAAGTGGGCCAGACATTGTGGGAAATCCTTTTTTGTGGGATAAATAATAGGCAGTACCTCAAGGGGAGAATTATTGGTGAGTCTTTTTTAACTTTCAGAATTAAGAAATAGCCATCTGTGATAAGGTGGATTAGCTTCCCCTGTAAATATACTGAAAAAGATACCCTCTTGATGAGATCACAAATCAATTATTTAGTCTTGTTGCTTGTCAATCAGAGAATTTTCTTCATCAGCCTCTATAAGTATTTCAATAAAAGATCACTATGATGATAATTCCAATAGTTAAAATTGGTTTAATAATCAAGGTTCTCTTAACTTCTTTTTATCTATTGTATAACGCTTTTTAATTAATTCCTCTAGAATTCCTTCTTTTAATACTATAGATAATTAAATAATATTTTTTTCAAGAACAATATCAATACTCATTATGATATTGATACCTAGTTAAGAATTTCAGCTTGATTTAATAATACTATAAATATAAATATAATGATATAATGTTAAGATAATTTTACAAGGGTGGTTTTGGTTAATATAAGGGTGATATATAGATAATATAATAGTAAGATGATACTATTAGGATAAATAGAAATATAATCCAATATATCTATAAGGGCTATGATATAATGTATATGGGTAAGATGATATATACTTTATATAAATAAAGGGAATTTCTAAGTTTGCTAGTCTCACCAATTATAATATCTGCAAATACTACTTCAACACTACTAATATAATGGTAATACCATTAAATAATTTTAAACTCTTTATTTCATACTATAAATATCCTTTCAAAAATTAATCATAACTAATACTATAGGATACAGAGACTTGCTACTCCTCTTTTCAATATAATAGTGAATTATCCTAGTAGAGAATGGATGGATTTATCATCAAGATTATTGTCTGAAACAGAAGCATGGGGGCGAAGAGGGGGCCCTTTATTTATACCTTCTGGGTTCTCCATAGAGCTTTTCAAAGACAAGGGACTTAGAAAAACTACATCTTAAAACATTTTTTCTGGTGGGTAAATCAGAAATTGTGTCATTTGAGCAAGATATTGCATCATAATTTTGGTTGATTTCACCATTCTGAACTTTATTATTGTCAGTGAACAGCCTTGATATATTTTTTCTATTGGTTAAATTTGGAATTACTTTCTTTTGTCAGGATATTGCCCCATATTTTTGAATTATACTGAGATTTGAGCTAAACTTTATTCCTATTATTCACAGCCTTGAGAGAATTTTTGTGGTGGTTAAATTTGAAATGGTGTCATCTTATCAAGATATTGCACAATCTTTTTTTGTTTATTCAACCCTTCTGAAATTTATTATTGTCAGTGCACAGCCTTGAGATACGTTTTCTAGGGGTAAACATATAAATTGTGTCATTTGATACAGATATTGTACCATATTTTTGGTTGATTTCACCATTTTTTGAAACTTTATTATTATCTCTACTGACCTTATTTCTCTTCTTCAGATAATTGAGCTGTGTTGAGTTGATCATTTTTATATGTAAAATTTAATTTGTAAATGATACATGTAGTTTTGTGTTATGGGATTTTAGGTGGGAATTGAGTAATGTAGAACTATGTTAGCTTATATGTAAAGAAATGTAGCACATGATGTTGTAAGAGTAATTGTATCACTTATGTAATCTTACACATGCTTATTCATATTGAATATCTAGAAAAGGTGAATTATTTTTAAGCATATTCTTGTACCTAGTATGGAGTTTATAGTATTATTTTTTGCTTTAATCTATTATATCTAGAAAATTATTTAAATTATGGAGTTGAGGCAAAATATGACTATAGGAAAATTTGATGTAGATCCAAGTAGATTACTTTTTTTGATACTCTGATATAATCATCTTTTTTTTTCAAATTTTCATTTTTATTTTTCACTTTTTCTCTTTATTTTATTCATATATATATATATATTATTTATTACATTTTCATCTTGACTCTTGTGGATATGAGCCTTGAAAGAACAGGTATGAAATACTACAATGTGACAACTTGAAATAAAATGTTGATGCTACAGTCAAACCAATACCCATTACTTACATTTTTTACAGCTGTCACCCAAGTAAATCTGAAACTTGTGCATGCAACATCACACTTTTGTGTGCTGCAAAAGGCCAGCTGGAACAGTTGGCAAGGAGGACCTCTGTTTTTGGAAGCTGGAAGTAGAAATGTCATACGTTCAAGCTACATGAAGGACAAACTCCAAGTCTAAAATTTTGGGAAAGTGAAATTTCTGGATGATTTGAGAAGATTTCAGAATATTCAGGAATTTGAGGGAGGAATACAGGTAACCAGTCCTGCATGTATTTTCAAAAAAATTGGAAACCTAACCCACAAGTTAACCCTCAAAATCCAGAGAGCTATGATACAATGAAATCACCTGATATATGAGCTATCAATTGAGTAATACATGGAGATAAGGGCTTCAGGGCCAAAATTAAGGTCTGACCGTATTTCACAGACACATGTCACAAGAATTTCATATGAAGTGAAATAAGACTTAATTTATGTGATTGGTCAGAAACACATTATGTCAATATGAAAAGTGAGTTAAAGCAATATGATTGGTCAGAAATCTAGACTTGTGGCAGGTCATGACATGTTTCCCTACAAATACAAAATTAAATTTTGCACTGCTTTGTACAGCCACAAGAGGATGAAAACTTCTAATTCCCCTGTTTTCTGCACTCCTATGGAGGGCCCAATGGATATAAATAGAGGCCCTCTCTCCACATTTTTCCCTTTTCCCCATCTAGAAATTATTAGTTGAACTTATTTTTTCTGATCTCTCCTCTAGAATGTTATACTAGAATACCAATTGATCTGGAAATTGTATATTGAATTTATTTTTTTGATCCCTCCTCTAGAGAGGCTATAATATAAAGTTTATTTTCATAAGTTAAGTCCAGTAACTGAGGTTTTTTGTTGATAGAGATCAAGAAAACCAATAGTGTGAAAAGACTTTAATTAATCCCTCACTATCAGGTAGACTAGTAATTGATTCAATTTATTAGGATCTTAAAGCTTGAATGTCATTAGCAAGGAATCTCTGGAGTTTGGTGTTTAAGCCTTAAGCAAAATTTCAGAGAGTTTTAAAAGACAACCATCCCCCAAAAGTAAATTTGTAGGTGTTAAGATAAAACCTAATAATTTTAAATTATTTTTGAGTTAGTTTTTGTTGTAGCCTTCCTCAAAGAGACTAATGTTTCTTTTTTTAAAAGAGAACCTGCACAGCTTGAGTAATTTTACTACTTTCAAAATAAAATTGTATTTGTATTTATTGGGCCATTTTTAATAAATATCATCAAAGGAAAGAAAAGAACAAAATTAAATGAAATACTTGAGTTTTTAGTTGAAATTAGTATTGAATCTACAGCACTTGGCTAGTGGTACTATCAAAAACCCAGAAGAAATTAAAAAAATCATTATCACAGAAGAACACCAAAAATAACATTGAGCTACCCATATCAGACCTTATTATTATCATTTCTTAGAGTATTAGCCTATCCACAACACCAAAAGGGAATTTGATATATTTCTATCTATTTAAGCATGGTTTTTTATCAAATTGAATATTATTGCCGTTTTATTTGTTATATCTACTGAAAAGACATCAAGAGAAGAAGAAATTTTGTAGTATGTGTATTATATATAGTGTTTTCTAGTACCATTATTATTATTATTATTATTATTTCTTATACTATTTCTTGATATTGTTGAGAAACTATTTGGTGGCATTTACTCAGCCTGATGAAAGTTTTAAAAATAATTTATTTTTCAAGGTTTCACATAAACATTGTTTTAAGTAGAGCAAAGCATTATTAGAGATTGTTGAGTACAGTATTTTCTGATCAAGCCACTATCAATAATAAAATTGATATGGTGAAATCATCAAAGATAGCTTATAATATTAGGAAGGGAATCTAAGATTATCCTAGCACACAAGAAAAAAAAGGGTAACAAGTTCCAAACACAAATTCAAAACTGCTTACCTGTAATATCCCCTTGCATGTACTGCCTCATTTTATCCCACACGCAGAAAAGTTCCCAAAATGGGGATGAATACTTTAATTGAAAGAAGTGGTACCTCTTCTGTTTGTATTATAATAGAAATATTGTTAATCTGATGATATATGAGATTCAGTTATTCAATTTAAATTAAATTTTATAAGATGTTGAAAACATTTATTGAACTTCAATTTGGATATTTAGGCTTCTTTTATTATTCAAATGTGTACCAACAGATGCTAATATCCAGCAACGCATACAAATATTCTTAAAGGAATCAGTATATCATGAATAATTAAACTTTTGAAAGCACAAAATGAATTTTTCCAAGTCCTACTCAGAATTTGATAAAGATCAAGAGTCAAGATTTAATTTTCCATTGGTGTTTTGAAAGAAAGGCAGCCCATATTTGTTTTGAATTATAAATGAAATGAATGTTTTAAAGGGGTCAAATTCTTTGAGCGGTGGGAAGCAGCCTGTGAGATATTGCATAATCCATGAACACGAGTGAGTGAAGAATGGATTGGTAAATATGAGGAGAATCATTCCCTCAAGCTCCAAAATATGATAGGGAAAAATTAGATAATTGTACATTTAAAATTAATGCAAGATTAAAGCCATTGACTTTGGATTGGCTTGATGCTGTTGTTTAATCCAATTTACAATCAATTATTGTAAATAGAATTTAGAATAAGCTTTTAATAATTTTCATTTATATTTAAATATAGCATTTTTCTCTTGTTGCTCAGGGAATAAAGATTTCCTGAGATCTTCATGGTAAGCTTTTTTACTTCACATTTAAGCTATTTAGAGTTTTCTTTTGAGTCATTTTCTAGAATATATATAATTTACTAAGTCTTTTGATTTAAATTGGAGTAAATTTCCTACCAGATTCAATGTCAAAGGCTTTTTGAAATGAAAAATAATCTCTTTTCAATTTGAAATGAGAATCCAAAATTTGTTATTTATTTGTGATTAATTAATTATATATTTAGTTTGGGTTTTTCATGCACCAGTTGGGAATTTTTCTAAAGAATTTTAATGATTCCTTTTCTTTTCAAAAAGAAAAAGGGAAATTGAGCCAAGTAAATAATACATGTATGGATAGTTTAGAAATGTTTGGAATTGTTTGGAGATCATTTCTATTTATATAATAAAAAAATAAGAACATGGATTGAAGTAATTCTTATCAGGTTTGAGTGTCTTTTGGAATCCATAAGTAACAAGAATAATATTTGAAAAAAATTAAATCAAAGAACCTATCTTATTGCCCTTTGGTTTAACTTAAATTTTGAAAACGGGGTGCTTCTTTAATATCTTGATTATCTTTGAGTGTACTTTTTTAAATTGATGAGTGAATAAACCCATTAAATTATGTGATTTTTATCCATTTCCCATAACTAAACTAAATTTCTTGTTGAGTTAACAATTCCTTTCTTAAATAAAAACAAGCAGATTTAACAGAATAAGACCCCTTATTAAACTAATTTAATTAATAATACCTCCTAGAATATCCTGCTTAAAGATAATAATTTGATCATTTTTGTTCACTCTGTTTTAAGTTATTATTGAGCCTTTTAGGTTATGAAATACTGATGTTTGATTTCTGAAATAATGAATTTGATAAATGTTTGATGGAAAATGAGGAGCTTTATTATTATTAATTGGGAGATATGGGGATGGTAGTATTTTTTTCAGGAAGGGGACTAATACCAGTGGAACTGTTTTTTTTGTGTAATATTATGATTAATATTGTATATTAAGGGCCAATATTGGATTATTTTTGGTCAATTCACCCAAGAATTAGACTTTTATATTGCCTTTTATGGGTTATTTGGATTATGTGTTGTTCTATTTGATTTTGAGGGTAAATTTTGCAAATAATAATATTAAAGACTCAATTTGAAATTGATAGGGGCATCTGTGCCCAATTTATTTTCATTTATTGAGGGAGGCTATTGGGTGGTGGGGTAGATAATAATGATGATGCTGGTGAGGATGAGAATTATTGTCATGGTGGAGTGATAATAATAATATGATATAAGATATAAGAGAAGTTTCTGTGGGAAATCCTCTTGTGTAATATTAAGATGCGGAAATACCTGAAATGGGAAATAAAATCTAACTAGTTTTGAATTTCTAATAACTCTTGCAACCCAGGATGGCAAGGGTGTATTTCTGGGCCCCCCTAAAATACTTAAGAAAATCTTCACTGGAGTTTGAAAACCATAATAAAAGGACTAAGTGCCTTCTAAACTAAAGAAGAAAAAATTCAGAAGTCTCAAATAAGATCTATTCAAAATGGAATAAGAAGTATGATGTTGGTAATATGGTTAATTTTGAGATTTTGATGAAATACTTTTCTGTATAATATTCATTTTTGGTTATATTGAGGTAAGTCGTTTCCTCTTGGTGATACAATATTGAGCAGATGGGTTGTGTAGTTTTTGAAGGTGTGATTTCCTTGCTGCATGAGTCGAATGGCTATAAGAGGGGTGTGTCATTTACAGGGTGGTACCTTGCTTTTTGTAACCAGTTTGCTATATGTAAATGGGTTTCTCATATTCATAATATAATTTGATTTTTTTTTTGAAATATACACTTCCCTTTGGTTCCTGTTCCATTTAATTATATATAAACTGGAGCTTCTTGATTTAAAGTTGACATTTTTGATAGAAAGCTTGAATGTAAGCTACCTGTGAGTAGAATATTTTGCTTTTGTGGGGCTCTATTATATTTACCCTGGTGAAGAAAAGGTGTGAGATACCATAATACTAGATAATTATTAGAAATAAAAAAATCTAACTTCACCAAAAAAAATAGAGAATGAAACTCAAAGCTAAAAGAATATCATCAATTCAAAGTGAGACAGAAAAGGATTTTGACCCCATTTCAGTGACCTACTGAATGATTTAAATTTGTTTCATTTTCCAATGAGATTTTATTAAATAAAATATCTTTTCTTGTTTTGAAGTTGAGAGATTATAATAAGAATGAGAGGTATTCTTCTGGTTTTTTGCAAAAGACATTTGGTAATCAAGAAAGCTGAATGTATTTTTTTAAGAGAAGTTTTTTAATATTCTCAAAAGAAAATCAAGATTTTTTCTTTTGAAAAATCTGATTTTAATTTTGTAAAGAAGTATTTTATTTTATCATTTTTTATATCTGATTTTAGTTTCAAAAAAATAAGAACCATGATTTTACATAAAAACACCGCGTAACAATTTCAACAATTTTGAGATAATCAAAAACAAATCAGGTTTATTCAAAAAAACAAAACTTGATTCTTACTAATATCATCATTTATTGTGAAAAAGAAAACATTAAAAAATGAGGTCATAACATGGCTATTTTTACTAAATGAAATAAGTTATTTGGAGGTATTGAACTAAATACTGGGAAGATTTCAGTAACTTCAGCTTCCCTTGTGAATACGCATCAGCTCTTGAGTAATAAGAGAAAAATTTGGAAATACATTATTTCATTTAAGTTATACCCCATTAACTACATGTCATTCCTGAACAAATAAAAAAATAAATATCTCAATAATCTTGCCTCTTTATGTTGTATGAAGTTATTTTTTCCATGTCTCTTTGTTCAAATAATGGTTTTCTCTTCTTTAGTCTTGTCAAAATCTGGTTTTTATTTCGTTTTGGCTTCTTCAAAATTCCTTCATTCAATATGTTTTCCTCATTAAAATGAAATTTTCATCTCCTTCAACATTCTCTATTTTACAGTTTTCACAGTATATCCATTCGTTTATTCATTAAAGTTCTTGTTATCCCATTCAAACAAAGACTGATAATGGGCCTCCCACCCTAAAGGGTAGCTCATAATAGTAAGTAAATATATATAATACCAACCGCTTTTCAGCTTATCTATTATGTGTGAGTAAGTGTGAGACAGAATTCAATATTTTCTTTCCCTTGAGCCAATGAAATTCTTGATATTGAATATAGAGACATTCTTTCTCTTTTTGGATCAACTATTTTCCTTCTCTCATATATGAAGAATTCACACCTATTATATGGGCACAATAGGCTCAAACTTACAAAGCAGACTTAATCCAGGCTCTTCCGCATTATCAGTAAGTTCATATTCCTCAACCACCAAATTTTTCTGAATATTAATGTTTATCTCCTCTGTTATTGCTACATCCTGAAATAAAATAATTCATAATAACTCTCCATGAGTCATGAAATATTGAATCCTTTCTTACTTAATTTTCCACAGGATCTTGATTTCCCTCATTTTAATTCATTATGACCTCCTGAAAATCAGACATAGCTATTTGAGATACATTTGGCTAATTACCAAGGATTTTATCGATTTTGTAAAATAGAGAACACATACTCTATAAAGATTCAGCCATAGTTTGAACACCTTCTTAATGATCTTTAGTTATCACTGCATATTTTCAGCATTCAAATATATTTTCTATTGTATGTTTTTTTAATATGTAAAATATCAGTCAGAGTTTTTTTTTACACTAATTTTGAACCTTTTTTGTTAATTTTTATTTAACTCAATGGAAAGGGGGTAAAATTCATATTTATTACTTGAATTTGGAAATTTCACAGTTGAGCCACTGGCTCTGAAAAAAGGCATCAAATTTGGATTTATTGGTTCAATAAATTGATTATATATAAATATTTTGGAATAGTTAAAGACTCTGAATGATGGGAAAGGAATTCAGAATATCTTGGTGTTAGCGTTATGTTTCTGAATCATGTTTCATAGAATTTCAGAGTGTATGATTGAGGGTGATATATTAGAAATGGACTAATTTGATGAATAGAGCATCAAAAGGATCTAAAATCTTCTTAATGGTACCAGGGTCTTGGTAAACTATTTGGATTGGAGGAGGGGAGGAAATAGCTTTACATTATAATTCGCAGTATCCAATAATTCAGGTTGGGTTTTAATAATAAAAATACCAAAAAATCTGATTTCGCAAAATATCTGATGGAATAGACCAAAATATTATGTGTTTTTGATATAAAACCCATACTATTTATATATGGTCTTTATTGAGGTTGAAAACACGTGATAGTAATACAAAAATATAAGTATATTTGTCTTTGATAAACTAAGCTTGTTAGGTTATATGAGAATGTAAATGTCTAAAATATTTCAAAGAAATAACTATAATACTCTACTAGATACAGAATAGTACTCAATAATGTTAACATTCTCTATCCATATCATAAATATATTCAATAAATCAATCAAAAAATAATAAGGTTGTAGCATACTGACCCTGGTCACAGATCTCCTCAATTCAATAATAGAATATTCTTCCATTTATAGAATGTATAGATCGCTGAAATAATTTCTCAAAAATAGATATGGTAAAGTAAATTTGAAAGAGGAAATATGCTTATACCTTTTGGCCAACGCACAGAGAATTCCAATAAGAAAGTACATACAGATATTATTCTTTGAGATATTTTGTTTGGTTTAAAGATGTGAGAACCCCTCCATTTTCTGCGCAATCAATTTTATCTGTCACTTCATTTGAGAATTATTTGTATGCACCTAGACTCAAAATGATTAATACCGAAAGAGGAGGGATATCCTCTAATTTTATTTCAAATTTAAGGTGTGACAAATTCAATTAAAGTGATTTTTGGGTCAAATTAAAAACCTTGATTATAAAAAATTAGATTTTCCTCTTCAAAAAATGAGACTTTAATTAACCTTATTATGAAAAATGATATACTTTTGAGAAATATTTCCAGAAAACATGCTTTCAAAAAGTGAATGTCCAAATGGGATTGTAACTATTAGTTTGAAGTTCTATTTGGTCATTGTTGATTATTTGGAAATTTTTAATCACAAATAAACATCAATTGAATATATGTTTTTTCTTTATTCATAAATATTTAGTCTGGGTGATGCTTCATGGAATGATAAATAATGATAAATATTCATTGTGAAACTCATGTAAAATGTTTAGCCATTGTAGAACCTTTATTGGTGTAAAATTAACATCTCATTTTAGTTTGGATATATTAAGAATATCCTGATGGTAAATCTGGAGATTGTTAATTTTATTATCTTTTCCTTACTGTATATATCGATATACTGATAAGTATTTATCCTGTGAGGTCAAGCCAATATTTTAATATGGGAGACACTTTGTGTATAAATTCACATATTACTTTTATTCGCACTTTAATCAAATAGTTTATTCTCCAGAACCTTAATATATTATTATTATCAAGTAGGATTTCAAAAGAAATATTGAGCTTTTTTGAAAAAGAAATGGAAAAAACCAAAGTTTATTTTTACTTTGATAAACTATGTAGACAATTAAGGGGTTCTTCTTGAGTATTAATTCAATTACTCTAATATTTCTCAAGTTGGAATCTATATAAATGAGGGAAATATTCCTTCTTTTTATTTATGTAAAAAGGAAAT
This sequence comes from Austropuccinia psidii, assembly GCA_023105745.1. Lineage (NCBI taxonomy): Eukaryota > Fungi > Basidiomycota > Pucciniomycetes > Pucciniales > Sphaerophragmiaceae > Austropuccinia > Austropuccinia psidii. Next base: position 892,975 of record JALGQZ010000006.1, read on the forward strand.
GAGAAAGCTTCACTTCTTATAGCAACTATTCATGAAAACTGCTTTATTCTCAACCTAAAATAAAGTTGAAACTCGAAAACTATTTTGAATAAATGTTAAGGTCTCATGTTTACCTCTCAAATGATTATCATAAAATTTATTCCATTTTTTCCTTTCAAACTAAGTTTAATCTCTCTTTAGGTTTTACTTAATTATGATACTCAATAATTATTTCATTTTTCAAGTTAAAATTCTAGAAGAAATGGATCATTTGTATCTGAAAAATTATCAAAAATTATTTCTTTTTAGTTCAACCCATATTATTTCAAGTATTGTTTTATTTTTTATCCCATATATACCCAAAATAAATACCACATTTTTTTATCCAACTTTTTTTGATTGGTTATTTTAAAGCCAATAAAAATATATCTTAATTCAGAACCATAAGCTCCTATTCCGCTTAAGACCTCAATTAAATACTAATTTTACAAAAATATCAAGTTAGATTCCTTTAACATATTTAATCGTTCCAAAGAAACTATTTGTATATTTTTTTCAAATGCTCAAGAGTCCGGGAGTTAAGATTAAATGTTTTTGGGGATTTCAAAATTTATCAAATAATTAAGAATAACTTTATCCATTGAGATTCCATGAAATAGTGCCTTGAATAATGAAGAGAAATTTTGAATTTAAAATTGGTTCCAGTTCTGAAATACTCAAATTTTTTGCCCTTATTTTGTTTTTTTCGAATTTCAATTCCTTTTAATCAAGAAATATATCCTGAAAATACTTATCTGATAAATTATTTCTGAGTCTTTTCTAGTCAAAGCAAAAGATCATGGAGAAAACAAGGCGCAGGACCTAATAGAAATAAATAGAAGATTAATGGCTAAATAAGGGTTAATTTGTCAAATAATTCAAATAAAGCCTCAATGGGATGTGAAAAAAATGCTAACTTGAGTTTTGGAAAGTTATTTTTAATGCTAGAGGGAGTCAAACACAGAATAATTATATATTTAGACTATCTGGAAGAACTAAAAAATAATTATTAACAAGTTTAATTATACCAAACAATATTACTGGAAGAAATTTGGAAATCATAGTGATCCTGATAAATAATTATGAGTTCTATTTTCAGCTATTTATTGATAAGTTAATCTGAAGTAAAATTCATAATTAAATAAGCTCTAATTAATGAAAGAAAATATATTAATACAAATTAGAGATAAATATAGAAATGGGATTATAGTATTGTGAGCCTTAGAGGTAATTTCATATACCCAAAAGACCAAACAAATACAAAATTAACATATAAATATAAATAAAATAAATTTATTTATATTATTAAAATGAAAATCAAAATATAAATATAAAATTATGTTCAAAATTAAAAACTTAATTACAATTTAAAAATAAAATTACATTAAATTTTGAAATTGTAAAATTACATTTATACTTGAGAAAATTAAGTAAAAATGAATTTTTAACAAAATTGTAAAAAAATAAATAAATTTGGAAAAAAGTTAAATAAAAATTATTATAACTTTTTATCTAATAAATAAACATATAAAAATTATTTCACCATTGGATTCCTCATAAAGAATCAGGTGGGGTCACCTCTGAGTGAAAATTTTGTAGCTCAACTCTAAATAAGCTTAAATTAAGTTTTTAGTATTTTCTGTATGAAAATTGAGAATCCTCAAAACTTTAATTTAATTCACATCACATATAGTGTTAATCACCAAAATATGTGTTAAAATTGAGGTGTTGTGTATATTTTAGAAGTTATGAGGAATTAAAGTATTTTCAATTGAATTCAATTGAAATGTCAAAATGTGCGCGTGTATTACATAAGTGAACTTTGATTTACATATGAGGTATAAATTATTACTGTATCAAACTGTACAACTCAATTGAATTACATATGTCAATTATAAGTATAATACATGATGAGGAATTAAAGGAAAAATAACTTGGAAAGATTAAATTTGGGGGGGAAAAGGAACTCCAGGTCTAAGGGGGAGCTCGGGCCCCAAACTCCTTGCTGACAGGCATGTGGTGTCAAAATTCATGCAAAGGTTCATCACTTTTTGCCTGAAATTGAGTTACAGGGTCTGTGGACTCAATTGATGATGAGGTTTTGATACCAACTGGGGTAGCTTTAGCTGTTGCCAAGAGGGTAAAACTACCCTTAAGATAAAAAAATCATAGTAAAAACAGTTTTAACTGGTTTCTACATCTCTTACACACATTCTGACGTGGTTTGAAGGCTCTAGACCAGGTATTACTATAGTGATGGCTGATTTAAGGGTCTAAAATGGCTAAAAATGGCTAAAAATGGCTTAAACCAGCGCTTTTTCTGTCTAAACCAGGGTTCAATGACGCCATAATAGGCTTTTCTGTTGTCAGACTTTTTTCACAACTGACAAGAGTAAATTTTACTTTTGGAGTAAGAAAATTGATGGCTATAAAAGAATGTCTTCTTTGCCCCACTTTTCTCTTCATGTTAGAATCTTTTCCTTTTATAATTAGTTTAAACATTGTTAAACCAATCAATAAAAGATTCCAACCACCTTTTTTTGGATCATTTTAGATCTTTTAACCACATGTAAGAATCATTATAATCATTGTTTGTAACTTTTTTAATCATTTTTTACCCCTGAACCACCCCAAAAGTGAATTAAAGCATCTTTCATCACTGTAAACTTTGTCACTTTGTTTCCAAATTCACTCTGGTCACTTTTGGGCGTGTTTTCTCTTTAATATTCTTTTTAAGGAATTTGTTCTTTAATTAATTGCTTGCAGTTATTTTCTCAATTAATTCCAATTGAGTTTTCTTTTGTAGCCTTAAATATCTCTTGTAGAGTATTTTTGGATAAATTTTTATTGTTAGTGAAACAATAAATCTTTATAATATTATTTTTTTGTACTAATAAAGCTATAAGCAATGAAATTGGAGTGTTTTCTCTTAAAAATAATATTTCTTACTATTTTTAATTGATTTTGACCTTATACAAATTTTGAGGACAGGAAAAGTACTTGATTTTTAATCAAAGCTTCATATCCACACCTTACATTTGGGGGCCCAGCCGTGATATTTTACCTGTGACATAATTTTTTTACTCTTTTTAAATCTTCTTTGTTATATTGAAAAATTTAAAAACAAATAAAAGATACTTATGATTCAAAAAATCAATAAAATAAATAAATAAATAATTTTTTTAATATTATAAGTGAGGCTTATATTTTAATTTCTTTTTTGAAATATCCTTTATTTACTTAATTAATTTGTTTTTTCAGTAATTTTAGTGTCTGACAATGTGGTAAGACAAGAAAACATTGAAACAGCCTCAACAGTAACCAGCATTATTCCTGCCAGTACTATTATTGTGACTCAGAATATTCAACCAGAGCCAATTTCTTCTGAATTAGTCAACTTGGAAATAAGTAATACTCTTCAGAAAGCCAAAGATTCAACCAGGTCAGGAGCCAGCTATAACCCCTCAAGCAGCTCCCAGAAAGGTAATAGACGTGATTATGGCAGAGGCCAATCAGGTACAGAAGGAAAAGTGTCAGTTGATGACTTCCAAACAACTAAAATGGGTCATTCTGAAGCTAATAATACCATTTTACCTTCAAAAAGAGCTGACACTGCCACAACAAGCCTCAGTGGACATATACAAAGCCAGCCACAGTGCATACAACAATGCACTTCAGTTCAAGAAGTACCAGATCCTTGCAGACCTGTGGAAGAATTTTATGAATTCTTACCTGACTGTGAGAAAATTCCTGGGCCATCCCAATACTTGCTAATTGCTCAATAGATGGCATCCATTGATGGAGAAGAAAAACATGATGCTTTTGACACTAGAATGGAGGAAAAACAATCCTCCACCACCCAAACCAGTGCCAAAAACAGCCCCAGTGGCCAGCAGGAGAAATTTCAACGTGAAAAAGCAGCCACAAACTCGAAACAAGGGCAAAGGGAAGGCACCAGCCCCAAAACCTTACAGCCAGGGCTACAGAATCCCAAAGATTCAACAGGATGCCATGGGAAATGTATTTCAGATGGCCAGAACCATGATGGAATTACAAAAGAAGGAGGAAGCGAGATTAAAATATCAAAAATGATTTCTGATACTTTTGATTGTATTCCAGAGTTGTATAAAGCTATTTCTGACGTAAAAAGCCATCTTTCTGATAAAAATAAATCAATTTGTGACAATATTAAAACAAATAACTTGAGTCTGAGCCAAATAAATGATACACTTATCTGCTTCGGAAGAGTTTTAAGAACAATCAAAACTTCCAATAATGATAATTCTTTTGGAATTAAGAGAAATGAACAATCTGTCATTATTAAAGAATTAACAGACAAATATTCTAAATTCAATATTGATGACATAATTGAAACAAGAATAAAACAAGCCATAAGCACTGTCAAAGAAGATAATAAAAAAGCTCTTGATGATATTTCAAAATCATTTGCTGAAGTAAAGACAAATACAGCTGCCCTGAAAAAGCATTTGGATACCTCAAGAGAGGAAATATCAAAATTAACAATAAGGTTAAATTCAATTATATCTGATAATACTAAACAAACAGAATTATGGAATGAGCAAACATATAAAGAGGATGATCATAAAAGGAATGTCATAAACTCTATACAAAACTTGCAACATGAATTAAGAAATTCACAAAGGTGTAACAACAGTAAAATGAATGATATTGAACAACTGCTAAACACTTTACCAAGAATGTCTACACCTCTGAATCAAAATGAAGATGCAAGGATTCCCAATCCACAAGTATTGGATATTGAAAATTCACAGTTAAAAAATTAATTTTCTACTTCTTTTCATAACTTAGAACCATCAATGGGCCAAGCACTCTTGAAAGAAGTTCCAAAACTTAAAGAATGGCCTCACTTCAGTGGTGAAGGAGAGTATGACCATATGAAATTCATTAGAGGTATTGACATGATCAAAGAGGATTTTGAATTACCAGACAGATTGGTAACAGCCAGATTTAACACCTTGTTTACCAAATCAGCTCACAGATGGTACATCAAAATAAGACAAGCACATGGACACCAGAGTTGGACTTGTTGGAAAACCCAAATCATTAACAAATGGGCAAATGATGCTTGGAGGTTTAAAGTTGAAACAGCCTTTGACTCTGCCAAATTTAATGCTGATAAAGACAAACCTTTACCATGGTTTTGCCAACAAAAAGACAGATTGACAGCATTATATGCTGACATGTCAGAATTTATGATTCATAGAAAAATTCTGAGACAATGTGGAGGTGACTTAGAGCATGCTGTCAAAAGCAGGACTACTGAACAATCTTCAGCAGAGGATATTATCTATATATTAGAAGAAGTAACCACCAGAACAAAACTTGGTTCTAGTAGGGTGAATCTCAAAACAAGGTTTAATACACCTGGGAAAGATTCTGTGGACAAAAACCCCAAAGAAAATTCTAATAATGTGAAGTATAAATCTGCAGATACAGTCAGAAAGTGCCATATTTGCCAAAGCACCACCCATTTAGCCAATACATGTCCAAAATGGTGGAAAATAAATGAAATTGACATTGAAACGGAACCTGATGTTGAAGAAGATGACATGATTGAAGACAATTCAGATGATAACTCATTCATATTTTCTGAATCTTCAAAAGATATAGAAAATATCAATGCCACTTTTGACATCATGGAATCTTATTACCACTTGCCACAATTGAGAAATGGTCAACTTGATTTATCAAAATTTCAAGATGCACAACTTATGAAAACAAAACCAAACAGAGGGAAAGGTTATACAGCTGGTAACTCCTGTATAACAGAAGTGGTGATTGACAACAAGCCCACCAAACGTTTGCTTGACCCAGGAGCCTTCTGCTCCTGTGTGGGAAAATCTTTTCTTAAGACTTGTGTACCAAATTTTGAAGACAAATTGTTGCAAATTGATGGTATAAAATTCAATAGTGCAAGTAATCCAATGAAAGCATTAGGCATTGTTGAGACCAATGTCATATTCCCACACATTAATGGGAATTTGAGAATCAAAATTGAATTTGTTGTTATGGAAAATTTCTCTAGTACCCATTTTATATTGGGAAATGACTATTTAATCATGTATGGAATAGATTTATATAACAAAAAAGACAGATACTTTACCATTGGAGACAATAAGCGTCAGAAATTTGCCTTTTTACCATATAAAAGACAAATTACAGTAAATAAAGTATCACCAGTCAACTTACAATTGGAGAAATTCAAATGTGAACAGTTAAATGAGGCTGAAATAAGCCTTCATCTGACTCATAAACAAGAAAATGAACTTTTTTCCCTTTTTTATGGCCACAGAGGAGCATTTGCTTCAGACAAAGAACCTCTAGGAGAAATTATTCGTCATGAATTTGATATCATTTTTAATATTGAAAGACCTTATCCACCACTCTTGAGAAGACCTGCATACCCAGCAAGTCCCAAGTCAAGAGAAGCTCTGGAAGCTCATATAAAAGAACTTCTAGAATTTGGTGTAATAAGAAAGGTTGGCCATAATGAAGAAGTAGAAATAACTACACCAGTCATAGTGGCATGGCATAATGGAAAATCTAGAATGGTTGGGGACTTTCGAGCTCTGAACACTTACACTGTTCCAGACAGATACCCAATACCAAAAATCCAAATTGCCCTTACTCAAATATCTCAAGTAGTGTATATAACCACTATGGATGCCCTTAAGGGATTCCATCAAAATGTGGTGAAACCAGTAGCAAGAAAATACTTGAGAATTATTGTTCATTGTGGAGTGTATGAATACTTGAGGATGCCCTTTGGTATCAAAAATGCACCTTCACACTTCCAAAGAATGATGAATGAAATCTTCCCTGAAGAACTCTCAGAGGGATGGTTAATCATTTACATTGATGACATTATTGTCTTTTCCAAAACTTGGAAGGAGCAAATGTACAGGTTGTCCAGAGCTTTGACAAAAATTCAATCAGTAAACATGAAAATCTCCTTGAATAAATGTCATTTTGAATTTAAAGAACTTAAAGCACTAGGACATGTTGCATCTGGTTTGTCCCTTGGAATTGACAAAAAAAAGTTGCAGCAGTATTTCTAAAACCCATGCCTCAGAACAAGAAGGAAATTCAGTCATTCTTAGGTTTTGCAGGATATTACAGGCAACACATTAAAGATTTTGCATCCATAGCAAGACCACTTTATAAAATGTGTGAAAAAGACACAGTATTTGAAATGACTGTTGACAGAGTCAAAGCTTTTGAGTCTCTAAGAGAAGCCTTGACCACTGCTCCACTCTTACTGATGCCAGACTTTGAATTGCCTTTCAAATTGTATATTGATGCATCAGGGGATGGACTGGGTGCTGCACTTCACCAAGTTCAGAACATAAATGACAAATCTGTACAAGGACCCATATGTTTCATATCCAGGCAAATCAAACCAACTGAAGCCAGATATGGGGCAAGTAAAATGGAATGTCTATTCCTTGTCTGGGCCTTGGAGAAATTGAACTACTTCGTATAGGGATGTGATTTTGAGGTGATAACAGATTGTACAGCTGTCAAATCACTTTGAAACATGAAAATACCCAACAGGCATATGCTCAGATGGCAAATAGCCATACAAGAATACAGGGTCAATATGACTATTGTTCATAAGGATGGGAATATTCATAAGAATGCAGATGGACTAAGCAGATGGCCATTACCAAATAATATTGATAATCCTGCCTATGTGCCAGAAGAAGCTTCACCACAAATCCCAATAGAAAGAATAAGTGTTACAGACTTGAACACCACCTTCTTTGAAGAAGTCAGAAGTAGTTACACTCCAAATAGGAATTGTAGCATCTTATTCCAATTACTTAACAAAGACTGTAAAGACAACTCTCTAATACATTCCTTGGATGAAGTATGAAAAAAATCTTATGATGAAGGAAGATTTCACCTATTGAATGGTATAATTTACCACAGAACCAAGCACACATGTGTCATGACAGTTGTAGACAGGTCATTAATTCATCTTGTACTCAAAGAATGCCATGATAGCCCCTTTTCAGGAAATCTGTCTGAAGACAGAACAAGAGAGAAAGTAAAGACCTGCATATGGTGGCCAAGGTGGCAGAAACATGTTGCAGAGTATTGCAAGACCTGTGACAGATGCCAAAGGGCAAATAGATCCACTGGCAAGAGACTTGGAAATATGATAAAAATCCAAGAACCAAGCAGACCTTGGGAAATTGTTCATATGGATTGGGTAACTGGCCTACCACCAGGAGGTGACAGAAGCTATAATGCTTGCCTAGTAATTGTGGACAGATTCAGTAAAACTCCAATCTTTTTACCATGTCACAAGGATGATACAGCAATGCATAAAGCTCTTCTGATATGGAATAGAGTAGTGTCATGGACTGGGATATTTACAAATATCATTAGTGATAGGGATCCCAAATTCACTTCAGCACTATAGACAAATCTTCACCAATTATTTGGCACTAAACTGGAGTTCCTTTCCCCCCCAAATTTAATCTTTCCAATTTATTTTTCCTTTAATTCCTCATCATGTATTATACTTATGATTTACATATGTAATTCAATTGATTTGTACAGTCCAATACAGTAATAATTGATACCTCATATGTAAATCAAAGTTCACTTATGTAATACACATGCACATTTTGAAATTTCAATTGAATTCAATTGAAGATACTTTAATTCCTCATAACTTCTAAAATATACACAACACCTTAATTTTAACACAAATTTTGGTGATTAACACTTCATGTGATGTGAATTAATTTAAAGTTTTGAGGATTTTTAATTTTCATACAGAAAATACTAAAAACTTAATTTAAGCTTATTTAGAGTTGAGCTACAAAATTTTCACTCAGAGGTGACCCCACCTGATTTTTTATGAGGAATCCAATGGTGAAATAATTTTTATATGTTTATTTATTGAATAAGAAGTTATAATAATTTTTATTTAACTTTTTTCCAAATTTATTTATTTTTTTACAATTTTGTTAAAAATTCATTTTTACTTAATTTTTTGAAGTATAAATGTAATTTTATAATTTCAAAATTTAATGTAATTTTATTATTAAATTGCAATTAAAATTATAATTTTGAATATAATTTTAAATTTATATTTTTATTTTATTTTAGTAATATAAATAAATTTATTTTATTTATATTTATATGTTAATTTTGTATTTGTGGTCTTTTGGGTATATGAAATTACCGCTAAGGCTCACATTCCCCCCCTAACAAAGAATATTACTTTGTAATATTGGTATTTCTAGTGTGTCTGAATCTCCTGAGGAGTTTGGTAGCTCTTGGTATGTCTTTTTCTTCTAACCATTCATCTTCACAAGTTGGGTTACTGTACCTAACAAGGTATTCCCTCACTTTCTTGGTTCTTAATTTTCTTTCTTTAAGAACTTTGGTAATTTTCTTAGTACCAGATGTCTCAATAGGAGGTATAACTTGGGGAATCTTATTCCTCAAGGGAAATTTCTCAGCATCACTAGATTGATATGGCTTTATCAAGCTCACTGGAAATGTAGGATTATTATTGCTAAGTTCTTCAGATAACTCTACTTCAACAGCATTTTCTCCATGGAGGGCCTTAATCACAAAAGGTCCTGCAAAGGAGTCTTTCAACTTTTTACATCCTGTGATGTTATTGAAGTTAGTGGTGGATACAAGAACTAGGTCCCTCACTTTGAAATCTGCAGTTGCATATGATTTATCCCATTTGTCTTTACCATATGCAAAAGAGTCCTCCATGCACCTTAATTCATGCATTCTAGCTTTGTCTAGCATTCCTTTGAAGCTAGCAGCTGTGGGATGTATTTCAATTAAATCTTTCCTCAAGGAATTTTGGGGTAATTTGGGGTTCCATCCTTTTTCTAGAATAGCAGGAGTTTGATTGGTACTGGCATGGATTGATGTTTTATATGCTAACTCCAGTGTTGGCAACAGAGTACACCAATCATGGGTAAATCCATCACAGTCTTTGAATTCAAGGCCATATGCACAAAGTCTTCTCACCATGTCCTCTAAGGTTTGGATCATCCTTTCAGCCAGGCCATCAGCTTGTGGGTGGTAGGCTGTAGAGAAAGAATGTTTAGTTCCAAATAATTGGTGAGGATTTGTCCATAGTGCTGAAGTGAATTTGGGATCCCTATCACTAATGATATTTGTAAATATCCCAGTCCATGACACTACTCTATTCCATATCAGAAGAGCTGTATCCATGGCTGTATCATCCTTGTGACATGGTAAAAAGATAGGAGGTTTACTAAATCTGTCCACAATTACTAGGCAAGCATTATAGCTTCTGTCACCTCCTGGTGGTAGGCCAGTTACCCAATCCATATGGACAATTTCCCAAGGTCTTCTTGGTTCTTGGAGTTTTAGCATATTTCCAAGTCTCATGCCAGTGGATTTATTTGCCTTTTGGCATCTGTCACAGGTCTTGCAATACTCTGCAACATCCTTCTGCCACCTTGGCCACCATATGAAGGTCTTTACTTTCTCTCTTGTTCTGTCTTCAGACAGATGTCCTGAGAAGGGGCTATCATGGCATTCTTTTAGTACAAGATTGATTAATTGCCTGTCCACAACTGTCATGACACATGTGTGCTTGGTTCTGTGGTAAATTATACCATCCAGTAGGTGAAATCTTCCTTCATTATGAGATTTCCTCCAAAATTCATCCAAGGCATGTATTAGAGAGTTGTCTTTACTGTCTTTGTTAATTAATTGGCATAAGATGCTAAAATTATTATCTTGAGTGTAGCTATCCCTGACTTCTTCAAAGAAGGTGGTGTTCAAGTCTGTAACACTTATTCCTTCTATTGGGATCTGTGGTGAAGCTTCTTCTGGAACATAAGCAGGATTTTCAATATTATTTGGTAATGGCCATCTGCTCAGTCCATCTGCATTCTTATGAATATTCCCATCCTTATGAACAATAGTCATATTGCCCCTGTATTCTTGTATGGCTATTTGCCATCTGAGCATATGCCTGTTGGGTGTTTTCAAGTTTAAAAGTGATTTGACAGCTGTACAATCTGTTATCACCTCAAAATCACATCCCTATACAAAGTAGTTCAATTTCTCCAAGGCCCAGAAAAGGCATAGACATTCCATTTGACTTGCTCCATATCTGGCTTCAGCCGGTTTGATTTGCCTGGATATGAAACATATGGGTCCTTCTACAGGTTTATCATTTATGATCTGAACTTGGTGAAGTGCAGCACCTAGTCCATCCGCTGATGAATCAATATACAGTCTGAAAGGCAATTTAAAGTCTGGCATCAGTAAGAGTGGAGCAGTGGTCAAGGCTTCTCTTAGAGACTCAAAAGCTTTGACTCTGTCAACAGTCATTTCAAATACTGTGTCTTTGTAACACAATTTATAAAGTGGTCTCTCTATGGATGCAAAATCTTTAATGTGTTTCCTGTAATATCCTGCAAAACCTAAGAATGACTGAATTTCTTTCTTTTTCTGAGGCATGGGTTTTAGCAATACTGCTGCAACTTTGTTTTTGTCAATTCCAAGGGACAAACCAGATACAACATGGCCTAGTGCCTTAAGCTCTTTGAATCCAAAATAGCATTTCTTCAAGGAGATTTTCATGTTCACTGATTGAATTTTTGTCAAAACTCTGGACAATCTGTACATGTGCTCCTCCCAAGTCTTGGAACAGACAATAATGTCATCAATGTAAATGATTAACCATCCCTCTGAGAGTTCTTCAGGGAAGATTTTATTCATCATTCTTTGGAAGTGTGAAGTTGCATTTTTGATACCAAAGGGCATCCTCAAGTATTCATACACTCCACAATGAACAATAATTCTCAATTATTTTCTTGCTCTTGGTTTCACCACATTTTGATGGAATCCCTTAAGGGCATCCATAGTGGTTATATACACTACTTGAGATATTTGAGTAAGGGCAATTTGGATTTTTGGTATTGGGTATCTGTCTGTAACAGTGTAAGTGTTCAGAGCTCTAAAGTCCCCAACCATTCTAGATTTTCCATTATGCCATGCCACTATGACTGGTGTAGTTATTTCTACTTCTTCATTGTGGCCTACTTTTCTTATTACACCAAGGTCCAGAAGCCCTTTGATATGAATTTCTAGAGCTTCTCTTGATTTTGAACTTGCTGGATATGCAGGTCTTCTTAAGAGTGGTGGATACGGTCTCTCAATGTTAAGAATGATGTCAACTTCATGACCAATAATTGCTCCTAGAGGTTCTTTGTCTGAAGCAAATGCTCCTCTGTGGCCATACAAAAGGGAAGAAAGTTCATTTTCTTGTTTATCAGTCAGATGAAGCCTTATTTCAGCCTCATTTAACTGTTCAAACTTGAATTTCTCTAACTTTAAGCTGACTGGTGATACTTTGTTTACTGTAATTTGTCTTTTAAATGGTAAAACGGCAAATTTTTTGCGCTTATTGTCTCCAATAGTAAAGTATCTGTCTTTGTTGTTATGCAAATCTATCCCATACATGATTAAATAGTCATTTCCCAATATAAAATGGGTACTAGAGCAATTTTCCATAACAACAAATTCAACTGTGATTCTTAAATTCCCATCAATGTGTTGGAATATGACATTGGTTTCAAAAATTCCTAATGCTTTCATTGGATTTCTTGCACTATTGAATTTTATACCATCAATTGGTAACAATTGTTCTTCAAAATTTGGTACACAAGTCTTAAAAAGGATTTCCCAACACAAGAGCAGAAGGCTCCTGGGTCAAGAAAAAGCTTGGTGGGCTTTTTGTCAATCACCACTTCTTTTATACAGGAGTTACCAGCTGTATAACCTTTTCCCCTGTTTTGTTTTGTTTTCATAAGCTGTGCATCTTAAACTTTTGATAAATCAAGTTGAACATTGCTCAATTGTGGCAAGTGGGAAGAAGATTCCATGATTTTAAAAGTGGCATTGATATTTTCTATATCTTTTGAAGAGTCAGAAAATATTTATGACTTATCATCTGAATTTTCTTCAATTATGTCATCTTTCTCAGCATCAGGTTCCTTTTCAATATCAATTTCATTGATTTTTCCCTTCTTTGGACATGTATTGGCTAAATGGGTGGTGCTTTGGCAAATATGGCACTTTCTGACTGTATCTGCAGATTTATATTTCATATTATTAGAATTTTCTTTGGGGGTTTTGTCCACAGAATCTATCCAAGGTGTATTGAACCATGTTTTGAGATTCACCCTACTAGAACCAATTTTGGTTCTGGTGGTTACTTCTTGTAAAATATTGATAATATTGTCTGCTGAAGATTGTTCAGTAGTCCTGCTTTTGATAGCATGCTCTAAGTAACCTCCACATTGTCTCAGAATTTTTCTATGGATCATAAATTCTGACATGTCAGGATATAATGCTGTTAATCTGTCCTTTTGTTGGCAAAACCATGGTAAAGCTTTGTCTTTATCAGCATTAAATTTGGCAGATTCAAAGGCTGTTTCAACTTCAAACCTCCAAGCATCATTTTCCCATTTGTTAAGGATTTGGGTTTTACACCAAGTCCAACTCTGGTGTCCATGTGCTTGTCTTATTTTGATGTACAATGTGTAAGCTGATTTGGTAAACAAGGTGTTAAATCTGGCTGTTACCAATCTTTCTGGTAATTCAAAATCCTCTTTGATCATGTCAATGCCTCTAATGAATTCCATATGGTCATACTCTCCTTCACCACTGAAGTGAGGCCATTCTTTAAGTTTTGGAACTTCTTTCAAGAGTGCTTGGCCCATTGATGGTTCTGAGTTATGAAAAGAAGTAGAAAATTAATTTTTTAACTGTGAATTTTCAATATCCAATACTTGTGGATTGGGAATCCTTGCATCTTCATTTTGATTCAGAGGTGTAGACATTCTTGGTAAAGTGTTTAGGAGTTTTTCAATATCATTCATTTTACTGTTGTTACACCTTTGTGAATGTCTTAATTTATGTTGCAAGTTTTGTATAGAGTTTATGACATTCCTTTTATGATCATCCTCTTTATATGTTAGCTCATTCCATAATTCTGTTTGTTTATTATTATCAGATATAAATCCATTTAACTTTATTGTTAATTTTGATAATTCCTCTCTTGAGGTATCAAAATGCTTTTTCAGGGCAACTATATTTGTCTTTACTTCAGCAAATTATTTTGAAATATCATCAAGAGCTTTTTTATTATCTTCTTTGATAGTGCTCATGGCTTGTTTTATTCTTGTTTCAATTATTTCATCAATATTGAATTTAGAATATTTGTCTGTTAATTCTTTAATAATGGCAGATTGTTCATTTATCTTAATGCCAAAAGAATTATCATTATTAGAAGTTTTGATTGTTCTTAAAACTCTTTCAAAGCATTTAAGTGTGTCACTTATTTGGCTCAGACTCAAGTTATTTGTCTTAAGATTGTCACAAATTGATGTATTTTTATCAGAAAGATGACTTTTTACGTCAGAAATAGCTTTATACAACTCTGGAATACAATCAAAAGTATCAGAAATTATTTTTGATATTTTAATCTGGCTTCCTCCTTCTTTTGTAATTCCATCTTGGTTCTGGCCATCTGAAATACATTTTCCATGGCATCCTGTTGAATCTTTGGGATTCTGTAGCCCTGGCTGTAAGGTTTTGGGGCTGGTGCCTTCCCGTTTCCCTTGTTTGGAGTTTTTGTCTGCTTTTTCGCATTTGAATTGCTGCTGCTGGCCGCTGGGGCTGTTTTTGGCACTGGTTTGGGTGGTGGAGGGTTGTTTTTCCTCCATTCTAGTGTCAAAAGAATCATGTTTTTCTTCTCCATCAATGGATGCCATCCATTGAGTGATTTGCAAGTATTGGGATGGCCCAGGAATTTTCTCACAGTCAGGTAGGAATTCATGCAATTCTTCCACAGGTCTGCAAGGATCTGGTACTCCTTGAACTGAAGTGCATTGTTGTATGCACTGTGGCTGGCTTTGTATATGTCCACTGAGGCTTGTTGTGGTGGTGTCAGCTCTTTTTGAAGGTAAAATGGTATTATCAGCTTCAGAATGACCCATTTTAGTTGTTTGGGAGTCATAAACTGACCCTTTTCCTTCTGTACCTTATTTTCCTCTGCCATAATCACGTCTATTACCTTTCTGGAACTGCTTGAGGGGTATAGCTGGCTCCTGACCTGGTTGAAGGCATAATTATGGTTAAAAAGGCTTAAAATAGTAATTTTACGTCAAAAAACTTACTATTGGCCAAATCTTTGGCTTCTTGAAGAGTATTACTTATTTCCAAGTTGACTAATTCAGAAGAAATTGGCTCTGGTTGAATATTCTGAGTCAAAATCACAGTACTATTATGATCAGAATTAACAGTACTGGCAGGAATAATGCTGATTACTGTTAAGGCTGTTTCAATGTTTTCTTGTCTTACCACATTGTCAGACACTAAAATTAATGAAAAAGCCAATTAATTCAGTTAAAAAAGGTTATTTCAAAAAAGAAATAAAAATATAAGCCTCACTTATAATACGAAAAAAAGTATTTTTTATGGATTTTTTGAGTTATAAGTATTTTTTATATGTTTTCGCATTTTTCAATATAAGAAAAAGATTTAAAAAGAGTAAAAAAAAATAGGTCACAGGTAAAATATCAAGGCTGGGCCCCCAAATGTAAGGTGTGGATATGAAACTTTGATTAAAAATCGGGTACTTTTCCTGTCCTCAAAATTTGTATAAGGTATAAATAAGTTAAAAATAGTAAGAAATATTATTTTTAAGAGAAGAACACGCCAATTTTATTGTTTACAACTTTTTTAGTATAAAACAATAATATCATAAAGATTTATTTTTTTACCAACAATAGAAATTTATCAAAAATACTCTACAAGAGATATTTAAGGCTACAAAAGAAATTTCTTCAACAGCAATTCCAATTGGAATTAATTGAGCAAAGAACTGCAAGCAATTAATTAAAGAACAAAGTCTTTAAAAAGAGTATTAAAGAAAAAACATGCCCAAAAGTGACCAGAGTGAACTTGGAAACAAAGTGACAAAGATTACAGTGATGAAAGATGCTTTAATTCACTTTTGGGGTGGTTCAGGGGTAAAAATGATTATAAGAGTTACAAACAATGATTATAATGATTTTTTCACGTGGTTAAAAGGTTTAAAATGATTTAAAAAAGGTGGTTGTAATCTTTTATTGATTGGTTTAACAATGTTTAAACTAATTATAAAAGGAAAAGATTCTAACATGAAGAGAAAAGGGGTGCAAAGAAAACATTCTTTTATAGCCATCAATTTTCTTACTCCAAAAGTAAAATTTCCTCTTGTCAGTCTTTAAAAACAGTCTGACAACAGAAAAGCCGATTATGGCATCATTGAACCCTGGTTTAGACCAAAAAAGGGCTGGTTTAAGCCATATTTAGCCATTTTAGACCCTTAAATCAGCCATTACTATAGCAATACCTGGTCAAGAGCCTTCAACCACGTGAGAAGGTGTATAATAGACATAGAAACCAGTTAAAACTGTTTTTACTATGATTGTTTTATCTTAAGGGTAGTTTTACCCTCTTGGCAACAGCTAAAACTACCCCAGTTGGTATCAAAACCTCATCATCAATTAAGTCCACAGACCCTGTAACTCAATTTCAGGCCAAAGGTGATGAGCCTGTGCATGAATTTTGACACCACATGCCTTTCAGAAAGGATTTTGGGGGTCTAGCTCCCCCTTAGAGCTGGAGTTCCTTTTTCCCCCCAAATTTAATCTTTCCAATTTATTTTTCCTTTAATTCCACATCATGTATTATACTTATGCTTTACATATGTAATTCAATTGAGTTGTACACTCCAATACAGTAATAATTGATACCTCATATGTAAATCAAAGTTCACTTATGTAATACACATGCACATTTTGACATTTCAATTGAATTCAATTGAAAATACTTTAATTCCTCATAACTTCTAAAATATACACAACACCTCAATTTCAACACAAATTTTGGTGATTAACACTTCATGTGATGTGAATTAATTTAAAGTTTTGAGGAGTTTCAATTTTCATACAGAAAATACTAAAAACTTAATTTAAGCTTATTTAGAGTTGAGTTACAAAATTTTCACTCAGAGGTGACCCCACCTCATTTTTTATGAGGAATCCAATGGTGAAATAATTTTTATATGTTTATTTATTGAATAAAAATTGATAATAATTTTTATTTAACTTTTTTCCAAATTTCTTTATTTTTTTGCAATTTTGTTAAAAATTCATTTTTACTTAATTTTTTCAAGTATAAATGTAATTTTATAATTTCAAAATTTAATGTAATTTTACTTTTAAATTGTAATTAAAATTATAATTTTGAATATAATCTCATATTTATATTTTGATTTTTATTTTAGTAATATAAATAAATTTATTTTATTTATATTTATATGTTAATTTTGTATTTGTGGTCTTTTGGGTATATGAAATTACCTCTAAGGCTCACATTGCAGCTTTACCTGCTGGTTTACAATGATAAATATTACAATACTTAAAATTAGAAGTATACCCGATTCTTTCCCAAGAGTATAACTGTTTTTGACAGCTGTAGTATGTAGGAATTCAAGAGCAGGATGAGGAAACCTTTTATGGTGAAGAAAAGGTCCCTTTGTATCCTAAAATTGAGTGAAAAAGGCCTATAGACCTTTCCATGTAGAGGAAGTGAAGATTTTTTACTTCCAAGGACTGGATTGTGGCTTTCACAAGGCCTTTATAGCCTGTATTGGGCTCACATGTGGTCTTGAAACCACATCTTGGAAGCTTTCCCCAATACAGGACGAAAAGTTTCATCTGGTGAACACATAGCCCTCTTCGGACATGTATGATGCATAGAATGCTGTACAGAACCTGTAAAGGTCCCCAGTATTGACCAAACTATGAGGTATTTAAGTATAAAAAAGGCTTCTTTGTCTGTTTGACACCTCATAATCATAGCTATGGGAGAATATCCTACAGTAAGGCTGTATTGGTCTAATTGTGGGATTTTGACCTTAAAACTGCCATACCTTTGTCAGTCTTAGGATATCAAGCTCAAAGTTGGTTCATTTTTTAGCCCTGTATTATTTCTACACAGTGGTACCTCATTTGATATGGCTATCATTAAATATGGCAAAGGTATGCCATGTACAAGATTTTGTGTACATATGTACGATTTGCATAAAATCTGTATGGAACTTGTTGGCCCCATAGCTTTTGTTCTAGAGGAGATATGGGGAAATGGATAGCACCATCAGATAGCCCTTAGAGGTGAATATTTTATTCACCCTTATTTGACCTTCTTTTGGTCATACCTTCTGTAATTATAATTCTAGCTCAATTTGGTTAGTCCCATTGGATATCCCTGACTTGAAGCTTCATTTTAAATACCCATCTAATAAGGTTAAGCCTTTTCCTCTGGATTTCAGATGAGAGGTGAAAAATAAGGTTTATGCTCAGCAACAACTTTGAGCAGGAATAACTTTGTTATTCCTTATCCTATGATGGTGGGACTTGTATATTTGGAAAGAGGTGATTTTCCTCTTTATTTTGATGGTTTGTTTAGCTTCCTTGGCTCAGCTCCATGTTTTGGTGGTATCTTGGCTCTACCATTGGTTTGTGGTATTTGGCTGTCATGCTTGTGGTCTGGTCTTGAGTCACAGGCTTACAAGAAACTTCAAAACATCAAAAGAATCATTAATTGAGAAATATGTAGATATATGTCAAACTTACACAATAAATCATAAATTTTGATCCATAAAACAGATTATATCATGTGGTTAGATTTTATCCCACTCCAATTTCTCATTAGAATTTCCTACAGGTTTCAATTAAAAATCTGGTTACCCTGAGATTTGTCTTTTCCAATGCATCATGAAATATTACACATCTCACTATCCATTTTAAATAAATTTGGCTATATTTTTTATCCTCTATATAAAATTTTATTTTTCCAAGCCTCACCAAAAGTATTTTAAGTTATTTCATTTTTTACGAGAAGGTAAGGCCACTTAATATGAATCAATATTAAATTCAAAACATATTCAAAATTAAGAAATATTTCTCCATATAATAACTTAGTTTTCTGATTTAACAATAATAATTAAAAATAAAAACAAAACCTCGATTACTTATTCATTGGGGGGCTTAAAATCTATGAAATTCCAGCTTAAAAACGTCATTTTTTTCCCTACCAAATTCCAAAATCTTATCTCTTATATGTTTTGACTACTGAAACCCAAATAATGAAGTATTTCCAAGTGGCCATAATATCGATTTTTTATCCTAAATCCTGAATTTAAAAGCTTAAAATCCCATACCTATGAATAAATAAATGAAAGTTTTTTTACTTAGCTCAATAATACATTTACATCTTTTATAGATCTTTATTAATCTATATGATACTTTTCCCCTATGATTCACCGAAAATTTCAGAGATTAATCCAAATTTTGAGATGAATACCTTTGATGAAATGCCAAGATAATTCACTAGGATCTTCCATGTTGAATATACAAGCCATCTGAAAGAATGAAACTATCAAAAAATATAATTATTGAATTATGTATTGTGTGTTTAACCCAAAATAGATTATTTAATATTAATGTCAAGAAACATAAAGATATAAATATATATTGATTCTTATTTGGAGGCTGTATCTGCAAAAGAGTGAGAAGTTTATCAAATACTAGAGTTTTCTCATATCGACTATTTATTTTTATAATCCAAAGACATCAAAAATTTCAAAAATGATGAAGATCAAGAGATGAAATTAGGAAAACCGGGCGTAATTTAGATTATTTCAATAGTGCTAAAACGTTTTTGAGACTATCTTTAGAAAATGGGATGATATTGGGAGTCAGCCAACAAAAAATCTTATTATAAAGCAAGAGAAATTTAATCAAGGTTATATAAAAGTAAAATAAGGATTATACAAATCGCAATAAGCTTCAAGAGTAATTAAAGACTTCTTAGCTATTCAGGAAGAGTATTCCACCGTTTTCACTATAAGTATGGATGGGTATATGCAAAATCTTTGTAGATGTTGTGAAAGATATGAAAAATATTCTTTTTATTTTAAAAACTATTTCATTTGTTATTTTAATCTCTTTTTATGGAATGTAGAATTAAAATATAATCAAAATAAGTATTTTCAATCTATAACCCTAATTTGTAATGTGAACAAAAGCTCTATTTAGCTATATGAATGATTAAAAGTATCAATTAATGACTCAAATTTTATATCAAAATTCTCAAATTATCCAAAAATAATGATATTTTTCCAAAACAATATTACCTCCTTCATGATTATACATAATTCAGTTCAAAATAGACACTTTTAGAGTGAAAAATTTGATATTAACATGGAGTAATCCATAAAAACACCAATAAATTTAGTCAAATATTTTGATTGAATCTTAATCATTAAATAAGATTTTTAAAGGGGGATGGTACCATTTGGGTGATATTTCAAATAAAATTTTTACAAATAAAGAATTCCAATATCTTTTAAGCTAGGTAGTTCAATATGCAATATTCAAAAAAAGCCTCCTAAGTCTAGAATCAGTAGTTTTCTTTCTATAAAGGGAATAATCTCACATAATTTCAAAATTTCTTCAATAAAGCTTAGCTCAATAAAAACCTTAAGTTGAGCAAGAGATTAAAGAGCCTGGGGTTTAGTTGGATTTATCATGAATAATATTTTTTTCTTGATCATTTCAGTTAAAAGTTTGGGAGTATATAGCACAATAATCTTTTTTTTGAAATATAACTACTAATCTCATCAATGATAGAACTTCTTATCAAAAAAACCAAAATTGGATTTTATGGCTTCAGAGTTCAAAAATTTATTATTTCTTCAAAATATACCTTTTTGTTTACCCAAAGGAAATGCCAAAATGAGTGGACACTTGATTATCAATTTGTTCAATTTTTTTAAAAAAGATATTAGAAAGAAATTAAATCATTTATTATTTTTTGAAGAAATTTAACTTGAATTTGATTTGAGGAGAACTTATTCCTTGTCCTAAAGACTTAATTGTTTTTGCATTTGGTTGAAATTAATTAATAAATCATGAAAATTCATCTCATAATACATGTATTAAGGCTTCTTGTTATCATAAGCCCTGTGTGGAATGTGTTAAAATTGATAATTTAATGAAAGATTAATTTTTTATTAAATTATGTTATTTTCTTTGACTTCCACCTGAGTGAAGCTTAATAGTTTTTATTCTTGCATAGTTTCTTGACTATTCTTATTTCTTTCTTTGAGAATCTTGAAGCTATTTGATGAATAAAGTAATTAAATTTTCAAAATTTGAATATTCTTAATTATACTCCTAAATATGTTTTTTTATTCTAAAGTGCATCACAGGATTAATCATCTTATCATTATACAAAAATCACATCCCAGAAAAAATAAAACTTCTCCTGTGATTTAATTTTGATTTTTTAATGTTTTTTGGGAAATTAGACAAGTAAATTTTATATGTTAAAATGATAAATAAAGAATTTGAGCCTTTTGTAGAATTAAACATGGTTAAGTTAAAGAGGTACATAAGCTTGGGAAAGGATTAATTGTAAATTCATAAGATAGATTATTTATTTATAATTCATTGATTAATTTAGGGCTTTGGTAAAACTGAATAAGCAATTTGGTAAAAACACATCAGGGGTTCCCTGGGCCCATTCTCAATTAAAATGAAACAAAAAACCTGTATTGGGCCAAAACCTCCCAACCCCCCCCTCAAAAAAACCATCACCCATTTGTTTCACACATTTTTTGACATCCCCCCAAAAAAACAAGATTTTTTGAAAAGAAGCATCACAAACCCAATTTTACAAAGCTTTCCAAACTCATTTTCTTTTTTTACCCACAGACTGAATTTTCCTCCAAAAACGCGTCCTTAAAAGCCTCTACAGTTCCATTTTTTACCTTTGCTCATCTATTAATCTTACATTTCAACCACCCAGTTTCACTTTTACCCACTTTTTTTGACTTTTCACACCTTTTATCCCCTCTTTTTCATGTTTCAAAAGGTTTTTTACTCATTCCAGATACTCAAATCTTCCCCCTGTTTTAAGTTTATACAACTTTTTCACTAAATAATGTTTCAACCTCCCACTAAAGGTTAATTGCAGAGCCTTGAGCTTCTTTGGAAGAATTTGCATAATGCTTTCAGGGAACAGGTTTATGCTGTGTCCACCTTAGAGTCCAATATGAGCCATCACCAAATCAAAATAGGTTTTGAGAGTTCTGAGACCCCAAATTCCCACAAAAACACCTCCAAAGCAGTCACTCCAAGAAAGCTTGACTGTCAATTAAGACTTTATGCAAGAAAATATGGCAAGAGTACTACTTGGACTTTGAAGGTAAAAATCCTGAACACAGCCATGATGACAGTGAAAATATCATGGCACATCATGCTTTCAAAAAATTTAATGGGCAAGAAACATCCCAAATTGCTCATATTTCTGAATCACTTCACAGTCCAAGGCAAATTCAGGCCCAATTTTTCAGTCATAGGGATTCAGACAGGCCTTTAATCCTTCAAGACATTTACAGCCAAGTCAAGAAAATAATGAAAGACAAGCTGAAAGGCAGGAGGCCCATTGATTCTCTTATTGAAACCCTCAAAGAAAACCTATTTTTGTGGTCCTCTGCAAGGGATACTGAGGGACACATTACCTACTTGTTTTCACTCAACCCCTTTCCATGAAAATTTGTCATGGATTTCCTCATTTGATTCTTATGGATTGTAATTTCAAGGCCAATAAGTACAAAATGGTCCTGTTTCATATTTTTGGATTAAGCTCAAAAACATAAGACCACCTATGGGGCTTTTTTTATGAATAATAAATCTGAAACTGTATATATTTGGGAATTGAATCAATACATAACAAATGTGAGCCTTGAGGTATATTTTACATACCCAAATAGGCCACAATTATCTTAAAAATAAATTCTGAACTATTCATAACCCATAAGTCATGCATATATTCAAAGTTCCACATTTTTGATTTCAGAAAAGATGAATAACCTGTTATTGAGTAAGTAAATCCATGGATTTAAGGCCAGATTTGGATTCTACACAAGAAGTCATCCAGGGTAGCTCCATAGAGTAAATAAGCTCAAATCAACTCTTTGAGGTGGTAATATGGAAAAATACTTCAATACCACATCATCAATACCACATAAAAGATCCGTGAAAACTTTTGTTTTTCTCTATTTCACGCCAAAATAATGGGAATGTGAGAAATCCCATGTTACATACACACTAAGAATAGTGTTTTTCATGTTTTGAGCACTTAATATTATGGTATTCCTACATGCACCTTTGGTACACCCATAGTGGATATCTCACTTGAAGCTTAAAATTCTATTTTGATGTAAAAAATAGGCAAGGGGGACAAAAGACACCAAAGAGAGCCAGGGTACCCAACTTCTGAGGCCTCTGAGGCGTGGACAGATCCAAAGCTTGGATCCATGTCTGATCTTGGCCTAATTGGTAAGCTAAAACCTTTTGGGAACTTGGTTACCATGTTACAACTACAGTAAAATATAAGAAAATAGCAAATAACCTGCTATTTTGATGTGCCAAGGAGGTAAAGAACAACTTGGACTCATGTAACCATGTCAATTCTTAATGACTTACCATGGATAAACCCCAAAAGAGTAATTAAAACCCTTTTTGGACTAGTATCCATTTATTTACCTCATAGAAACCAGCCATATACTGCTATTTGCAGTTCTACATAGAATTGAGGTAAAAACTTCAAAAATTCATTAAAAATACAATTCTTCATGAATATTTCTGAAACTTTCAGGACCAATTATGAACTTTATATTCCATATAGAAACCAAAGAGAATCATACTTTTATATGTAAAATTGAAAGTTTTACTTGAAGTCCATTTTTGATGATTCCACATGAAACACAGAATCTTTGAGATTTTACAGAAAATACATTCTGTGATGGAATTTCCAATAAAATTAATACCTTTGAGAAATAAATTATTATTTTGTAATAAAAGAATATTTACAGCTTTTACTCCTTTTATTCTTAACCATAAATGGGTTGGTAGTCACATAAAAGTCTCAATTAAGTAATTATGATAATCTTATATGACAACAAATGATGCAATCAATAATCCAAAAATGTGTATAGTTTTCTCACTCTTTGGACTTTCAGTTTGCTCCATGGCACACCTCTGTGAGCTGTCGTACACTTAAAAGAGGCCTCCTCTTGCTGTTTTTTCCACATCATCACATTAGTGTTATATTATACCTTTATTACCAAACAAGTAAGTATCAGTTAAAACTATTTCTTAAGTCTTTTATTCTTTTAGAAATCAATCAGAAAGATGTGAAATCATAGAAATCAGCTATAATTTGTTGTAATACTGTTATAAATCAATTTTGCTCCATTAAATCCACAATTCCATGTCAAATCTTTCTACTATTATCATCTAAAAGGTTCATTGGATTAATAGTGAGTAATTTATCTCAATTCTTAAAGTTTTTCTCTAGTAATAGTTTTCTTCAAGAATTATCTTTATAATTATTCTTGTAAAAGATAATTATATATTAAAATAATTTCATTATTTTAATAAAAGAGGTTTTTATTATTAAATTCTTCTTGTAATTTATTCTTGTAGAAAAGTACTGCTTACTGTTATATTCATTATTAGTGTATAACACGTAAAAGAAAAATATTTTTTAATTATTCAATTGTGGTTCTAATAATTTTCTATTATTAGATATCATAAAAACAGTCATAGTACTGCTGATTAATAGTAATATTATCAACAGTTTCATCGACACATCTTACATTTGGGGGCCTGGCCATGTTTTTTGAACCTTGTACCCTTAATTAATATATTAATTTAATAAAAAAAAAAATTCTTTTAATTTAAAGTTAAAATTATTTTTATTTTTGAAATTGTCTTGAAATCTTTTCATTGAGGAATTTGGTTTAATTTTATAGTGTTTTTACATGTGGCTTTTTCACATCCAAAAACTTATAAAATTATTCTTTGAGTTACTCTGATCTAATTTTGATTCAAAATCTTAAATTTTAATTTCTTTTCCTTCAAAAAGATTAATTTTTTTAATATTAAAAAATCTTAAAATTATTTTAAAAGCATAAAAAATAATTTTCTTTTATCAATTCTTTTTCTAGTGTCTTTGATCAAATACTGTGCAGCTGTCAACAGACTCAGTAAAAGATACATCACTAGTCCAGAATCTGAAGACAGTATTGAAGTGAAAATTGCTAAAAGAGGCACTTTATTTAGAACAGAACAATCCAAACAACCACCCAAAGGTGTGTGCTTTGTGTTTCCAATTCTTATTTTATCTTTAATTGACATGAAAATGGTGCATACCAGAAATGGAAGAAACTATTCAGTCCAACCAGATGGATCTGGACAAGGAACAGGCAAGACCAAATCCAGAAGTGTCAAATCTTCCTCAAGAAAGACACATATGGAGGATGCCAGAGTTTCCCCCCATTCCCCAAGGTCTGTACCCACAAATTTTGACGTGAATTCTGAATCTGGACTGATTCATGATAATACTTGAAGGGCTGAACCACTTTCAAGTGGCAGGAATAGAAATTTATCAATGCCAATACGGAAATTGCCTCAGAGAAGCCAAAGAAGAGTAGTGGGAAATATGCCCAAGCCTTTGGAAGGGGGCCATGAACTCCTACCTACACATCAAGAGCTTTCTGGGTCAGGAGAAGACCATAGAGCTCTTAGGAGGTTGGAGCCCATTGTCTTGCAAAGACAAAGTCAAAAAGATAAAGAATTTGTTGAAGAACCAAAATCTTTTATCCATAGACCAGAAGAAGGAGTTGGAAATGACTCCAGCTTTGGAAACAGAAGGACCAGTGGCGTCTACCAGCTCCAAACCAGCTCCAGAAGTGTCCAAGGACAAGCACAAAGGACCTCAGAAGAAGCAGAAAGGTCCCAAGAGCCATCAAGGAAAGGGCAAAGGCAGAGCCAATTGGCACAGACCTTACCCACAAGGGTATAGGATTCCCAAATTGGAGCCTTCAGCAGTGGACAGTGTCTTCAATATGGCCAGAACTCTTATGGAATTCATAGCCAAAGAGCAGGAAAGAATTAACAGGACTTTTCCATGCAAATAATAGATGAAATACACTTTGTTAAATCTAGTATTGATGTAGAACTTGGCAAATTTGATGCAAAGCTAAATAAAATCATATTGGACATGAGTGAATTGAAGAGAAATGACAAAAGGTATACTGAATGGTATCAATTAACAAATGTCAGACTTGATTCAATGACCAATACATGTGACAGAATTGAGAGTAAATTTCAAGTTCAAAATGATGAAATGGAAGATATTTCTATTTTAAACATTAATGATCAAAATTAGAATTCTGAAAGACCATGTCTTGGAAATAATCAAAAATGCCAATCAGTTTGCCACACATTTGGCAAAAAGTGACAGTGAAAGGCAGAAGTTAATGAATAAAATCATTTCAAATGTAGAAAAAAATTTATAAGAATTATGAACCACATATGCCAAGACATTTGACACCTTTGACTGAAAAAAAACGTTCTGTTAAAGAAAGTTTGACCCCATTCTTAGGAGAAAATGTTATCTCTGAAAAAGATTTTCCCAGATTGGAAGAATGGAAAACATTCTCTTGTGAATGAGAATATAACCATATTGAGTTCATCAGAACTATTGATATGTTTCAAGAAGATTTTCACATACCTGATGAAATTATAGTGGGCAAATTACACTCTCTGTTTACCAGAGCTGCAAAGAAATGGTATTACAAGATGAGACAAGATCATGGAAAACATGATTGGTCTTGGTGGTCATTTGAAATGATTACCAAATGGGCCAATAATTCTTGAAGTTTTAAAATGGAAAATGCTTTTGAAAGTGCCATTTTTAACGCAGAAAAGGATAAACCACTTACTTGGTTCTTCAAGCAGAAAGACAGATTATCTGCTTTACACCCAGATATGTCTGACACCATGATTAATATGAAAATATTAATAAAATGTGGAGGAGAGCTGGAACATGCTATCAAGTGCAGATGTGTAGAACCCTGTTCAACAGAGGAATACATCAATGCGATGGAAGATATCATTACTAGAACAAGAATTGGTAAAACTTGGACTAAAATCCCTATGGAGTCCAAAATGGTCCCAAATATTTCCAGAGAGGAAAGAAAACCTGAAAGACCTGTCTTGAAGTGTCATAAATGTGTAAGCACTTCACATTTAGCAAACACTTGCACCAAAAAGACAGAAATAAATGAAGTTCAAGTCATTGAAGAAGTTCAGTGCACTGAAGAGAAAGAAGAATCTGACCTAGATTCTGCAGTCTCTGAGGATACAACAGTAGGGGACTATCCCATTGAAAACATTACAGCTTTCTTTGAGGTCACAGAAGTCCATACTCACTTGCCACAGTAAAGTGAGGACTGTCATAACCTGATCAATATCCAAGATGCCAGAATGTGTAAACCCAAACCTGCTAGAGGTAAAGGCTACACTGCTGGAGCATCTTGTATCACATCAGTTCTGATTAATGATATTGAAGCCAAAGTAAATTTGGATACAGGGGCATTTTGTACTTGTGTAGGCAAATATTATCTTCAAACCATACTCCCTGGATGGAAAAATTATCTATTACCAATAGAGGGTGTACAATGTAGTAGTGCCAGTAATAATATGTATCCTTTGGATATATTAGACACTAATCTTGTATTTCCACACCCAGCAGGAAGTATTAGAATGAAGACTGAGATTTTAGTAATGGACAATTGTACATCTCAGAACATTATTCTTGGAAATTATTACTTGAATATTTATGGTATTGGCATCAAGAACCATAAAGATAGATATTTCACAATTGGAGAAAACAAGAGACAGAAATTTGCTTTTTCCAATATGCCAAAACAAATATCACTAGTATCTTCTAAAAAAGATACTTATAATGACGAATTTGTTACTAATAAACTTGTTAAAGCACAAATTAATCCATCATTGTCACCAAGATGAGACATGAACTTATTGATGTGTTATAAACATATAATAATGCATTTGCCTCTGATAATGAACCATTAGGTGCTATAAAAGGACATGAAGTTGATATTACTCTTAATATTGACAGACCATATCCTCCAGTACTTAGAAGAACAGCTTATCCAGCCACTTCCAGAGCTAGAGAAGCCTTGGAAAAACCTATCCAAGATTTGATCCAACTTGGTTTACTAAGGAATGTAGGCCATAATGAAGAAGTTGAAGCAAAAACACCTGTTATCACTTCTTGGAATAATGATAAATCAAGGATGGTTGGAGATTTTAGAGCATTGAATAGCTACACAGTTCCAGATAGGTATCTAATCCCTAGAATTAAAGAAAGATTGACCAAGTTATCTAAAGCCAAGTATATAAAATCAATGGATGCATTTAAAGGCTTTCATCAAAATGTTTTGAAGCCTAAATCTAAGAAATTACTTAGAAATATCACTCACTGTGGCATTTATGATTATCTTAGAATGCCATTTGGTATTAAAAATGCACCATCTCATTCTCAAAGAATGATGAATACCATCTTCCCCGTAGAATTGCCTGAAGGATGGCTTATCATTTATATTGATTATATTATCATATGTTCTGATTCATGGTCTTTTTACCTTGAAAGACTTGAAAGAGTACCTCACAAAGTTGCAGAAGTGAATATGAAGATTTCACTCAAGAAATTCAATCTTGGTTTTGAAGAGCTCAAAGCATTAGGAGATATTGTTTCTGGTTTAAGCTTGGGTATTGACAAAAATGAAGTGGCAGCAGTGTTACTTAAGCCAATACCCCAGAATAAGAAATAAATGATTTCTTTTCTAGGATTTTGCAGTTATTATAGGCAACACTTGAGAGAATTTGCAATTCTAGCCAAGTCACTCTACAGAATCTGTGATCAACAGACAGTATTGGGGATGACACAAGAGAGAATTAAAGCTTATGAGAAGATAAGGAAAGCTCTTACACAAGCACCTTTACTCCTCATGCCTGACTGTAATATACCTTTTAAATTGTAAATTGATGCATGTAGAGATGGATTAGGGGCAGCCCTACATCAAGTCCAAATTATTGATGAAAAACCTACAGAAGTACCAATTTGCTACATCTCAAGACAAATCAAACCAACAGAAGCCAGATATGGTGCAAGCCAAATGGAGTGCTCATGTTTGGTATGGGCACTTGAGAAATTACACTGTTATCTTTATGGCAGTGTTTCTGAAATGATAACTGACTGTAATGCTGTGAAATCACTTCTTAACATGAAAACTCCCAACAGACATATGTTGAAATGGAAAATAGCCATTCAAGAATATAGAGGAAACATGACTATAGTTCATAAAGCAGGAAACATTCATAATAATGCTGATGGACTTACCAGGTGGGCATTAGCCAATACTCCTGATAATCCAGCTTATGTACCTTTGGAAGCAGAACCACAAATTCAAATTGAGGGAATTAACATGCCTGATATTGGGACTGAATTCTTTGAATAAGTCAGGGAATCTTTTAAGAAAGACAATAATTGCCATATCTTGACTTCCTTCTTACATAAAGACTACAAAGATACATCTTTAGTCAATGCACTGGATGAATTTTGGAAAAATTCCTATTCTGAAGGAAGATTTCACTTGTTTGATGGTATTATTTACCACAGAGACAAACATTCTTGTGTAATGACATTGTGTAGCAGATTTCTTATCAATATCATTCTTCATTAATGCCATGATAGCATCTACTCTGGACACCTGTCAGAGGACAGAACACTTGAAAAAGTGAAGAACTGTGCATGGTGGCCATCTTGGAGAAAAGAGACTATTGAATATTGCCATACCTGTGACAGATGTCAAAAAGCAAACAGGAGTACAGGAAAGAAATTTGGACTTATGATCCATATTCAAGAACCCAAATCCCCTTGGGAAGTTGTTCACATGGATTGGGTCACAGCGCTTCCTCCAAGTGGTGAAAGAAGCTATAATGCTTGTTTAGTCATTGTGGACAGATATAGTAAGACTCCCATATTCTTACCATGTCATAAAGATGACACAGCTATGGATACAGCTCCTCTTCTATGGAGTAGAGTTATTTCTCATACTGGACTATTCAAGAATATCATAAGTGACAGAGATCCCAAGTTCAGATCTGCACTTTGGACCAATCTTCATAGATTGTTTGGGACTAAGTTATCATTCTCTACAGCATATCACCCTGAAACAGATGGGCTAGCAGAAAGAATGATTCAAGCTTTAGAAGACATGATCAGGAGATTTTGTGCTTATGGGTTAGAAGTCAAAGATTCAGATGGCTTTACCCATGACTGGTGCACTCTTATACCTGCATTGGAATTAACATATAACACATGAGTCCATTCTTCCACAGGTCATACTCCTGCTATGTTAGAGAAAGGATTGAATCCAAGACTCCCAGCAGATACACTGAGGAAAGACTTGATTTACATTCATTCTACATCTTCCAGCTTCAAAGTAATGCTGGATGAAGTAAAACATCATGCAAAACAAAGTATGAATGATGCTTTTGAATATGCTAAACAGAAGTGGGACAAGAGTCACAAAGTCCCAGACTTCAAAGTAGGGGACTTAGCTCTAGTTTCAACCTTGAATTCTAATAATATCAAAGGCTCAAAGAAACTTAAATATTCTTATGTAGGAACTTTTGTAATTTTTCCCTTACTTGGAACCAATGCAGTTCAAGTGGAATTAAGTGGTGAATTGGATAATAAACACCCCACATTTCCAGTCAGCCTGATAAAACCTTATAACACAACTGACAAAGAATTGTTTCCTTCAAGGAACCCAACTCCTTTGACTGTGCCAGTGGAACCGGATGAAGACAAAAAGATAAAGAAAGTCATTAAAGAAGGGATACTTAGGGGTAAAAATCAAAGAGAATATCTAGTTAGATATAGAAATCCAGTACAGGAAGATGAATGGCTGGCAGAATCAGAAATACCTGACTCAGATAAACTCTTAAGAAGATTTGGACATGAAAGAAGGCCACAAGCCTGAATATGTCTATAAATGTGCTTTTAATTACTTGATCTGAGTAACTAAAAGAGGTTGGACAGTGGACATTAACCCCCTTTGGGGCCTTTTTCTTCTTTATACCATTGATAAAATTTTAGTACAATTTTATTTTTTGGTGGGAGGGAATGTGAGCCTTGAGGTATATTTTACATACCCAAATAGGCCACAATTATCTTAAAAACAAATTCTGAACTATGCATAACCCATAACTCATGCATATATTCATAATTCATCATTTTTGATTTCAGAAAAGATGAATAACTTTTTAGTGAGTATGTAAATCCATGGATTTAAGTCCAGATTTGGATTCTACAAAAAAAATTCAACTGGGGTAGCTCCATAGAGTGAATAAGCTCAAATCAACTCTTTGAGGTGGTAATATGGAAAATACTTCAATACCACGTAAAAGATCCGTGAAAATTTTTGTTTTTCTCTATTTCATGCCAAAATAATGGGAATGTGAGGAATTCCATGTTAC
The DNA here is from genome assembly GCA_023105745.1 of Austropuccinia psidii. Taxonomy (NCBI): domain Eukaryota; kingdom Fungi; phylum Basidiomycota; class Pucciniomycetes; order Pucciniales; family Sphaerophragmiaceae; genus Austropuccinia; species Austropuccinia psidii. Next base: position 924,603 of record JALGQZ010000006.1, read on the forward strand.
ATATACACTAAGAGTATTGTTACACATGTTTTGAGCACTTAATATTATGGTATTATTACATGCCCTTTTGCTAAACCCATTGTGGATATCTCACTTGAAGCTCAAAATTCTAATTTGATGTAAAAAATAGACAAGGGGGACAAAAGACATCAAAGAGAGCCAGGGTACCCAGCTTCTGAGGTCTCTGAGGCATGGACAGCTCCAAAGCTTGGATCCATGGCTGATCTTGGCCAAATTAGTAAGCTAAAACCTTTTGGGAACTTGGTTACCATGTTACAACTACAGTAAATTATAAGAAAATAGCAAATAACCTGCCATTTTGACGTGCCAAGGAGGTAAAGAACAACTTACACTCCTGTAACCATGTCAATTCTTAATGACTTGCCATGGATAAGCCCCAAAAGAGTAATTAAAACCCTTTTTTAACTAGTATCTATTGATTTACCTCATGGCAACCAGCCATATACTGCTATTTGCAATTCTACATAGAATTGAGGTAAAAACTTCAAAAATTCATTAAAAATACAATTCTTCATTAATCTTTCTGAAACCTTCAGGACAAATTAAGAACTTTATATTTCATATAAAAGGCAAAAATAATTCTACTTTTATATGTAAAATTAAAAGTTTTACTTACAGTCCATTTTTGATGATTCCACATGAAACACAGAATCTTTAAAATTTTACAGAAAATACATTCTGTGATGGAATTTCCAATAAAATTGATAACTTTGAGGAATCAATTATTATTTTGGAATAAAAGAAGATTTGATTTTTTTACTCCTTTTATTCTTAACCATAAATGGGTTGGTAGGCATGTAAAAGTCTCAATTAAGTAATCATGATAATCTTACGTGACAACAAATGATTCAATCAATAATCCAAAAAACATTTATTGTTTTTTCACTCACTAGGTTTTTAGTTTGCTTCATGGAATGCCTCTGTGAGCTGTCTTAGACTTAAAAGAGGCCTCCTCTTGCTGTTTTTCCACATCATCACATTATTATTATATTATACCTTTATTATCAAACAAGTAAGTATTAGTTAAGTCTATTTCTTAAGTGTTATATTCTTTCAAAAATCAGTCAGAAAGACGTGAAATTGTAGAAATCAACTATAATTTGTTGTAATACTGTTATAAATAAATTTTGATCCATTGAATCCACAATTCCATGTCAAATCTTTCTACTATTATCATCTAAAAGGTTCATTGGATCAATAGTGAGTAATTTATCTCAATTCTTAAAGTTTTTCTCTGGTAATAGTTTTCTTCAAGAATTATCTTTATAGTTATTCTTGTAAAAGATAATTATATATTAAAATAATTTCATTATTTTAATAACAGAATTTTTCATTATAAAATTCTTCTTGTAATTGATTCTTGTAGAAAATTGCTGCTTACTGTTATATTCACTAGTAGTGTATAACATGTAAGAGAAATAATTCTTCAATTATTTAATTGTGGTTATAATAATTTTTTATTATTATATTTCATAAGAAAAGTCATAGTACTGTTGATTAATAGCAATATTATCAACAGTTTCCTAGACACATCTTACAATAAAAGTCCTTAAAAACACCAATATTGTTCCCCCTTCATTTATTGCTATTGTCAGGGATTTGGACTCAAAAAATTCTCTTAAGCTTTTCCCAAACTCATAATTCATCCTATGAATTTGTAAAATCAATAAAGATGTATCTACCCAATGCATGAAGAAAATTGGTCATGGGACTGATACTGAAACTTTTATGGGCCTTTGAAGTCGATTAACTTACTTTTATATTCCACTTTTATTCATATTATGGTACTTATTAATGACTTTGGGATTCATTTCTCAGTTTATATATTCATCAACTGAAAAGTCTGTCAAAGATAAATATAAGAAGCTTCAAAAGAAAGTCAAAAATACTTAAGTGTTTCAATATTTGGAAAAAAACCTGGCTTCCTCTAAAGGAGTATTATATGCCATCCTGGACCAACCAACATTGTCACCTGGGTGTGGGCTCCACCTAAAGAATTGAAGGTACCCATGCCATTGTTAAACCTTGGCTCAAAAGGTTCACTGGTACTCTCCTAGAGGTTTTTAGGACAGTCAAAGTGGCTTTCAGGAAATAATATGTTGAAATAAACACAATAATTTCCAAAGAGCTTATTTTCCATGTCAAGAACTTCCCTCAATGGCAAGGTGTCTCATTATGCCCCTCAGATGGCCTTTGAAAATTTCAAATCAAAATTTCCCCCCAATGAAGAATTCACCAAAAAATACAGAAATTATCAAGGCATAACTTGCAAGCAAAAGACCCAACAGGAATTTTTAAGTGCCAAGAGCTTCATCTATCAGACTTCCATACTTAGTGGCATTTAAATTCACCTGTGAGGATTTTTTCATCTTCAATTTCTTAGTTTTTTCACATTAACTTGTTTTCTTTATCGTATTCTTCTCAGACTTGCTATCAATGAAAATATTGGGGAAGACTTTTCTCAAAGACCAATGGAATAAATAACCCCAATTCTTCAACATTTTCAAGATGTTTTTACTGAAAAAGTACCTTTTGATAGAATTCCCAATAGTCAAGAGGATCAATAATATTATAAAGACCCACTCAAGTGCAAAAATATCAGGGGAAGACCTCAAGGCACCCCCATCAAAAGTAACATGCACAAAGACTTCAAGATCACAATAAATTCCCTCCCTCCTCAAATTCTGGATGGGGTGTCATCTGAAGATCCTGAGAAATCACTATCAAAATTGATAAATTCACAATATTACATACCTTCAGAAGCTGAATTGAATGAATATGGCAAATGAGGAGTCAACCTCCAAAGGTCCAGAAGATTGAACAAGAGTATTAGAATCTCACTGTCAGGCTGAGTCTATTATAAAGAGGTAATAATGCTATTTACAACTTTAAATATTACTGTGACATGGATAAAAGGTATTAAAAATGTTTTAATTAAAGATAAAAAGGGCTTTACTAATGAGAATTAGTGGTGGTCAGCGCTATTGAAAGCCCTGGGTGCAGCTTTACCTGTTAATTTGCAATGATAAAGACTACAATATTAAGATTTATAGTATAACCTGATTATTTTCCAAGAGTATAGCTGTTTTTGACAGTTTTACTATGTAGGATTTCAAGAGCAGGATGGGGATTCCTTTTCTGGCATCAAAAGGCCTTCTTTTATCCTGAAATGGGGTGAAAAGGCTGCTAGACCTTTTCACATAGAGGAAGTGAAGATTTTTCACTCTCAAGGACAGTTTTGTGGTTTTCAAAAAGTCCTGTATAGCCTTTATTGGGCTCAGATACGGTTTTGAAACCACATCTGGGCAGTTTTCACCAATACAGGGTGAAATGTTTCATCTGGGGACCACACAGCTTGATTCTGACATGTATGACACGTAGAATTCTGTACAGAACCTGTATGGGACCCCAGTATTGAAGTGAAAACAATATTCTTTGTCAGTTTGACACCTCATAATCATGTTTATGGCATATTATCTCATGGTAAGGCTGTATTGGCCAAACTGTGGGATTTTGACCTTAAAACAGCCATACCTTTGTCAGTTTTTGAGATATCAACCTCAGAACTGGTTCAATGTGTATCCCTGTATTTTTTCTACACAATGGTACCTCATTTGATCTGGGTATCATTAAATATGGCAAAGTTATGCCATGTACAAGATTTTTGTACATATGTGTGTTTTAGGCAAAAAGCTGTATTTGGCCTGTTTGCCCTAAAACGTTTGTTCTAGATGAGATATGGGAAAACTAATTGAACCATCAGATAGCCCTGATTGTTCTCTTTCCAAAAAGACCCCACTTTAGGTATCTCACCCTAAAACTGTAGAAGTTAGATGAGAGGTCAATATTTTATTCACCCTTATTTGGCCATAACTTCTGTAATACTGGTGCTAGCTCAGTTTGGCTGGTACCATTGGATATCCCTGACTTAGAGATTCATTTTGGATACCCATTTAATGTGGTTAAGCCTCTTACTCTGTATTTCAGATGAGAGGTGAAAATTAAGGTTTATGCTCAGCAACAACTTTGAGCAGGAATAACTTTGTTATTCTATTTCCTGTGGGGATGGGACTTTTATATTTGGAAAGGGGTGAGTTTCCTCTTTATTTTGATACCTTTTGAGATGACTTAGCTCAGATCTATGTTTTGGTGGTATCTTGGCTATACCATTGATTTATGGTATTGGGCTGTCATGCTTGTGCTCTGGTTTTGAGTCACAGGCTGACACTCACAAAGAAAGTCCCACAAGCCTGCAACAACTTTAGATATTTATGATGCATTTTAATTAAACTGTAAGCATTTCCAAAACAATTATCACACAAGTGATGAATGTCCAAAGCTCTTCATGAGTTTTTGATTCATTTTGAGGTAGAATTTTACTGTTTATTTTAATATTTATTCATTTTTTTACCCATTTTTAATAGTTACCTGGCTCAGAAGACTTGTCAAAATTCACTTTGAAGTACACCTTTGGGCCCATCAATGTCCATGTTGATAAAAACTGTGGCTCCAGAACAGTATCCCATTACCTTTACAAGACTCAAGATAAATTGGTTGACATCAAAGCTTACTTGGCCGAGGAAATTCAAAAAATCAAGACCTTTATGAACCCATGAACACTTTGGTACCCTCAGTATCCTCTTATTTGGGCAGGCTTGAGTGTTATGAAGATGTTGTCCAGACTCCAAAGATAAAGTGGATGTCCATTGATGATACGGGGGATCCAATTGAAAATAACTATCAAAGACCAGTTTTATTTTATTACACAGTCCAATATTCCTTTTTTTAACCTTATTTCTGTCTTCCAAATGACAATACGCCCATTTGTATCTGTTTTTTGGATAGCTGTTCTCATTTTGTTCCATTGGATATCATCATTTCTAAAACCTACCCTGTCCCCCATAACTGTGAATTGGGAATTTCATTCCTAACCACAAGCTGTGGGTGGGCAGATAAATCCAAGAAACACAGGATTTTATATTTTTGCCATCTTCCTCCTCAAAACAAACGCACTAATTTAGAGGTTGATTCAGCTTGAATTTTTTGAACTTACAATTTATTCCAAATATCCCCCTCCTCAGTCATATTTATTGCTTAAAGACCACCTCATTTTTTTTATCAAAAATATTGCAATTTTGTGCTTGAAAATCTTCATATCACAAACATGAAAAAAAAAATTGGAAAAAAACACAAGTTTTTGCACCTTCACTTGTCCCACCCAAAAAAATTCCCAAAATTATGGGCTTCTGGGTTTTGATTCTCAACATTTTCTCCTTTATTCTAAAAAATAAGTTATGGAAATTCATAACTGGGAACATTTTAAATGAATTTTGAAATTTCTTTTGGAAAATTTGGAGAATTTCAGCAAAAAAAGTTGAAAAAATTTGGGGATCTTGACATTCCATTTTGGAAAATATGGAAAAAAAATTAAAAAAGAATGTGAGTTCTTACATGGTTTTAGCAAAAGCTTTAATTTATTATCATCTTCCATATTTAAATAATCCTGATTCTTCAAGCTGATTATTGTGGTTTTTGCTCTTTCAATTGAGTTTCCATTTTTGTTGAAATTATTTTTTATTATAAAGATAGATCCATGATCTTTAAGTTCATATTCCTCAAAAAAAAACTGTAATAATCTGACTTTTTAACAAAATCAAAATAATTATGGTGTTTTAAAGAGCTAGAAAACTCATAAAAGCTGTTTCTCCTGTAAAAAATTAATCTATAATGAAACAAAGTTCTTTGAAGAATTAATTATCAAACAATCAATAAATCAAAGAGCAATTGAGAATATAATCCTAAAGAGCATAATAAGAAGTAGAAAAATGCATATTTATGAATTAAAATTCAAGTCCGATTAATATTCATATATACTCAAGATTATTACTAATAATATGATAAACTATTAGCAATTACCTCATTTAATCCTATACCATGATTTATTTTGAATTTCTCAAGAATTAATTGGAAATTTCAATTACTAATTTAATAAAGAAAAATGCGGTACCTATTAATAAATCAATTAAAGAATGTTTGAGAGTGTTTTAGAAGGCTTGAAGAAGATATTGAATGAAGAGACTCAAAAAGTGATTTAGTAGGATATCAGATGATAAAATACTTATCAAACAGAACACAAATAACTTTTTCAAAAAATTGAAACAATGAAATATTCTCATAGCAGATGGAACTCTTTGTAATGTTTCATAGGATAATCATTTTTACCCTTCATTTAATTTGAGGAGTTTGATTTTTTTGGAATAACATCTTTTCAAAAAAATAAATAAATTTAGCTGATAAATTTCAAAAATAAATAAATGAATACAATAATTTGATTTTTTTTTTTAAAAAAAAAAAAGAGTTTTCATAAGATTGAAATTAAAATTAGGAAGAACTTCACATCTATTTTAAAATACTTCCATTTTATGTTTTAGTCATAAGAGTAGCATTCTATAAAATAAATTCATGTTAATAAAAGTGAAATTGAACTTTTTCATTTGACTAATGGAATAAAATACATAATATTAGTTCACATAAAGCTAAATCATAACGCAAAAATTGAACACAATTTCCTTCTTTTCTTTAGAAATATTAGTAACATTAAAGTAAAGTAAGATAAAATAAATTTTCTCTAAACAGGAGTTTTTGTAAATTTGGTTCAAATATTTGAATTAAAAAAAATGTTAATTCTTCTGTTTTTTTTTGTTTAGTTTAATAAAATACATTATCATATGTAAGACATCTTAATAATTTGGGAAATTATTTGCCATTAAGTGAATGTTAGTCCAAATTTGAAAATTTAAACAGAGTTTTTCCTTTTGATAAGATTTTTATCCTGAGATAATAAATATTAAACCAATAAAAAATATTTGTTTGACATTATCAATTAGTGATAAATTTGGCAAAATATAGGTATTCCTAGTTATAAAAATGATTTAATTTCACTTCTTTGAGAAATAGCTGATTTTTGAAGCTTCAGTTTATTTATTATATAGCAAAGAATTGAAATTGAAAAACAAAAGTCACATCATTCTAATTCTAATTTTATTTTGTATTAACTCATTCATTTAAACTTAAATATTGGGGTCGAATAGTATATTTTTATTTGTATGGATGTAACTGGTCATAAATGGGGTTATATATAAAAGTTATTTATGTTGTGATTTATTATTAATATCAATGGCCATTAGGTGAAAGCTCATTTCTTTTTCTTGAAAGTATTCTGAATACCGATTTAATTTAAATTACTTTAGGGATAAGGATGAACAAATTTTATTTTATTTTGTAGACTTATTTCAATTTTTGGAATGAAAAAAGACTCTTGAATCATTAATTCATTAAAATACAACCAAATAATTCTTTATACATAAAAAACTAAATAAATGAAAGATCTAATAAAATAAAAGTATTTCGATTTCATAATTTGAATTTGATTTTCTAATTTAAGACATTTTTTTGGGAAAATTAGACAAGGGTTTTAATAAGTCAAATTTATAAAACATTTCAAGATTTAGAAGTTCAATAATTTTTCTCAGGAATAAGTCCAGGACTTTGATATTTACGACTGAAAAACATGGGTTACTTTGGAGGAATCAAACAAAAAGGGATTTGGTAGGTTTGACACCCCTTATTATTCAAAACACCTTTTTTTAGAAATCCTTTCATAATCGATTGTTTTTTTCATAATAAGCTTAAATTAATTAATATACAAATTAAAACTAAGTAACTTCAATAAGAAATAATTTGAATTTTGTTATTTTTTAAATTTATTCTTCTAAATAAAACTTTGACAAGAGATAATTCATTGATGATTCTTTGTTTTTATTTGTGTAAAGTTTAAAAAATTGGCGAAAAATTTCTTTTCTGCATAAAAATATACCCAATAGATCTTCTAATTCAAATTTATACTGAAGCTAAAATTCAGGCGCTCCCAATGCATTACAACTAATCCTTTCAAGTATTGGAATCAAGTGTAAACCTAAGTGATGAGGGAAAAGGGGGATTTAAGCCCTCAAATGATGTTCACTTGATAAAAAAAATACAAAATGCAGTATCGTATTGAGTTGCAATTTTTTCTTGAGCGAAATCTCAAGGGAAACACATAGTGTGTCTTTTGTTTCGGAGGAGAAGGGGGCTGAACCTTGGTCTTTGATTACAAAAGCTAATTAGAGAACCGACATTATCTTATAAATGCATGTACTTTACACATTCATGCTTAGAAGTCATAGGTGAGAGCTTTCCATCACTCCATTTTTCAGGAATGTTTGTGTTTTTATTACGTTTCCCCTGTTGGTTCAAAGCGGCTTCTAGGCACTTGATGTTGAAAGACAAAGAGAATCGTCTCGGGTAAATTTGGCTTATTCACCAAACTATAAGATCACTCTTAGAGTGATCATTCGAGTCAACAGAAATTCGTCTATTTGGTCTACAGGTGACGTAGTAGTTGGTAATAAGTGACTAATCATTGGGTCTGTCAATGATATAAATAGAGCTATTCTTGTGTTATGAAACCAGAGTGCCTACTATTAGTTCATTATATATATATTAGTTTAATTCTCACTACTATCCTAATACTCGTGCATACGGTGCTGGAGGAGTATAGGTATAGTTGATCGATATTGTCTTGTTAGCTGATTTGAATTAACTGACGGTTATTTAATAATGTAGAGTGTTGGGTATACTAGTTTTATAAGACTATATAATAGTCATTTATCTTATTGAATTTAGCTTGTGATCTTATCAGGTATATATCTCTCATCCGCTTAGGCGTCTTAAGTCATGATAATATTTACTCACAAATTGTTTCTAGTATTACTACCTACTGGTTTTCTGATTATCATAGCAACTATAAGATTATTTCACAACTTCTCATTGCATGGTAGCGAGAGTTAGCTGTGTAATTGCTTATAATAATCTTAAAACCAGAGTTAGAATACTTTCACATTCAGGACAATGCCAGAAATCCCAATCGACATCAAGGACTCATCCTCAGATGAAGAAGTGATTAAGGCTAAAATGACAAAACTCACACGTACCAATTGGGTACAGTGGAGCTGTCAATTCAAAAACTATCTCGATAGTAAGGGCATGGACGATTTACTAGATCCTCCATCCGAAGATGTGAAAAAGACTATCAAGTTTAAGAAAAGAAATGGTGCAGCACTCACCCTGCTATGGTCAAGTGTTAGCACCGAGTTTGAAGGAGTTCTCCTAAACAACAAGTCATCCTTTTACCACTGCTGGGTTGGTTTAGGTAATTGTTGTGGAAAAAACTCGGTTGTCGTTATATGTCGAACACTCCACAAGCTCGTGAACTTAAGGTACGAACCTGGTTCGTCGTTAGAGAAACATATCGATGATTTCCACAAAATCCATGCCAGCTACTTATCCATCTCAGCCGACTCCTCCATCAGCATGAGTTTATCATCAAGCATGGCTGCAGCGTTTTTTCTCCAAAGCTTAGACAATGACAAGGAACTGTGTAGTTTGTGTCAGACTCTATATGACATAAAGCCTTTTGAACTCAGCACCATTACTGACAGAGTATCAATTGAACATACCCGTCGAGCATTGTTTAATGACCAGGCATTGCTGTTTGATAAAAACAAACATCCTGACCCACCAAAGGGTAAGGGGAACAATAAGCCAGATGCAGAACGAAAAAAGACAGGACCTAGAGACAAAAAGAAAGGGAAGAGTAATAACCAAGGAGGAGCAAAAGCCTCCACTCAAGATCAGAACACGAATAAGAGGTTTGAGCGAATAGAACAACTCCTGGAAAGACTTCAATCCAATATGCAATCAACATCAATCAATGCAGCTTCCGAATCAAGAGAACTTAATCGACCCTCAGGTTCAGATACTGATGCATTCATCTTTGACGAAGTCAATGCATTGATTGGGAGAAATAATCAAGAACTAATATATCTAGACTCCGGAGCTGGAAGGACTGTTGTAAACAATTTAGAACTTTTAAAAAATCCCGTACCAGTCACCAAACACATCAACACTTTTTCCAACCCCGTGAAAGTCACTCATCAAGGGACTTTGATATTTAAGGGTATTAACCTTTATCCGGTATATTACGTTCCAAATGGTCCAGTCAACCTGTTATCCGTCTCACAGTTATGTGATCACGGTATGAAGTTAATCTCCAAATCTAACCTATTATTAATCAAATATAATAATAGGATTGTCGACACCTTCCATCGACAAGGAAATCTTTTTGTTTCTAGACTCTCCTCACCTGTGAACTCAATATACGCTCTCCCAATTGCTTGTGAGGATTGGCATCTCACACTGGGGCACCCTTCTGACTCGTACATCAAAGCGCTGTTGAAGGATCGCAAAATCAATGGAAATTTCACTCATTCTTCCGATTGCCCAGTATGTCATCAAGCTAAAATTAAAAACCGTCCACACTCACAATTCTTGCCTCGTGCTGATGCACCCTTCTCCAAAATCCATATGGACACCTTACAGATCAACCCTCAGTCTCGTAAGGGGTACAAATATGTGCTGGTCCTCATTGATGATTATAGTCGATTTAATCGTATATATCTACTTAATGAGAAGAGTCAAGCTTCAGAGCACATCAAGTCTTTCCTAATGGAGATAAAGAACAAGTTAGACATCATTCCAGCATATCTCCACACAGATCGTGGTGGAGAATTCAACTCTCAGTCCTTATTGAGCTTCCTTACCGAACAAGGCATTTCTCTTGAAAGGGGTCCTCCCGAGTCACCTCAGACTAACGGTGTTGCAGAAAGATTCAACCAGACACTGTTGTCAAAAATGAGATGTCTTCTCGGACAATCAAACGTACCTGTCTCATACTGGGATGAAGCTGCAACACATTCGTCTCTACTTTTAAATTTGCTTCCACACAAACACTTGACAATGAAAACACCAATCAGTGTACTCAACGAGAAGAACTGTTTAATCGAACCTGAAATTGATCTCAAGAGACTTGTCCCTTTCGGAATGAAGGTCATGGTAAAAGTCTCAAATCCTTCCTCAAAAATCGCACCTCGAGGAGAGGTACTTCGTGCCTTGACTTTTGAAAAATATTCCGATGGCCTCAGGCTTCTCAATCTCGAAACTGGTAAGATCAGAGTATCTCGTGACTATACACTTACAGCTCGCAATCCAAGCCTGTCAATGAATCAGCCAGCTTCAGTGCTTCCGAATGCGTCATCCTTAAAAGTTAAAATCCGAGTTCCCAGTTCCAAACCCGAGGAACAGGTAACTCCGTTATCTGCTGACCAAACTCCAAGTCAACCACTTAATTTGGAGGACAGATTAAGACCTGCTCATCCTCCAATCGCAACTGGATCCACAAGGAACTACGAGTACGTACCCTATTACAAAGATGCACCAAGAAACATTTCCAGTTCAATCAATGAGGAAAACATCATCTCCGGAAAAAGGAAGCCTCAAAACAGAGAAAATTTCTTACTTGCAGATGTTGTTCCGTACTCAAAAGCAGTGATTGATCCAATTGAAGGACCCAAATGGAAGGAGGCTATGGATGCTGAATATCAATCACTGACCTCTCATAATACGGGTGAGCTTGTTCCCTATCCAACTAAACCAACAAAGGTTATTGGAGGCATGTGGCGACTCTCCCGTAAAAGAAATGAACATGGTGAAATATACCGATACAAAGCTCGATGGGTCGTATTAGGGAATCATCAAGAACACATGCTGCACTATTACGATACCTGGGCTTCGGTCGGAAGAAATGAGACATTTAAAATTATGCTGTCACTAGTCGTAAACTTCAACTACATACCTTATCAATTCGACATAGAGACAGCCTTCCTCCATGGGGAAATGGACGCACTAGTGTACGTAAAGCAAGTGAAGGGCTATGAGATTAAAGGAAAAGAAGATTGGGTATGGAAGCTGCGTAAATCTTTGTATGGTACCAAGCAGGCTCCACGAATGTGGAAAGCCAAGCTTACAGCAACCTTGAACCGCCTCGGCCTATCAAGCGCCCAATCAGACGAGTCACTGTTTATCAGCACCGACAAGGCTCTTCTACTTCATGTGCATGTGGACGACGGATTCTTAATCAGTAAGACTGAAAACTCCATTATCAATTTCCTTACTAAACTGAACTCAATGTTGAAACTGAAGTTCAAAAGAAAGCCTACTCAACATTTAGGCTATAATCTGAATTGGAGTAAGAATGGGTTAGAGATCAATCAAACCGATCTGATCATAAGACTTCTTAGACACTGTGGAATGGACGAGTGTAAATATGTAAAAACCCCATGCAATGGAAACTTCCTCAGTGAAATAGGGTCTAACTTGTCAGAGGAAGCTCATGAAGTAACCCTATTTCAGCAAGCTATCGGAAGTTTAAATTATCTGGCCCATCACACTCGACCCGATATCTTATTCACCACAAATCAACTCTCAAAACATTCACTTAAACCAAACCAACATCACTGGAGTGCATTAAAACACCTACTCCGCTATTTAAGTGGAACTAAGGACAGGCGTTTAGTGTACAAGCAACAATTGATTAAGGAAGGTTTGACCGGATGGGCTGATGCTGACTACGCAAACGATAAAGAAGACAGGAAGTCGATTACAGGTTATGTGATCCTGGCGTTTGGCAATCCAATATGTTGGCTGAGTAAAAAACAGCTTATAGTGGCTCAGTCTACAACTGAAGCAGAATATGTCGCAATGAACATCTGCTCAAAGCAACTACGATGGCTCACCTTTGTACTCAATGATCTAGGCCATTATTCATCTCAACCTGTTCTCTTCAATGACAATTCGGGCGCGGTAACTATCTCAAAGCAAGCATCACTAAATGCAAACACAAAACATATTGAGGTAAGGTATCAATATGTTCGTGACTGTGTGTTAAAGAATTTGATTAAGGTGGTTCAAGTCTCAACCAATGATATGATTGCTGATGTATTGACAAAACCACTTGGAGTATTAAAACTACAAGAGGCATATAAGCAATTAAACCTCGAGGATCCTGGAGGAGTGTTGAAAGACAAAGAGAATCGTCTCGGGTAAATTTGGCTTATTCACCAAACTATAAGATCACTCTTAGAGTGATCATTCGAGTCAACAGAAATTCGTCTATTTGGTCTACAGGTGACGTAGTAGTTGGTAATAAGTGACTAATCATTGGGTCTGTCAATGATATAAATAGAGCTATTCTTGTGTTATGAAACCAGAGTGCCTACTATTAGTTCATTATATATATATTAGTTTAATTCTCACTACTATCCTAATACTCGTGCATACGGTGCTGGAGGAGTATAGGTATAGTTGATCGATATTGTCTTGTTAGCTGATTTGAATTAACTGACGGTTATTTAATAATGTAGAGTGTTGGGTATACTAGTTTTATAAGACTATATAATAGTCATTTATCTTATTGAATTTAGCTTGTGATCTTATCAGGTATATATCTCTCATCCGCTTAGGCGTCTTAAGTCATGATAATATTTACTCACAAATTGTTTCTAGTATTACTACCTACTGGTTTTCTGATTATCATAGCAACTATAAGATTATTTCACAACTTCTCATTGCACTTGATTCACTTTTACTTTGGGTCCTAAAATTTGCAAGAAGCTAATTAAACGTCACTAAAGTCTTCAAATCGGCAAGCCAGCCTTCCGGCACGCAACCACCACCCCGTGCTTTTTTATGTCTTTCTTGATTTCTATGTGGAATACGCAGTTAGTACAAACTAAATTAGGGCCGAGCCAAACTTGGCTCGTCCATCCCTCAGGCTAAGAAAGACTCACTATTGTCGCGGCAATCACACACCGGTAAATTCACGATACAATCAGAAAGCATATTTCTTGGAACAGTGCTGCAAAGGTAAAAACAACTCAAGAATCAATCACTTGGAAATACAGATCAAACATTCAATATAAATAAGAGAGTGAGATGACAGACTAGTTTTTGTATGGAAATGCCTCGAACCCTCCATACTTTTGCTGGCACGACCAGGATAAATTTGTTAGCAACTGAGTTGAATAACCAAAGCGCTCTTGAAGAGCCCAAGAATTGTAGAATTTCCGGACTTCTTTATTTTTTTTTACCCGAATGATGTTGTACATTCTGAATGTACGGGTTTGTTCGAGCATCACGTTATAAAAGTATTCATATAATTGAAAACCCAATTGTAGGAAGGTAAATATCTTTACTTATTCCATTACAAAATCTCTGCGCTTTCTAATTACTCACGTTCCTTTATTATCGCAATAAGATAAAGTCCCTTCTTCTGAGAGGGCACCGTTTGGTCCATTTTGATTACATACTTCCTATTGCTTCGAAAGGGATGAGTAATTGTTCAAATTTCTGAGAATTATAAAATTGTGAGTCAGATTACTAACTTGTCCAATGGTAACAAAAGCGTCCTTATGACAATGAGTAGAGAAGCAAATTCAGCTACTGGTATTACTAGTTTCATAAAAACAAAGCGTACTAAGGATCTCAAAACCTTTACGACTGCTATTGCCAGAGTGGCATTCTTGATATCATCCTCCAACCGAGGCAAAAATAGAGGCGCTGAAGGTTTTAAAAAGGTTCCATTCTTTAGTTGTCCGTAAATTCCTTGATTTGTACTTATTCCTGCTGCTTGTACTTTCCCCATCTCATCTTCAAGTTTGCTTGTCAACAGGTTTTCGTATTTACTCATTTGACTTTGCAAATGAGCCCACTGGGTAAAGAACTTGAAGTGAGTTATCTGTTATGGGGGCTAGACATCTTCTCTTGAGGGAAAATATGTTTCCCACTCACAGAAGCAAAGCCTTCAAGCTTTCCCTCGGGCTGTTCCGGACTTGGAAGAAGACCACCCTTAAGAGCGAAGCCAGCTCCCATAACGTTATTGATGATATTTACCACGTCACCTGTCGTATCTTGAAAGCTGTTGAAGAAACAGAAGATATCAAGCAAAACTGTGTTCGAACACATGGTGACAGCGCCATTGACACCATAACTCAATTTTAGGTTATCGACCGCAGTGAGATCAAATGCAGGAATTCTGAAAAATCATATGCAGTATCATGTGTCACGCTATGATTCGGTAAAAGTTTAAATTTAACCTATCTTTTGCAACTTACAATGCTGCAATTACGCCAGCGATGGTGGCTATATGAAGGTATTGAATTAGTTTATATAAAAAGAAGAAATAAGAAACCAAAGAAATGAATCTGACCTTTAACAAATCCCATGGCAAAAGAAATGGCGACTTTCATCGAATTTAACTTTATGTTCCATTGTTCAAGAGCGAAAAATATGTACCAATCTGGAGGAAGTATTGGATAACATGGCTAAAAACCATCGTGAGATCAGAATGCAAAATTAAGCGAATAAGCTCAGAGAGACGCTTACCTGACCAGCAGAGCAAGAGCCTCTCAAGCCACATTGAAAATTTGGAAGCCCTTTTGAAGCAGCAAATTGCTATATTACCGGCCGAAAATAAGCAACTATTGATACATCAGAGAGCATGTTTGGTTAATTAGCTTACTGAAAGAGTGAGATTGCTTCCCGAAGGATAATTTTTCAGATAAGAATCCAGATTAAGCTTTGTCCAGGATTCAGGCGACAATGGCTTGATATGGCATATAGCCTTCAGTTTAGCGGATGGATCTCTGACTAAAGTTGTGGGTTTCGGGCTAGCGATTTTCACCGATGAATTGGTTCCATTGAGTTTTGGACTTATGGGAACTACAGATGAATTTGTTCCATTAATTTTTAAGCTTATGGGAGCTACGGATGGATTTCTCGCAAGGTTATAATTTGGGGGTGTTGAATTTACGGATGTAACGCTGGCAGGTACTGATGAAATCTTGGCAGAGCTCTGCGGGGATGTGGAATTTGCGGGTGAAACGCTAGCAGGTACTGATGAAATTCTAGCAGGGCTCTGTGGGACTGTAGAATTTAGAAAGGTAACGCTGGCAGGTACTGATGAAATGCTAGCAGGGCTTTGAGGGGGCGCGGTAGTTGCTGATGGACTTTTGGAAGGTATTGAGGAATTGCTGGCTGGGCTGTCAGGACTTGGGGAAAGAAATGCTGAACTGCTGGCAGTGCTATTTGTGACTGTGGAAGGTGCTGAGGAATTAGTAATCACTCTCTGGGTATCAAAAATCAAGGGCCCATTGAGACTTGATGGTGCAGTTCCATGAACAGCTCTTGACGGCGGTGCTTGAAAGCTAAGAAACCAAAAAAGATTAAAGAAATGTGACAAAGAATTCAAGAGGATGAGCTTCATCTTGTCGGCCAAGAACCACTAGATCCCACTTCTTTCAAGAGACACCAAAAACTGAAGAAAATTAAGAATTTAGATTTATGGCAGAACAGTGAACACAAAGACCAACGGAGGCTTTGGTCCTTGCCGTCTTTGGCCGCACTCTTAAGTGAACCAGCCTTGAAGATGCGCAGGCTGTTTTAGCTTTGGATGTACGTAGCACGTATTCGTACATCCGATTAAACCAGGTAAGACAAACATGATGAGGATACATGACTGCGCCGAGAGCCAGCGACGCAAGACAAGAGTTTTGGCCACCCTCACTCTTCCAAGATCATACATGACATACAGCCTGTCATAAAGATGTTTCAGCTAAGCTCCTAACAGGCCTGCTCCGTCAAATGTGCGACGAGCGTCTTCGGTGAAGCGTCCTAGACGATTTCTTGGAGTATTTTGCAGTCAGTATGCAAGCAGCGTCCGAATGGCAAGCTGTACTGCACCGGAGTAGTGTTCTACCACTTGTGTCTGGCGCATACTCAAGGCATGCTTCAAGTCTTGGTGCACTAGCTGTCATGTCAGCAGCAGCCTGCTCCGAAATTGGCGGCTTGAGCCAGGCGATGGTTTGGGTTGCAGCTGTTTTCGAAGCTGTGGCCGTATCTTTCCTCGAAGCCTATGACAATATTCCTGCAGAGGCAGGAGCTGCCCATGATTAATCTCCGACGCTTCTCAGCTGGGGTCCTGCACAGATTTAATCCAGCTCATCAGGCGGTATTCTTGGCTCAATCAATTTGATTTGATATACAAAACAAGTGTTTTATTTTCTTTTGCTTCAATCTTGAAAATCAATAAAATAATCATAAAATAATCTCAATTAACACAAAAAGGTATTAAAGAAAAACTAAAAAGTTCTTCTACAAAAGAACTTGAAGTTTCAAAATGACATTGGTGATCAAGGCCATGATATTTCCACACTTCAGGATCAAAAACATCCCCAAACCTAAGTATAGATTAGGTGCTTAATATATGCCCCTTCCTGTTACTAAACGCACACCTGAATATCAGTCATCACTTGAAACTTTTGCTAAAAACATTATTACCAATAAATAAATTTATATCATTCCATCCATTTCAATGTGCTCCCAATTGTAGTTTTTCAAATAAATGTAAACCCTAATTCTTAGTGCTTACATAGAAAGGCTGGGGATCTCATGAGATTTAGACAGTTAGTTAAGCTGGAACAAAAGTGGATACATTGCATCTTGAAGCTTGAAGCACTATTTTCTCTTTGCAAAAGATTAATTCTTAAATTTTGACTTGTTCAGGAAAAGAAAGAAATTATAGTTTGTATGTGTGAGCCTTTGAGATATGACCACATATCCAAAAAGGTCACAGAAAAATTTCTGTAATAATTATACTTATGATGATTGTGAGCCTTGAGGTATGTTTTACATACCCAAATAGGCCACAATTATCTTAAAAAGAAATTTTGAATTATGCACAACTCATAAGTCATGCATATATCCAAAATTCATCATTTTCAATTTCAGAAAAGATGAATAACTTTTTATTGAGGAAGTAAATCCATGGATTTAAGACCAGATTTGGATTCTACACAAAAATTCACCTAGGGTAGCCCCATAGAGTGAATAAGCGCAATTTAAGTATTTGAGGTGGTAAAATGGAAAATACTTCAATACCACATCATTAATACCACATAAAAGATCCGTGAAAATTTTTGTTTTTCTTGATTTTAAACCAAAATAATGGGAAAGTGAGAAATCCCATGTTACATATACACTAAGAATAGTGTTATGCATGTTTTGAGCACTTAATATCATGGTATTCTTACATGGACTTTTGGTACACCCATAGTGGATATCTCACTTGAAGCTTAATTTTCTATTTTTACGTGAAAAATAAGTAAGGGGGACAAAAGACATCAAAGAGAGCCAGGGTACCCAACTTCTGAGGCCTCAGAGGCATGGATAGCTCCAGAGCATGGATCCATGGCTCATCTTGGCCCAATTGGTAAACCAAAACTCTTTGGGAACTTGGTTACCAAGTTACACCTACTGTAATCATAAGAAAATAGCAAATAACCTGCTATTTTGACGTGCCAAGGAGGTAATGAGCTACTTAGACTCCTGTAACCATGTCAATTCTTGATGACTTTCCCTAACCAGACCCTAAAAGAGTAATTAAAACCCTTTTGGGATATATATTCATTGATTTACCTCATAGCAACCAGCAAAATACTGCTATTTGCAATTCTATGTAGAAATGAGGTAAAAACTTCAAAAATTCATGAAAAGTCCAATTCTTAATAAATCTTTCTGAAACTTTCAGGACTAATAGAGAACTGTATTATCTATGGTACAACCAAAAATAATTACAGGCTTACTAGTAAAATTAAAAGTTTTACTTACAGTCCATTTTTGACCATTCTATGTGAAACACTGAATCTTCAAAAATTCACAGTAATTACAACCTGTGATGAAATTGGCAATAACATTGATAACTTTGAGAAATCAATGATTATCTTAGAATAAAACAAGATTTACAGATGTTACTCCTTTTATTCTTAACCATATTGGGGTTGGTAGTCACGTAAAAGCATCAATTAAGTAATTATGATAATCTTACATGACAACTGATGATGCAATCAATAATCCAAAAGGGTTTATTGTTTTCTCACTCACTGGTTTTTCAGTTTGCTCCATGGCACGCCTCTGTGAGCTGTTGTTGACTTAAAAGAGGCCTCCTCTTGCTGTTTTTTCCAAGAATCGTCTTATCAATTTATTAAATCATTATTACCAACAAGTAAGTATTAGTTACAGCTATTCTTAAGTGTTTTAAATCTTTCAGAATCAACCAGAAAGACGTGAAATCATAGAATCCAACTATATATTGTTGTAATACTGTTATAAATCCTTTTGATCCCTTAAAATCCACAATTCCACGTCAACTTTCTCTACTTTTATCTATCAATAAGTTCTTTGGAGTATTAGTGAGTCATTTATCTTTGATCTTAAAGTTTTTCTCTAGTAATAGTTTTCTTCAAGAATTATCTTTATAATTATTCTTGTAAAAGATAATTATATATTAAAATAATTTTATTATTTTAATAAAAGAAGTTTTTATTATTAAATTCTTCTTGTAATTGATTCTTGTAGACAATTACTGCTTACTGTTATAATCACTAGTAGTGTATAACATGTGAAAGAAATAATTTTATGATTATTTAATTGTGGTTATAATAATTTTCATTATTATATTTCATAAGAACAGACATAGTACTGTTGATTAATAGTAATATTATCATCAGTTTCATAGTCAAATCTTACAATAATTATCTCAAAAATTAGTAAAATACCATAAATAAGTACATAATCTGAATTAACTCCAAATCTAATGAATAAAGATTTTAAATAAATTACACCATCAAATTCCTCATGGTAAAATACACATATGTCATTTTTATGGCATATCTGAAAAGTCAATAATTACTGAAGTATAAGTAATAATATCTTAAAAGAGGTACAAAACCTCATTTATCTCAGAAACCAATGAAACAACATTTTAAATAAATTGAACCATTGTATTCTCCATAAAATTATACACATAAAACAATTATCAAGCTAATCTCTAAAGTCAATACTTAAGGAAATAAGCTGAATATATGCACTTTTTTGGTCAATGCATATATTCATGGTTTTTAGCTAATATCTCTTGAAATGTACAAGATAGAGAGATAAACCAAAAATAAAGTCACCACGTAATTACTGTAGGAATACAGATATGAGTTTTACTTCACAAGTTATAAACAAGGTTAAAACTTGTAATGGATTGTTGAATAAAATTAATAGAGCTGTTGACCACTTTGTTGTGAAAGTGATCCAAGCTTAAAAAAAGGAGACAGTAAGATTCCACTAGTTCATACATGAATAATGAAGTAATTTTCATTATAATATTCAAGGTATAACCCCTTGAAATCATGGTTTGAAGTTTGAAATATTGAATTTCAACACAAAAGATGAGTTACAAGAAAAATCATCAAAAATAGATTTTTGATGATGTAATGAAATTCTCTTGGCAGCTTAATAATGACATGCCAAGCTATCAGAATCTACTCCCAGAATAGCTGTAGCATGTATAACTTAAAATTTATTAATGATCAAAGTTTAAGCTTAAATTTGATCATTTATGATCACTCACTGTAATCTTATTTTAAGTTTAACAGTCATATAAGTGATAAAACTGATGAATACTATTATCTTATGATTAATAATAATAAAATTCACAAATTTTAGGCTTCTTCCAAGCCTATGATGTCATTAAACTTAGAGTTATAGTGATAACTTTAAATAATGGCGTAATAATGAGATAATATGGTTTGATCATGATGTAATCATCACTAAACCTTAAAATATTGATCATTTCTAGTAAAATGCATCAGTACACGTCTATTAGAAGCCTGCCGGACTCTAGAAGGGAGGCATTTACTATCAATAGAGCTCTTTTTACTCTATTTTCCCCTCAGATGCATCAAAAACACTAAAATAATTAAATCAAAAGGTAAATTCTTTATTCTTTATATATATAAATTTTTTATTATCAAAGACCAAAGATCATCTTTATTATAATCACCAATCTTGACATGATTACATCAATTATACAATTGTTTTTGTTCAAAAATCTCTTTAACTCAATTTCCACATAAAAATTAAAGAATATTTGTAATTTCTCTATTTTTATTTGTAAATACAGTTTGTGTAAATCGTATTTACATTATCTTGGCATAAAATCTTTCAAAATTATTATATTAAGTGTTAAAAGTAGGTTATTTTCTCTTTTATAATAATTTCTCTTTATTATTATTTTTCAATAATTCTTATATTAATAAAAATAGTATTTATATTAATAAATAACTGTAATATTAGTAATATTCTTTTTATCAATTGTTTTTTATTAATAAAAAACAATTTTTACGCCTTTATTATTTGTTGGTAACAATAATAAAGTGCTTTTCAATATATTAATATATTTATTTATTATATTATTATATTTACTTAATAAGATAATTATTTTTACACCATAATTGTAATAATTATTTATTATTATAGTTAATTTTTATCTAATTTATTGTATTTATAAGGACATTCATAGTACAATAAGTAAAATATTGGTAATTTTTACTTATTTTTCATAGTCAAATCTTACATTTGGGGGCCTGGCCATGATATTTACTTTAAAAGACCTTTAAAAAACATTATAATTGGGTTTATCCAATAATAAATTAAAATTATAATCATAAAATTATATAATATATCTATATTTATTGATTTTAAAAGCTATTGAGGCATTTGGAAAGCAATTGTACTGTCTTACACGTGGTCTTTCACATCCTTAGACTTACAAGAACTTTCTTTGAGTGACTCTAGTGATTGAAAAAGATATTTTTAAATGAAAATAACTTTATATTATAAATTAAATTCATAAAAAAATCATATTCATTTTTATTTTATTCTTTAAAAAGAAAACATAAAAAATAATAAAAAATAATAAAAACCAATAAAAAAAGTTATTTTTATTCATTTCATTTTTTCAAAGATATAAAAGCAATTTTTACATGGAAAATTGCCATATCTTACCAAAAAATAACACTTCTTATATAAAAGACTTATATTTCTTTGTCTTTTTTAGTGTTTGAAGACAATCCAACAGAAAAAAACCAAGCCACTGTTGAAATATTGGTGGAAGAAACTTGCACAAGTTCTCCAAAACCAATTATCATTAAGAAAAAGAAAGCTAAGAAATTAGACTTTCCAGGACCCACTATTCAGGACTCTGAAGGTGAGTACCTCATTTATAAATTGCCATAAGAAGAATTCTTGTCCTTAAATCCTCTTATTTCTTATTTCTTAAATCATAACTACCAGAAGAGGCTCCCAATACTCCATCCAATTATATGGAGCTGGACTCAGAGGTAGAATTGATTCCTCAAAAGGGAAAAGAAAGGGCAATATCCCCAGTGGAACAGAATTCACACAAGGAAGTGCCTTATCCCAAAGGCAAGTCCCAGAAATTCCCATAATATCTGAACCAGATTTAGAACTAAGTATGAGTAACTCAAACAGGTACAAATCACATTCAGAGGGCTCAGATAGACATTTACATGAGCCAGTAAAAGCAGTACTACACAGTGTACAAAGACAAGGACTGGGAAATGTTTCCTCAAATACACCAAGGAGTGATGAACTCCTGGCACATCCTCAAAAGGTTCCTCACAGAGGAGGAGATAGTGGTATACTCCAATGGATGGAATCCACTGTCATCCAAGCCTCAAATCAAAAAGATCAAGGAGTACCACTTCAAAAAGAGGGAGGCAAGAAAGGAAGAAGCCCCAGTAGCTTCTACCAGCAAGCCTCAAGCCAACCAACCTCCCCAAAAAGGGAATAGGAACAAGCAAAAGAATTGGAGGAAACCATATTCCCCAAGCTACAGGATTCCAAAAATCCAAAAAGATTCCATGGACAATGTCTTCAACATGGCCAGAACTTTGATGGAATTCAAAGACAAAGAGGAGCAAAGAATGAGACAACCCCATTTCCCAAAGAAATAACCCTATCTCCTGATGTTGTAAATACTTTAACAGAGCTTAAAGACAGTATTTTACCTC
Source organism: Austropuccinia psidii (assembly GCA_023105745.1). Lineage (NCBI taxonomy): Eukaryota > Fungi > Basidiomycota > Pucciniomycetes > Pucciniales > Sphaerophragmiaceae > Austropuccinia > Austropuccinia psidii. Next base: position 947,537 of record JALGQZ010000006.1, read on the forward strand.
TTCAAGACCCTAAAGGTAGTTTATTATCTTCACAAGACATAAACAATGACTTATCATCTTTGACAAAAATTTTTGTACAAAATAAAAAAGAAATTGATAACATTAAATTTATGGTTGAAAACAACAAACCAAAAGTTTTAATTGATAATACTCAAAAAATTGATACAAGGACAACAAGAATTGTATAAATACATAAAAGATATCAAAGATAAAACTTTGACAATCAATTATGACGTGAGTATTGATAATCTTACAGAAAAATTGAACAAATTAAGTATTTCTGTAGAAACATTTGAAGGAAAGACTTCATCACACCAGAAATTACTTTGAGACCATGTGGAAAAAAGTGATGAAGCAAGAATTCATCTGAAAGATGATATTCAAAGTGAAATAAGGCTTATCACTGAAAAAATACATAAAATTAATGAGGCTAACTCAAATATGCCAAATTTATCAACTCCATTTTCTCACATAAGAATCCCTGTTAAACCAAAAGAGGAATTAACAAATCCATTCATAACAGACTTGAGTCACCAAGACAATAACCAAGTCTTAATGAAGGAAGCACCTCAGTTAAAATAATGGCCAACATTCACAGGAGAAGGTGAATATGACCGTATGTCATTTATCAAAACAATTGACATGTTACAAGAAGATTATGCCATACCAGATAAATTGATCACTGCAATATTACACTCACTGTTTGAGAAATCGGCAAAAAGATGGGATTATGACATAAGACAAACAAATGGCAAAAGTACCTGGTCTTGGTGGAAACAAGAAATAATCACCAAGTGGGCTAATGATGCCTGGAGGTACAAAATAGAAAATGCATTTGAAAACTCCTTCTTTGACCCAGAAAAAGATAAACCTTTGACTTGGTTCTTAAAACAAGTTGAAAGATTAAATGCACTGTACCCAGTAATGTCACAAAAAATGGTACACATGAAAATACTTAAGAAATGTGGAGGAGAATTGGAACATGCCCTGAGAAGCAGGTGTATAGAGCCATGCTCCACAGAATAGTATACCAATGCACTAGAACACATAGTTACAAGAACAAAAATTGGCAGAACTTGGAAAAAATTGGACATCAAAAGTCCAAATAAGCCATTTATCAAAAAAGATAAATCAAAAGAAGCTTTCAAGCCCAATACATCCAATAGTAATGAGCAAAGGAAATGCCACAAATGTGGAGGTATTGGATACTTAGCCAATAATTGCCTTAAAAAAGAAAAAATCAATGAAATTGTGGAAACAGAGGACCACAATGACAAAGAAGAAGAATCTGATTCTGAAAAAGACACTGAAGAATCAAAAACTTCTGAAAGTGATGAAATTAATATAATTAATGCACAAACTAATAATATTGATATAATTTATGAAGTACTAGATGTTAACCCAAACTTACCACAAGTTGGAACATCTGACACAAACCTGACAAATGTATAAGATGCCAAACTGTATAGAACCAAGCCTGAAAAAGGAATGGGATATACAGCTGGAAAATAAAGTATAAGTTTTTTTATGGTTGATAACCAAGAGGCAAAAGTAAACTTGGATACAGGAGCATATTGCACCTGTGTTGGTAAAAGTTATTTAAAAAAAATTGTTCCAGATTGGGAAGAAAAACTTATACCAATACAAGGTGTCAAATTTAGTAGTGCAAGTGAGAGCATGAAGCCCCTTGGATTAATTGGCTTAACACTCATTTTTCCTCATCCTTCAAAATGTGTCAGAATTAAAGTAGAGTTTGTGGTAATGTACAACTGTACTAATAATCACTTCATACTTGTAAATGACTACTTGTCAATCTATGTTATAGACATCTCTAGCCAAAAAGACAGATATTTTACTATAGGAGACAACAAAAGACAAAATTTTGGCTTCTTAAATAACAAAAAACAAATTACAGTTATTAAGAATGAAGAGAAAAGTCCAGCAAAGAACCTTTTTATATCTGAACAACTCAAAAAGGCAGAATTCAATCAAGATTTAACAGAAAAAATGAAAGAAACATTGATTGACCTCTTATTTAAGTATAAAAATGCCTTTGCAACTGAAAAAGAGCCACTAGGTGCCATAATTGGGCATGAGGTAGATAGAATTCTTAATGTGGAAGGCCCTTACCCACCCTTACTAAGGAGACCTGCTTACCCAGCTAGTCCAAGGGCTAGAGAAGCCTTGGAGGTATACATTAAATAATTAATCAACCTTCGAGTACTAAGGAAACGTAGGACATAATGAACAGGTAGAGGTAACTACACCTGTCATTATAACCTGGCATAATGAAAAATCAAGGATGGTAGGAGACTTTAGAGCTCTGAAAACCTATACTATCCCTGACAGATATCCAATACCCAGAATCCATGAGACATTAACACAATTATCTCAGTCTAAGTTCATAACAGCCATGGATGCTCTAAAGGGTTTTCATCTAAATGTCTTAACAGACAGTTCCAAGAGACTACTAAGAATCATAGTCCACTGTGGAATTTTTTAATACCTAATAATGCCATTTGGTATGAAGAATGCACCTTCCCATTATCAAAGAATGATGAATACCATATTTCCTGAAGAATTATCAGAAGGATGCTTAATTATCTATATTGATGATATCATAGTTTGCTCAGAAACTTGGGGAAATCACCTTAAAAGACTAGAAAGGGTACTAAAGAAATAGTACAATTGAATATGAAAATTTCCTTGATAAAGTGTCATGTTGTATATAGTGAAATAAAAGCATTAGGACATGTTGTATCTGGACTTGGTCTAGGAATAGACAAGAATAAAGTATCAGCAGTACTACATAAGCCAATACCTCAAAAAAAAAGAGAAATGAAATCATTTCTAGGATTTGCTGGTACCTGTAGACAGCATATAAAGGACTTTGCAAAAATTGCAAAATCCTTGTATAAACTATGTGACCAACAAACAGTCCATAAAATGACTGAAGAAAGAGTCAAAGCATATGAAGAATTGAAAAAATTCCTTAACAAATACCCCATTTCTTCTAATGCCAGATTGGAAACTACCCTTCAAGCTTTACATTGATACTTGTGAAGAAGGACTAGGAGCTTCACTAAACCAGACACAAATCATCAATGATAAACCAGTGGAAGGACCAATTTTTACTATTTCAAGACAGATAAAGTCAACAGAGGCAAGATATGGAGAAAGCCAAATTGAATGCCTCTGCTTAGTGTGGGCTTTAGAAAAATTACACTATTATTTGGATGGAACAGTATTTGATGTGATTACAGACTGTAATGCTGTAAAATCTCTATTGAATATGAAAACTCCAAATAGACATATGCTGAGATGGCAAATTGCTATCCAAGAATATAGAAGAAATATGACTATTGTTCATAAATCTGGTAATATTCATAAAAATGCAGATGTTCTTAGCAGATGGGCTCTAGCAAATACCCCTTACAATCGAGCATGGGTGCCACAAGAAGAACACCATATAGAAGGAATATGTGTTATAGATATTGGCACAGAATTCTTTAACCAAGTTAAAGAAAGCTATAAGATAGACAAAAATTGCCATATCTTAAGCCAACTTCTAATGAAAGACTGCAAAGACCCATCACTTTCATCAAAACTAGATGAAACATGGAAAAAGGCCTATGATGAAGGAATATTCCACCTCCTTGATGGAATCCTTTACCATAGAACAAAACACACATGTGTTATGGCCTTAACAGATAGAACCCTGATAAACACTATTTGTAAGTTGTGGTTATGAAACTTTGATTAAAAATCAAGTACTTTTCCTGTCCTCAAAATTTGTATAAGGTAAAATTCAGTTGTAAAAAGTAAGAAATATTATTTTTAAGAGAAAACACGCCAATTTTATTGTTTACAACTTTATTAGTATAAAACAATAATATCATAAAAATTTATTGTTTTACCAACAATAAAAATTTATCCAAAAAATACTCTACAAGAGATATTTTAAGGCTACAAAAGAAATTTCTTCAAGAGCAATTTCAATTGGAATTAATTGAGCAAAGAACTGCAAGCAATTAATTAAAGAACAAATTCTTTAAAAAGAATATTAAAGAGAAAACACGCCCAAAAGTGACCAGAGTGAATTTGGAAACAAAGTGACAAAGTTTACAGTGATGAAAGATGCTTTAATTCACTTTTGGGGTGGTTCAGGGGTAAAAATGATTATAAGAGTTACAAACAATGATTATAATGATTTTTTCACGTGGTTAAAAGGTTCAAAATGATTTAAAAAGGGTGGTTGGAATCTTTTATTGATTGGTTTAACAGTTTTAAACTAATTAATAAAAGGAAAAGATTCTAACATGAAGAGAAAAGTGGGGCAAAGAAGACATTCTTTTATAGCCATCAATTCTCTTACTCCAAAAGTAAAATTTACTCTTGTCAGTCGTGAAAAACAGTCTGACAACAGAAAAGCCAATTATGGCATCATTGAACCCTGGTTTAGACCAAAAAAGGGCTGGTTTAAGCCATTTTTAGCCATTTTTAGCCATTTCAGACCCTTAAATCAGCCATTACTATAGCAATACCAGGCCTAGAGCCTTCAAAACACGTCAGAATGTGTGTCAGAGGCGTAGAAACCAGTTAAAACTGTTTTTACTATGATTGTTTTATCTTAAGGGTAGTTTTACCCTCTTGGCAACAGCTAAAACTACCCCAGTTGGTATCAAAACCTCATCATCAATTGAGTTCACAGACCCTGTAACTCAATTCCAGGCCAAAAGTGATGAACTTTTGCGTGAATTTTGACATCCCACGCCTGTCAGCAAGGATTTTGGGGGTCTAGCTCCCCCTTAGAGCTGGAGTTCCTTTTCCCCCCCAAATTTAATCTTTCCAATTTATTTTTCCTTTAATTCCTCATCATGTATTATACTTATAATTTACATATGTAATTCAATTCAATTGTACAGTACAATACAGTAATAATTGACACCTCATATGTAAATCAAAGTTCACTTATGTAATACACGCGCACATTTTGACATTTCAATTGAATTCAATTGAAAATACTTTAATTCCTCATAACTTCTAAACTAAACACAACACCTCAATTTTAACACAAAATTTGATGGTTAACACCACATGTGGTGTGAATTAAATCAAGGTTTTGAGGATTTTCAACTTTTGTATTGAAAATACTAAAAACTTAATTTAAGCTTATTTAGAGTTGAGTTACAAGAATTTCACTCAGAGGTGACCCCACCTGATTTTTTATGAGGAATCCAATGGTGAAATAAATTTTATGTGTTTATTTATTGGATAAAAAGTTATAATAATTTTTATATAACTTTTTTCCAAATTTATTTATTTTTTCACAATTTTGTTAAAATTTTATTTTTACTTAATTTTTTCAAGTATAAAAGTAATTTTATACTTACAAAATTTAATGTATTTTTTATTTTTAAATTGTAATTAATTTTTTATTTTTAATATAATTTTATATTTATATTTTGATTTTTATTTTAGTAATATAAATAAATTTATTTTATTTATATTAATATGTTATTTTTTATATTTGTGGTCTTTTGGGTATATGAAATTACCTCTAAGGCTCACACTATTTTACATGAATGTCATGACAGTGTTGCAGCTGGACACCTTTCAGAAGATAGAACACTAGAGAGGGTGAAAACCTGCTCTTGGTGGCCAAATTGGAAGAAAGATGTTGCAGAATACTGCCAAACCTGTGACAGATGTCAAAAAGCCAACAGAGCCACAGGAAAGAAATTTGGAATGATTATCTAGATCCAAGAATCAAAATCCCCTTGGAAAATAGTTCATATGGATTGGGTAACAGCACTACCTCAAGGAGGAGACAGAAGTTATAATGAATGCCTAGTGTTAGTTGACAGGTATAGCAAAACTCCTATGTTCCTACCATGTCACAAAGATGACACATCTATGGACACAGCCATAATGATATGTAATAAAGTCATTAGCCACACAGGCTTATTCCAAAATATCATAAGTGACAGAGACCCAAAGTTCACTTCAGCATTATGGACAAACCTCCATAACTTGTTTGGGACAGAATTGTCATTCTCAACACCTTACCATCCTCAAACTGATGGCTTAGCAGAAAGAATGATACAAACCTTGGAGGACATGATCAGAAGATTCTGTGCTTATGGACTAGAACTTAAAGATTATGATGGTTTTACCCATTATTGGTGTACATTAATACCAGCTCCTGAGCTAGAATATTAAACATCAATCCATTCTTCTACTGGAAAAACACCAGAAATGCTAGAAAAAGGTTGGAATCCAAGACTTCCTTAGGATACCCTCAAAAAGGACTTAGTGGATATAAATCCAACAGAAAGAAGTTTTAAAATAATTCTTGACAAAGAAAGACACATTGCAAAAAGATGTATGCAAGATTCTTTCAAATATGCAAAAGAAAGATGGGATAAAAGTCATAAACCACCTGACTTCAAAATAGGAGACTTGGTCCTAGTGTCAAATCTTAATTTCAATAACATAAGAGGACCAAATAAATTGAAAGATTACTTTGCAGGACCATTCATGATAAAAGCACTACATGGACCTAATGCTGTGAAATTGGAGCTCACAAGTGAAACTAATGAATAAACACCCAACTTTCCCTGTAATTCTGATAAAACCTTACAGCTCAAGTGACAATGAATTATTTCCACTAAAGAATAAACTCCCACTTGAAATACCCCCTTTGGAAGAAGGAGATGAAAATAAAATTGTTAAAGTCCTTAAAGAAAGAAGGACAAGAAATAAAAAATGAAGAGAATACCTGGTAAGGTATAGAAATCCAACTCAAGAAGATTAATGGCTACTTGAGAATGTTATAACAAACTCTGATAAACTACTAAGAAGGTTCAGACATGTAATAAAACCTAAAGAATAGAAAAATCAAGCACTATTGAGCTTCAAGACTAACAGAGTCTATTGAAGAGGTAGGACAGTGGATGATACCCTAATTAACTATATCAGATTGTGGTACATTCTTTTTTTGTGGTAGGGAATGTGAGCCTTTGAGAGTTGACCACATATCCAAAAAGGTAACAGCAAAATTTCTGTAATAATTATACTTATGATAATTATCTCAAAAATTAGTAAAATACCATAAATAAGTACAAAATCTGAATTAACTCAGAATCTAATGGATAAGAATTTGAAATAAATTACACCATTATATTCCTCATGGTAAAATACACATATGTCATTTTTATGGCATATCTGAAAAGTCAATAATTACTGAAGTATAAGTAATAATATCTTAAAAAAGGTAAAAAACCTCATTTCTCTCAGAAACCAATGAAAAAACATGTGAAATAAATTGTACCATTGGATTCTCAATAAATCTCTACACATAAACAATTATAAAGCTAATCTCTAAGGTTAATACTTAAGGAATTAAGTTGAATATATGCACTTTTTTGGTCAATGCATATATTCATGGTTTTTAGCTAATATCTCTTGAAATATACAGGATAGAGAGATATACCAAAAAAAAGTCACCATGTAATTACTTTATTAATAAAGATATGAGCTTTATTTCACAAGTTATCAACAAGGTTAAAACCTGTAATGGATTATTGAATAAAATCAATAGAGCTGTTGACCACTTTGATGTGAAAGTGGTCCAAACTTAAAAAAGAGTAGACAGTTGGATTCTACTAGCTCATATATGAAGAATGACGTTTTTTCTTATAATGTTGAGGGTATACCCCTTGAAATCATGGTTTTAATTTCAAAATATTGAATTTCAACAGAAAAGATGAGTTACAACAAAAATCATCAAAAAATAGAGTTTTGATGATGTAATGAAATTCTCTTGGAAGTTTAGTAATGACATACCAAGCTATCAGAATCCACTCTCAGAATTGCTTTAGCGTGTATAACTTCAAAGTTATTAATCATCAAAGCTTAAGCTTAAATTTGGACATTTATGATCACTCACTGTAATCTTATTTTAAGTTTAACAGTCATATAAGTGATAAAACTGATGAATACTATTATCTTATGATTAATAATAATAAAATACACAAAGATTAGGCTTCTGCCAAGCCTATTATGTCATTAAACTTAGAGTTATAGTGATAACTCTGAATAATGGTGTAATAATGAGATAAGATGGTTTTATTATGATGTAATCATCACTTAACCTTAAAATATTGATCATTTCTAGTAAAAAGCATCAGTACACGTCTAATAGAAGCCTGCTGGACTCTAGAAGGGAGGTATTTACTATAAATAGAGCTCCTTTTACTCTATTTTACCCTCAGACGCATCAAAAACACTAAAATAATTGGGTCAAAAGGTAAATTCTTCATTCTTTATATATAAAACTTTTATATTATCAAAGCCCAAAGATCATCTTTATTATAATCATCAATCTTGACGTGATTACATCAATTATTCAATTTTGTTTGTTCAAAAATCTCTTTAACTCAATTTCCACATAAAAATTGAAGAATATTTGTAATTTCCCTATTTTTATTTGTAAATACAGTTTTTAGAAATTGTATTCACATTATTTTGGCGTAAAATCTTTCAAAATTATTATATCAAGCATTAAAAGTAGGTTATTTTCTCTTTATTATTATTTTTTAATAATTCCTTATTAATATAAATAGTATTTATATTAATAAATAACTTTAATATTATTGATATTCTTGTTATTAATTATTTTTATTTATAAAAAACAATTTTTATGCCTTTATTATTTGTTGGTAACAATAATAAAGTGCTTTTAAATATATTAATTATCTTATATTAATATATTTATTTATTATATTATTATATTTATTTAATAATATAATTATTCTTACGCCATAATTATAATAATTATTTATTATTATAATTATTTTTTATCTTATTTATTTTATTTATAAGGACATTCATAGTACAATAAGTAAAATACTGGTAATTTTTACTTATTTTTTCATAGTCAAACCTTATAGTATGTATGAATTCACAAAGAAGAAGAATTTAATATAAGATAACACCAAATAAAGAAAAATCATCATTTGGTACCAATATTGAAGAAAACAAAGTACCCAGAGTAGGTGGAGAAAGTGGACCTTTACATAAAATATTCTATTTCATTCTACATAAATAAATCACAAAATAATCTCCAACTTCTAAGTAATAAAGGAAAAATGAAAAAATATGTAATCCCTCTTTGAGTTTCTTTCTAAAAAGGTTTTTATCAAAACCATAAGAAATATTTGGGAAATGAAAATTTTAAATCAAAAGCAAAATTTACATTAAAGTAGAAATTTGGTTTTGAAATAATTTTATTTATTTAATTATTTTTTAGTAAATGTAACCCCTCATCAGTATTTTTTTAAAAGAATAAAATATACAAAAAATAACTTTTTTAATGATATTTAATGAGAATTAAAAGATATTAAAATTAAAACATTCTTTTTTTATCAAAATTGTTATATGTAACTTTTTTTCTCAACCAAAAGAAAAAGATATATTCTTATGTTTTTTTACACAAAAATTCAGAAAAAATCAAAATCAAATAAGTTTTTTTTAAAATTAGTTTTTTTCCTTTCAAATAGAAGCAAAATGCTATCACATCTTATGTAAAATGGAAGTTTTTTGTAAAAATAATAAATTCAAAAAATTGAACTATATATATGTATACTTTCAAAAAAGATAATTTTCCATAAAAATTTCTTTTCTTTTATCTCTTTTGGGTGAGAAATGTCAGGATGACCCTATGATATAGCTATAATAATACTATACCTATGGGTGTAACATTTGAAAATAAAGCTTAAATTAATTTAAACAGGAAATCAAAAGCTTTACTATCTTGGCATGGTGGTGGTGAGCACAATTGAAAGCCCTGGGTGCATTAATTATCAATTGAATAACTATAATAAGTAAAACAATAATGAATACTATAATTATACCTGATTATTTTCAAAGAGTATACTTTTTAATAACAATTGTACTACATAATAATTCAAGAGAAGGATGGGGATTCTTCTTTGGTGCAGAGGAGGGGCCCTTTTTTTCCTGAAACAGGTTTGGAGGGGACATTTTTACCCTGGTGGGTAGAAAGGGTGAATATCTTTACCCAAAAGGGTGTGCTTGTGGTCTTCACCACTTTGTATATCCTGTATTAGGATCAGTTTTGGTTTTGAAGACACTTATTGTCATTTTTCCCAAATACAAGGTGAAAATGTTCATCAGGGGACCTTATAGGCATTTTCTGACATTTCAGACACATAGAATTCTGTACATAGCGAATCTGGGGACCCCTAAGTAGTCATACTTTGAATGATTGAAGTAAAAACAAGATTTTTCATGGTTTTGATTCAATAGTATGGGACATTATCTCAAAGTAATGGGTTTTTTCCAATATGGTGGGATTTGAAACTTAAAGCCACTATAGCTTGGTCAGGTTTGAAGATAGGGAGCTCAAAAGCGGCTCATTTTTTAGCCCTTGATGAGTTATAAAAAATTGCTACTCATTTGGTATTCCTAAGATTAAGTATGGCAAAGCTATACAATCTGTAAATTCCATTATTGGAATTTGGATATTTGATTAATCCTGTATTGGGATATTATCCTCAACAATGTTTTTTCTTGAATTGATAATGGATCATAGGGAGTACCATTGGAAATCTCAGATTCCTCTTTGTCCTAAAAGACCCCACTTCTGTTATCTCACACTAAAGCTATAGAAGCTAGATGAGAGGTGAATATTCTATTAACTTCTAATTGGCCTATAGTTGTCTCTAGATTGGTTACTATTTTTACTAGCTCACTTTGGCTGGAACCATTAAATATCTCCCATTCAGAGATTTAATTTGAACCCCCATTTAATGTGTCTCATCCTCTTTCTCTAGATTTTAGATGAGAAGTTGTAAGGTTTGACTATGAAACAATAAGTAAAAATTACTAATATTTTACTTATTGTACTATTAATGTCCTTGAAAATAAAATGAATAAGATAAAAATAATTATAATAATAAAGAATTATTATAATTATGGTGTAAAAATAATTATATTATTGAATAAATATAATAATATAATTTATATTATGAAAAGATAATATAATAAATAAATATATTAATATAAAATAATTAATATATTTGAAAGCACTTTATGATTGTTACCAAAAAATAATAAAGGCGTAAAAGATTGTTTTTTATTAATAAAAAACAATTAATAATAATAATATTACTAATATTAAAGTTATGAATTAATATAAATACTATTTATATTAATTATAGAGATATTTAAAGTAATAATAGCGAGAAAGCTATTATAATAAGAAGAAATAACTTACTTTTAATAAGAATAAATAGCTTACTTTTAATACTTAATATAATAATTTTGAATAATTTTGAGCCAAAGCAAATGTAAATACAACTTTTTTAAACTGTATTTACAATAAATTTTAAGAGAAATTACAAATATTCTTAATTTTACATGGAATTGAGGTTTTTAAGAGAATTTTAAACAAAACAGTTAAATAAATAAAATAATCAGGTCAAAGATGATGATTATAATAAGATTATCTTTGGTCTTCAATAATATAAGAGTTTTATATATAAAGAATAAAGAAATTACCTTTTGATTTAAATATTTTAGTGTTTTGTAAGCATCTGAGGGGAAAACAGAGTAAAAAGAGCTCTATTTATAGTAAATACCTCCCTCCTAGAGTCCAGCAGGCTTCTAGTAGACGTTTAATGATGCTTTCTACTAGAACTGATCAATATCTTAAGGTTTGGTTATTATTACATCATGATCAAACCATCTTACCTCATAATTATTCCATTATTTAGAGTAATCACTATAACTCTAAGTTTGATGACATCATAGGCTTGGAAAAAGTCTAAGCTTTGTGGATTTTATCATTATAAATCATATTCTAATAGTATTCACCAGTTCTATTACTTATATGACTGTTAAACTTAAAATAAGATTACAGTGAGTGATCTTAAATGAACAAATTTAAGCTTAAGCTTTGATCATTGATAACCTTTAAGTTATACACTCTAAAGCTATTCTGAGAGTGTATTTTGATAGCTTGGCATGTCCTTACTATACTTCCAAGAGCATTTTATTACATCATCAAAACTCTATTTTTGATTATTTTTCTTGTAACTCATCTTTTCTGTCGAAACTTAATATTTTAAACTTCAAACCATGATTTCAAGGGGTGTTGCCTTGAATATTGTAATAAAAAATACGTCATTCTTCACTAATGAACTAGTAGAGTTTGACTGTCTACTTTTTTTTGAGTTTGGACCACTTTCACAACAAAGTGGTCAACAGCTCTATTTATTTTAATCAATAATCCATTACAGGTTTTAACCTTGTTTATAATCTGTGAAATAAAGTTCATTTCTGTGTCCCTACAGTAATTATGTGGTTACTTAATTTTTGGTTTATCACTCTATCATGTATATTTCAAAAGATATTAGCTAAAATCCTTGAATATATGTGTTGACCAAAAAAGTGCATATATTCAGCTTAACTCCTTAAGTATTGACTTTGGAGATTAGCTTCTTAATTGTTTTATGTGTAGAACTCTATGGGAAATCCAATGGTACAATTTACTACACATTTTGTTTCATTGGCATTTGAAATAATTAAGGATTCATGTTTTTATAAGGTGTTATTACTTATAACTCATTAAATATTGACTTTACAGATATGCAATGAAAATGGTGTATGTGTATTTTACCATGAGGAATCCAGTGGTGTAATTTATTTCACATGTTTATTCATTGGGGTTTAAGTTAAACCAAGTTTTATGCCCATTTATGGCAGTTTTGTAGTTTTTAAGGTAGTTATTTTTAAGGTATAATTATTTTAAATATTTCTTGTGACCTTTTTGGGTATGCGGTCATATCCCAAAGGTTCACAGAAGTTAACATTAAGGCTTATGCTCAGTTCAGGTTTGAGCTGGAATAATTCTCTTACTCTTTATCCTATCTTTATGGGAGCTGTGTATTAAAGATAATATGAGCTTCTTATTCATTTTGGATTCATTCATGAGCTATTTAAGCTCATTTAACTTTTGGTGGGAATATTGCTTTACCATTGGTTTATGGTATTTGGGTTTCATGATTGTGTTCTGGTTTTTAGTCACAGGATGAAAATTAATATAAAACTAAGATAATCTTTTTTAAAAACAAATTAAATACAAGTTATTTTTGATTCTTTTTTGAAGATTCTATAATTAATTGGTTAAAATTCAAAATGAAATATTGATAAGAATTTAAAATGGAAAAAAAATACAGAAAAAATAACTGTTACTTTTTTGAAAGGGAAATTTTATAGTTAAGGATAGAGATATAAAGAAATAAATAAAGAAATTGAAATTTCTTAAATATAAAGCTGAAGGGAATCAATTAAGATACTTTTTTTTGACGAAATTTTATATTAAGAAAAATTGGAGTTTCTTCATTATGAATTCTTTTAATTTTCTTATTTTAATTCTTTGATAAAAGCCTAAACTGGTATTTGGTAAATTTTTTGAGTGATCATTTTTATGAAATGACTATCCTACTAATTGAGCCACTTTTATTCATGTATTATGAGAAATTTGTGAGCCTTGAGGTTATTTTACATACCCAAATAGGCCACAATTATCTTAAAAATCAATTTTGAATTATGCATAACTCACAAGTCATGCATATATCCAAAATTCATCATTTTTGATTTCAGAAAAGATGAATAACTTTTTATTGAGTACGTAAATCCATGGATTTAAGGCCAGATTTGGATTCTACACAGAAATTCACCTAGGGTAGCTTCATAGAGTGAATAATCTCAAATTAACTCTTTGAGGTGGTAAAATGGAAAATACTTCAATACCACATAAAAGATCTGTGAAAATTTTTGTTTTTCTTAAATTCACGCCAAAATAATGGGAATGTGAGAAATACCATGTTACATATACACTGGGAATAGTGTTATGCATGTTTTGAGCACTTCATATCATGGTATTCTTACATGGACTTTTGGTACACCCATAGTGGATATCTCACTTGAAGCTTAAATTTCTATTTTGACGTGAAAAATAAGCAAGGGGGACAAAAGACATCAAAGAGAGCCAGGGTACCCAACTTCTGAGGCTTCAGAGGCGTGGACAGCTCCAAAGCTTGGATACATGGCTGATCTTGGCCCAATTAGTAAGCTAAAACACTTTGGGAACTTGGTTACCATGTTACAACTACAGTAAATCTTAAAAAAATGGGAAATGACCTGCTATTTTGACGTGCCAAGGTCGTAAATAGCTACTTAGACTCCTGTAACCATGTCAATTCTTAATGATTTTCCATGGATAAACCCCAAAAGAGTAATTAAAACCCTTTTTGGACTTGTATCCATTGAATTACCTCATAGCAACCAGTTAAACACTGATATTTGCAATTCTACGTAGAAATGAGGTAAAAACTTCAAAAATTCATTAAAAATACAATTCTTAATGCATCTTTCTGAAATGTCCAGGACCAATGGAGAACTGTCTTATCTATGGTACAACCAAAAATAATTACAGGCTTACTAGTAAAATTAAAAGCTTTACTTACAGTCCATTTTTGACTATTCTACCTGAAACACTAAATCTTCAAAAATTCACAGTAATTACAAGCTGTGATGAAATTGGCAATAACATTGATAACTTTGAGAAATCAATGATTATTTTGTAATAAAAGAAGATTTACAGATGTTACTCCTTTTATTCTTAACCATATTAGGGTTGGTAGTCAAGTAAAAGCATCAATTAAGTAATTATGATAATCTTACGTGACAACAGATGATGCAATCAATAATCCAAAAGGGTTTAGTGTTTTCTCACTCACTGGTTTTTCAGTTTGCTCCATGGCACACCTCTTTGAGCTGTTGTTGAATTAAAAGAGGCCTCTTCTTGCTGTTTTTTCCACATGATCATCTTATTATCATTTAAATCATTGTTACCAAAAAGTAAGTATTAGTTAAAGCTATTATTAAGTGTTTTAGATCTTTCAGAATCAATCAGAAAGACGTGAAATCATAGAAACCAACTATATATTGTTGTAATACTGTTATAAATACATTTTGATCCTTTAAATCCACAATTCTACGTCAAATCTCTCTATCTCATCTTTCAATAAGCCCTTTGAAATATTAGTGAGTGATTTATTCTTAATTCTTAAAGTTTTTCTCTAAATAATTAGTTTTCTTCAAGAATTATATTTATAATTATTCTTATAAAAGATAGTTATATATTAAAATAATTTTATTATTTTAATAAAAGAAGTCTTATTATTAAAATATTCTTGTAATTGATTCTTGTAGACAATTACTGCTCACTGTTAAAATTACTAGTAGTGTTTAACACATGAAAGAAATAACTCTTTAATTATTTAATTGTGGTTATAATAATATTTTATTATTATATTTCATAAGAACAGAAATAGTACTGTTGATTAATAGTAATATTGTCATCAGTTTCATAGTCACATCTTACAAAATTTCTTTCAGTTAAGTAGGTAGTTTCAGAAGAACAACTATTAATAATCTAGGAGTTTATTAAGTAAGATAAAAATGAGTAAATTGATAATATGAATACATCAGTGCTACCAAAACATATCAGATAGAAATTCTTTCAAGGATTAGCATGATAAAATTTGTTTCTAGGAAACAATAAGTGGAAATAGCATGATTGTAAATTAATTTACTATTGATCTCCTTATGGAATAAGGAAATAATCATCACAAAATATTGATGAATGTCTCTATTATTATTTTTGTCACATATATAGCTATCTTCATATAAAATTATACCAAAATGGTATACAATGAATTGATTAAAATAATTATATTTAACTGATGTCTTTTTTTTCAAAAAGAAAATTATTATGTTAAAATCAATATTTTAGTATAAGATTTCAATCAAAAGATGAAGATACTACTAAATATATTATCAAAAATGCTATAAAATGACTTAATATTAGGAAAAATGTAAATATTATAATAAAAATTACAGTAACTATAATAATATAGTAAATTAGATTCCTTTGAAACTAATAACATTAATATTTAATGGCTTTGACTCCTAAAATAGTAATCAAGACAGCTATATCATACACAATGTTTCAAGATATAATATCAAAAGATATTCTTGTAGAAATATTTTTTAGAGATAAAATAATAATAAAACTTTAATAAAAATATTTAATCATCATAAAAATTGTTAGTGAAATAGTTCTTTATGTTTCAAGAAAAAATAATTCAAATGATTTAAGAAATTTAATTGGATAAAATTTTTATTCTTGGGGAAATATAATGAAAAAAGGTCCCTTATTGAAAATAATTACTCAGTATAACACACATACTTCTATTAATATTCCAACCATAAAGAATCAATATTTCATATATTTCATATGATTACATCATAATTAATTTTTTTCTCCTGGTATTGTACCATTTACTTGAAGGTATAGCTATGGCTTAGAGTCAGTTAATTAAGAAGATTTTTATGTAGTTAATCTTAGTGGCTTTTAATTTAAAAATCTTTAATTTATATTCATTAGCTCATTTAATAAAGTTGTTATCATAGAAATCAATTCTTTTGATCATAGATAGAAAGCAAATACCATTACTTATACCTAATCTTTAAATCACTTTAATCATGATAGCAGTTTGGATAATTTATCTAAATATCTTTCTATGAAAACTTGAGGATTCCACAATGAAAATTGAAGATCATTTTATTACAAAAGAAAAACTCTATTTTTGATTATTTTTCTTGTAAATTATCTTTTTAGTCAAAATTTACTATTTTAAACTTTGAGAAATAAATTCAGGGACATAAACATGTTATTCTTAACTCTTAAGAAATTATAATAATTATGTAAATTTGAGTTCAAGCTGTATCAAATTCAAAATTGGAGTGGTTAAATGGATTATTTAATATAGAATAAGCTCTAACTTGTATGGGTTAAAATTTGAATAACTAGCTTAATAATTCATGAATTAAATTTGATAAATTTGTTCAAAATCCATATGTGGATTTAAAGTTAAAGTATTCAAGGGTGTACCATAAATATTAGAAAGGCTATCATGCACAAATAGTTTTGAAATATAAATAGTAAAAACTGTATATACCCAGATTATATCAGTTATTATTAATGCAAAAAAAGATATATGAGCAAAGTGACACACATTTCTTCATAGTTTTACTCAAATCCTATATTTTAAAACAGGGTCTCAATTATTAATCAGGGAATCTTTATTACTATTTTATAGCTTCATTGACATGAAACTATTGGATCCAATTTCAAACTCATCCTCTTGATACAAATATAAACTTTCAATTAATAGAAAGTATTGATAATATATGATTAATATTGACTGTAATTCAGTTTGATTTTTATGTTTTTTTTTCTATCAATAAGAGCATAATAATATTACAATATGAATATTAATAAAATATTTTTGTATAATAATAATATAGATTTTTGAATATTGTATCAACAAAAATGACATGATAGTACCTTGTATTGTATTTCTATGATAATATTTCAATATCAATTTTGATAAGAGGAAATTATATATATATAATTATTCTCTTACTGCTATTGGATTTATTTTAATATATTATTTTTAGCTTATTTATATCTTTAAATTTCTCTCAAAAGATCATACAATATCTCTTATGTTTTTCAAAAAACTAAACCGTATTTTGAAGCTATCATTGTGTAAGATTATAACACCAAAATTATGTTGTAATATCAAGGAATTCTTAAGATAGAAGGTCTTAATGTCCATTATATTCCAGGTTTTATGCTAAATCACTCCAAAAAATGAGAGTACCAACATCAATTTATTCAAACCCGACTTCATGTGCTTGTCAAATTCAAAGTCATAAATTAAAGAATTCTTTTTCAAGATAAAACCTTTCCAACATAGAACAAGTTTTTGCAACCTCAAATTGAACTATACGTGAGGATTGTAGCACTATTTACTAATTTAGTAAGTTTTCACACTTTATTAAATTCTTCTTTCTCTGCGTATCAATATAAAAGATGATAAAAATGAAAATTTTCTGTTGTAAGATTACCACATTTTTTTGAGAAACTTGAAGATATTCTGTTAATCAATGGTATATTTATTAATAAAAAATCTATAAATCCAAAAAGTACGAACAACATATACTCACTTTCTTCAAGTTTTTATAAGTCTCAATCATATATAAGTCAGATTCCGAATCACACCTCCCCATTCCTCTATTATATTTCATCGCTAAATTATAATTAGCATTGATTATTTCAAGAAGGTTATAAAAGAAGTTTTGATATATATTCATGAAAACAAAATAAAATTGAAGATAATTAAATCCTCGTTTTATTTGAAGATATTAATATTATGTGGCAATTCTTATATTTACAATAGAAAACTAATTGTGAAATAATATTTTCTGATATTTTCATGAGTTTCAATAAGATAAATAGGAAAATATTTATTTTTATTTAAGCTATAAATATAAATCCTGAGAAGCTCTTCTCACCTCTGAGTATCCATAAATATAAAAGGTTAAGGAATATCAGAAATTTGGTATTTTATCTTTTTCATGATGACCTATAGCTTATTAGGGTAGTGGAAAGCCTGGATGGAAGATATCCAGTGATTGCCGGAGATTTTCCAAATGCCTTAATCGGTGTTTCCTTTTAGAATATTGTATAAAATAATTATCTTTTATAAGCTTCATTTAACATTAAACCTTCCAAAATTATCAAATTGGAACCATACCTTTACCACTTCTACAACAAATTTATCCCTCCAGCCCTTAAAGCTTAATTATTTATCTTAAAATAAGAAAGATATTCTTATTTTGTCTTATCTTGAGCTCTTTTTCCCTTTCTTTGTATTATTAGAGTTCATATTTTTCCTTATAAATATATAATTAATCCAGAATTAATGTCTTCCTATTATAAGAATACTTACAGAATCTCATAGTTATTGTACTTCATGAATTTTTATTTAAATCAAATTATAGAATACATTTTGGTTCCTCTTATCTGACGTAAAGATTGAAAAAAACCTTGTATTTTATATAATCTTTCCTTTGAAGCTTTTTCCTAACTGTATGTTATGAAGGGAATTCAAATCAAAATAATCAAAAGCTTACAAAATAAGTCTGAGGTTAATCTCCCATAATATTAATTAAATCTAAAGATATCAAAGAAAATAAGAGAAAAATCTTTTTATAAAAACATTATTTTGAAGAATACTGTACAAATAGAGTAGAGAACAACGTTCTTTTTTGATGACTTGGAGAGAAAAACCCTGTGTTTGAAAACTTTTGTCTTCATATTTCCCTCACAGGAATCTGAAAAAAAAACTATACAGAGATTTTTTATAGCTTCTGTTTTTACAAAAGCTTTACTAAGATATAATATTAGTTTTCGGCTAGGAATGATACTCACATATTAAGTGATCAAAATTAATATATTCAAATAATAAATAGGAATATAGTCTCTGAAGGGAAGAATAGTTCAAAAGTTACTGGTTATCACAAATAGATATAAAGAAGAAATTCTATCATTCAGAAGAATCCAAGAGTGAGGTCTATAACTGTAATACCTTGAAGGTGGAAATAATGATTATTAAAATTGATATGACTACCAAGAAAATCTTAGGAAAGGGAGAAGCTCAAATCTCACTTAATCAGATTATTATAATATCTATATGCCTTCAATAAATTAATAAAGAATGAAGAGATTGTCTTACTTACTAAAAGCGTATTCAGCTCCAATAAAATTTCATTGTATTTAAAAAGATGAGGACGGAATAGTAAGTTTTTATTTGACACCCATCATTTCATTTGCAAAGATTAATTCCTGTATTTCAAAGGAATAGCTAAGAGGTTTTTTCTATATTCCCAAATTTTGGATATACATTAAAATACCAACTCTTTATTTATAAATTTTCTATATAAATTACATTTGTTCTAACAAAGGTTTGTTTCATATTTGAAAATTAAAATATAATTTCTGATTTCCTGTATACAAAGGCTGCTTCTTGTCTCAATCAATATTTAAATCATTGTTTTTCACAGTAACCAAAGCCCCAGTTAATATATGAGCTCTATACTCCAGAATATATATATATATATAAATGGTAAATTAAAAGAGCTAAAACCATTCAAGGGGATGACCAAAGTCTCTCCATTTTTCTTAGTAGAAGATAAAGATTTCATAAGAGCTCAATGATTCATGAATGGAAGAAAACTCTTGATATTTATCAAAACTCTTCTGGAAATGTATTTGATAATCAGTGGGTAGCTTAAAAGAACTAATAAATGAGCTGGATTTTGCTAAATTATCACGTAAAATAGTCAAAAATTAGACCAAAAGGTTTAGTTTTATTCATTTGTTTCAATAGCTTGAGAAGACAAACTAACATTAGAAGCTCCATCCTTTTATTCTAGAAAGTGCCTGAAATATTCACGATCATATCTTGTAATTATGGAAGAAAGCCTAAAATTGGACGATAAATAAGTTTGAGAGATTTTTTTACATCAGAAATTTAATTTCATTTTAAATTTGAAATAATAAATATATGAGCTCAGTGATCATTTTTATTTTAAGAGCTATAAGATCAAAATAGTGCAATAAGATAAGTAAAATGGATAAAAATTAGATTAAAATAATAATGAACTTCCAGTTCTACCTTTCAGTAGAAAAACACTCTTTGTTAATTTATTCCAGAAGTTCGGCCATCAAGGTTCCAAAATTATCAGCGCTTTAGATATATAAAAAGGAAAATTATACACCTGAAAATTTCTTTATGAATACATCAAAATTTCAAAATCTTAGAGACATAAGATCTGAATTTTTCATTTGTATCTCATTTCGCTTTATCTAGAATGCAACACTCAGATCTCAAATTTTGGTTCCTTGAAAGATCATTTAAAAGGCCCAAAATGGCCATGACTGTTTCCTTTAAGATATAAGTTGAATCTTGAGAAAGCCTCTTGTTAAAAATTGCTTCAATAAAATAGGTGATAAATCCCCCGGAAAAATGTATCTATATGATATATTTAATAGTGTAAATCTATAATTCAAAATCTCAAAAAGATGTGCCTTGGAGAGATATTCTAATTAACCATTTCTTCTCTTTTCATCAATATCACATAAAAAAAGCTCCTATTTTTGGGAGTTCATTCTTCTTATCATTCAAAATGAAGTGGTTTAATTGAAAATATCAATCTTCTCATATACAAGAATTTATTAATTCCCACATTCTCAAAAGTAAGAGACAATATTCCAAAAAGAACATGAAAGCTATAAGACATTTTTTTTAATAAATAAAAAGAAAGAAACAGAATCCTTATTACCAGAATTAATATGCTTTTGTAACTCCATTTCATTATAGATATACGAGATTAATAGAGGAATATTTCTCCATGGATAAAGAGCTTATAATATATCATTATTGAGTACAAAAGTTATTTAATTTTTTTTTGAAAATATTTATCCCGCTTTATAAAACAAATATCTTTTTGAAAGAATAATATTTCATATTGATCGGTTTTGAAAATATAGGGAGTGAGAGAAATATAATATTTTTGTCAATTGAATGGCTTCACAATAAAAAAAATTCCAATAAATAGCTTTTATGATTGAGAAAAAACTCCCTTTTGTCAGAAGTATACAGGTGGTATGTAGGCCTCAAAAAATTCTTATTCAAATATTTCAAGAATATAATTATTTGGCTTTGAGCCGCAATCCTCTCTTTGTATTTAATTAATCTTATCATTCACTTTTAGGAGATAAAAATTTCTTCCTTTTATTGCATAGTGAAATCCTTTATGTGCTATATTATCATCAAAATCACTTTACAAGACTAATCTGAAGCTTAAATCATAAACTGATTTAATCATATCAAATCAAATGGAGTACAAGACTTAAGGGGAGTAAAAATGTATTTTTGAGGATTTTTGAGGATATTTTTTATTCACAGATGAAATATATTGGAGCTAACCTCTCTAACAAGCTGATTGATGCTTTGATTATGTGACAGAAGCTTCTTTTTTCTTATTTCAAAAGACATTGAGAATAAGTTCTCAAGAAGCCTTTTACCATTTTTTATACATCAGACCATATATTAGAGATTTTTTATTCATAATGAGATATTCATTCCATGAGAATATTCAAAATTGTAAAAATTGATTAAATTTTGAATTGAGGTTTCATCAAATACATAGAAATGGAGTTTTCCACATGTCAAAAAACAAAGCTGAAGTTTTTGAAAAGCATTTAAGCTCAAAAATCTTTCTTAAATAAATGTAAAGTATGGAATGCTACATTATTTGAGTGCTTTTCTCATGAACCCATCTTCGTGTTTCCACTGAAAGAAAGAAATAGAACTATAAAGATTGTTTTTTCGTGATATTTACTCATATATACCAAGAAATTAATTAATCTTACATTATCTCAAGGAGATATTTTGTATTCCTCTTTGGAATATTCTAGACACATCCCCAGGAACTTCCAATACTCAATTTTGACAGAATTTCAAATATTACATGACTATTATCTGATTTATGACCAAAGTGAGTTAACTGCAAAGGTTTTTCACATGAAATATATTCCCTGATACTTATTCATGAAACAATATCTCCTACTTAATTCCTTTTATAATTTATAAAATTTTCCTCTACATAAATCTGTGTTGAAGAAGGAAAAAAGACTTAAAAAATCAGAATATTTCCGTCAAATTCCCTGAGAAAACTCAATTTAGTATGGTCCACATCCTCCCTCTGTATTTTCTTATATGTATGAAAGTATCAATGACCCCCTGTAGCCACTCCAAATTCATGCAAAAAATTCGAATAATATGTAATTTCTCAGGAATTTGGCGTTATTTTCCACTTTTAGTGTTAAATGATGTCTCAAAGGGGTCCTAATTTTAGTAAAAAGTCTCAAATTAAGTAAATTATCTTCGTCTTTCTGAGAATGTAAGACTGATTGGGCTAGCATAGCTATTCATTTGAAGCAGAATTTTCTTCAAAAAGTGCAGAAATTCTGAGAAATTGAAAGAAAGGAAAAAATTATTTGGATAATTAATCATTTGCCATAGATTTAGAATCAGCTTATTTTTCAATTTTATTCTGTACCTGTGAATACTCTCAAGGAATTAGGCATATATTTCAGTAAAAATACCAATTCTTTGAGCTTACACCTGCAAAATAAGTATCAAAACTGATCCTAAATTTTGTTTATTCTCACATTTTCTTATGATATTTGAAGAATTAACAATAAACACCTTTATTACGGATGAATTTGGCTCAAATTATAAATAATATTTAAAAATGAGCATTTTTTCTTTTAAATATGAATATGATTGAGAGATTGGTTAGAGTATTTTTCAGAATTCTTTGCCACTTTTTGCATTTTTTGAAGTGAAGTAAGATGTATTTATAAGCTTTTATCAATTAGGAAATATGTTTTATCAAAAATATCACAATAATTCCTGTATTATGTGAGATACTTCTCCCTCTTTAATCATTTCTCATGCCTATAAAACATCAAAATGGATCAGAACTATATGATGGTTCATCTAGATTCTTGGTAATAATTGAGGCTTTGAGTTTTGCAGAATTTTTGAAGGCCTTTCTCTCACCTCAGCTCCAAATTAATTATAGCACACAGATACAAACCTTTTTCAAAGAAAATACAACCAATTTCAAGAAAGAATCAAGATTTCTAAGTAAAAAAGTGGAAAAACACTTTACTTGATTACAAAAAATATTAATTGAAACCAAAATATATGAATTTATAGAAGACTCCTGATTTCTTCCTATTTTTTAGAAACAATATAGAACCTTATTCATCCTCAGAAATCAGATACTTAATCAAAGTATATTGATGAGAAACTTTTTTTGTTAGGATACAACAATTATATTCAAAAGGAGAAAATCTCAACGATGAATTCTTCTCTTAAACAGCGTCTTTCAATTAAAAAAATTTGTCAGCCACATTAGAAAAAAAAGAAGCAAAATTTATTTTTGATTTCTAGTGTTTAGAAAACTCAGAATTTTTGTAAATTCTCTTGGTATTTAAATTTATTTGGAGTTTTTTCATATCACTTGAACAATTTTTATTTTTTTTTCTGTCACCTATGTTTGATTGATCTAAAATGAAGAAAGATTTTGCAAGAATTTCTATTTGAACCACTGAATTTTTCACATTTTGAATAATATTCTCTTGTTTCTTGAATAGTGCTCCATATATTTATTTTGATATGTAGAGTTTCAATTTCCCAAACCAAAACTATTTTCTTTTTCCAAAAACTTTTTTTTAATTTTAGTATTTTTCAGCTCAATATAATATAAAAGTAGCACTAATCACAAAACTTCTATATAAAACAGCTTTGAAGTAAACTTTAAAAGTTGATTTTCCAATTGTTTTTTTGAAAATTTCACATTTTACAGAATATTAAAAAAAGACTATTAAAAAACCTCTAACCATACAGCTTCTTATGAGATAATGTTTGATATTATAAAGATTCATTTCCCAATATCATTATGAATCTATGAATATTTCAAGAAATTGAATCAAAATTCAATGAGAAGTTTATTTGATTTGAACTAGGGAGGCAAGGGCCTTAATTAAGGTCTCTATAATGTGAATCCTGCATAAATTTCGGAAATTTTAACTTTTAAATTACTGATAAATATGTAGGAAATATGAGAAACTATTTTGAGTTGGTATGTGGTTAAATGCCCACAAGTGCATGGAATACCCTATTCAATAATCATTCCAAGCTTCTGTTTCTAGAAAATGGTTTCATATATCCTAATCCAGTCAGCTTCTAGCCAATGTTGTACCTGGTATCAAACCTTATTTGAGTTAGTCAAGTTTTGATCATGGTGGGTGTGTGACCTTAAGGAATTGATTTAAGTCCAAATCCTACCCCCTTCAGGGTAAATATTGTGGGCTCTTGGAGTGGTCATACCAGGTTTTGAGAGGGAATTTTGACAGATGGATTCTAAAATTTTTAGAACAATTGGAGTTTTGAAAATACAACCAAAATAGAGTATCATGAAATGGTATAAGAGGGGTCAAAATAGAAGGCAGGGGGAAGGAAGGTATAAGTTTTAGCTTTAGGTTAATCTTGAGGCTCTCTGAATTTTACCAAAATTATTTTCAGTTCTTGTATCCCTTTATTACTTCATGGAGTGAAAAATCCAAAACAAAGCTGGGTAAAACTGTATTCTGGAGCCAAAATATGGTGGTATTTAATCATGGCAGCCAAATATTACCTAAAAAGGAAATAATCGCCTTACATTTTTACCACCAAGAAGCTTTTCTTATTGTACTATTACCAAAATTTCTGGCTTTAAACCTCAATTTACTCTTTCTCGATCCAATATAAGACAAGGTTAAGTCACTTAACTGTGAAGATTCTGTTAGAATATTTAGTAGAGAAAATGAATACAAATTATTTCATGATCAATCACCATGAGAAAATTGGCTACACCTGTCAGACGGTGTTGCATTTGGAATTTGAAATTTGAGATGGACTGGACGAAGTTTGAACATGGGACAGAAATTCAATTTAGAAATAGAAGTTTTGGAAGAAATTCAAGCCATATATGCAAGCCAAAAATTCTGAATTAAGTTTTATCAATATCAGTGTTTGTTAAGGGTTGTCAAAGCTCAGAAGTAAACAACAAATTATCGACATGCTTATTTTCACTTTTCCTTTTTTTTATTTTATTTGTTATCTTTTATAATTTAAGTTAAAAAAATAACTTTGGGGGTTTTTCTTATGTAATTTTACATATATAATACAGCTTCAATGTCAACTAACTGTCAATATCACTTATGGGAACCCATAGCTGAATGATATTTTAATTGGAACCCTTTAATTTTTAATGAGATTTCTCATTAATAATAAAATGGCTTACAGAATTTCTGAAAAGATAAATAATTATACCCTAACATTAAAATTCTTGCTCCTATTAATTTTATATTTTGTGAGAAATTCTATGCCTTATTTTTTTTCCTCTTTTTATAGTGAGGCTAGAATTAAAATTGATAAAATCTGTCAAAATTTAGGGTAAAGTGTCATTATAAGGAGAATACCACACAAATTTGGTATTTATTTAAACAATATCACCCCTATTTCCGCCCATCAATGTCTTTGGAGGAGGTTTTTACACTTATAGCTAGATAATATAAATATTGAAATTGAAATATTGGCTTCACTCTTACAATGGGGTACTTTTTCATTTTGAAATTTCATGGTTCATGCTAAATATTGTTCTTATATTCATCTAAAATCATGAATTAATAATAGCATTTTCAATATCAATAACTATCAAGAAAATAAGATTTTTTAATTTTTTGGAGAATTCAATGTTTCTCTTTCTTAATACCAATTTAGCTCCACTTCATATATTATTGTGGAGAAATTATCAATTCTAATTTACCCATCTTGATATAGTGGATTCCTTGAATATGTGAAGAAACAGGATCATTAAAGTCATTATTTCAAGTAAAGAAGGGTAGGATCTGTATCAAGATATAAAATAAAGCTTAAATAATGCAAGTATTTGTGTGACATTTCTGGAGAGGTAATTTTCATCTATCAATGTGTCTATCCATTATTTTGAACAGTTATCTAATTATCTTAAGAAGTTTTATTAAGATAGTTTTCTATGTAATTCCTTTGTTTGATTATGTTTTCTGTATTCTATAGGAGTCTTAAATTATAGCTTTAAACTTCTTAATCTGTAATGTAACTTTTAATTTTTCGTATATATTGAGAGCTTTCCAGAAATTGATAATTTGAAGATTGTATCTGAGCTTTATGGGTTTATAAAATTCATTATCTCAAAATATGTTTTTGACTTTATCATTTATGCACAATGAGAGAATCAAATTATGGAAACTATTTAGAATATGGTTTTCCGATTTTGCTACATTGAAATTTTCTAAAATATATAGGTGAAATCTTTATATACTCTTATTAATACTTTTATTTGAGCTCAATTAAAAAGTCAATATCCATTGAGAAGAATTCAAAAATTCAAATATATAAGTAAACAAAATAACTCATTCAGTTGTTTTGAAATAATGGGATGATAACAAGACCAAACAACTGGTATAAATAGGTTCTTTCAACAAGTTTTTCCTCATAATATATTCATAAATCTTTTGAGAGGCTTAAGAAGTTGAAATTAGTTTGATAGATCTATACAGCCTAAGATAATGATGAATTTTTTATGATAAGCTGCTTATAAATTTTCCCTGAAAATTTTATATATGCAGTTTTTTTGAGTGTTTTCTCAGGATAATATGAGAATATTCCTTGTTTTTATTTTGTATTCATTTTTAATTCAAGGGTTAAATTATTGATCAAAGTCAAATTTTTAAGAGGGAAGCTATAGGTATAAACTGTAAAGTTTTGGGAACTAAGCTCTAACTGGCCCAAATATCATGTCAGAGCCATGTCCAATTAAAATAAAATCATGGTCCAACTCATTCTTCAAGTATCTAGTTTTTATTATCAGAGGGTTCCCAAGCAATTTAGTTATTTTATCATATTTTTATGGAGATTTGTGAACAGTGCTTTCTCAGAAATCTTCAAGACCACAGAGACATTTATTTTACAATAAGATGGATCAATTATTAAAGTAGATTACTAATCGTTTGCTTTGTTCCATGGAAATATGAGAAAGGGTTTCATAAATATGTCTTTCAAAATCAAATAAATATTATCAATCATAATATTGACAATATTTGAGCAATATTACAGGGAAATACAGCTTTTTGAGAATTTTTTGATAAAATCTTATTCTATACAAAAAGGTAGTCCTTAGAGCTTCAGTTAATTGGTCCTTCTTTTTTTCAATGAAGCCAAAAATTTGAATATTTAATTATTTTTATCAGAATTATATTTAACTCATATTCTCCTATAGGTCTTTCCCACATTTTTCTGTAACATAAATATCATTTAATTTGAAAGTTAAATGTGCAAAAAGAAACACAAAAACTGAAGAAAAATGTCACAAAAATCTTTTTTCAACAAAGATTTTTAATAAAATGATGGAACTCACTTGTGAAAAGAAGCAATATAAAACTCATTAAACATGTGTTGCAATTTTTTTCATCATTAAAATGAGTATTTATTTTGTATTTTTTCAAGAAAACAAGTAGCAAAAAATTTCTTTCTGCCACTCAAAAACCTTGTTTTTTATTGTTATTATTTCATTTTCGAGTTTGTTATTCTTTTTCATGGTAATATATTATTTTGATTATTTTATTACTTTTTTCTTTTTTGTGTTCTTATTTAATTTTTACTAAGTTTCTTTTTTATGTTGCTAACTGGCTTTAACTTAATTTTATGTTTTTCTTGTCAATTACAATTACAGTAGGCGGCTTTGTAAGGCCCGCTACTGTAAACTTACAATTATACATGTCAAATGTGTTACAGTACAGGACCTGTAAGGCACTACTGTAAATTTTTCAACAAACATTGTGAATCTTACAGTAGCAGTAATTACAGGGCCTGCACTGTAATTTCCTTTTCAAATTTTTATTTCCTCCAGTAGCAAGGGCTGTATCATACAGCCCAGTACTTATCTTCCAAACTAAGTAATAATACTCAAAAATAAGAAATAATAAGGAATTTCCTCTTGAAAAACACAGAAATTTAGCATTTAGAATAAAAATTAATAGAATTTATTTATGAGCCAGAATGATCAGAAAATGAAAAAATAATAATTATTGAATTCAGAAAATTTTACTCAATGAAGAAGAAAAAAAATCATATCTCTTGGAAATAATTTTATTGAAAGGAATTTGAAAGCCCTCATCTGCTGCTTCTGAAGTTCTATCAGTCGAACCATTCAAGATGGAAAAATATCCACAATCCAGTTTATCCAGTGGAAGATTTTGTGGAAGACAGCTTAATTTGACATTTGTAAGCCATTTTTTGCAGGATAAATAAGAAATATTATTGTTTTCAAGTAATCATAAGTCGAACTTCAAGAGGGAAAAAGGCTTTGTTCATTTTTAAATCTGGATTTGACTTTTTTTGGAAGTCAAAAGGATATAATTTTTCAAATTGGAAATAGATTTTTGAATTCCATTTTTTATAATAAAAACCATTCTTCTGAAGATTAAAATATAAATGGAAAGAAATTTAATATGATACACTATATATTTGGTATATTCAATTAAAAAAGGAAAGCAAATTCTGGAAATTCTGTAATATTTCAGTGGCTGATAATAACTTGGAATAATAACAAAAATTAAAATCCTGTTTCTGACCCAATTTACAGGAAGGTTGCAATATCATTACAATATGTGTCTAAGCTCATTTCCAAATGGAACACCTTCGATAAGGTTTAGCCATTTTTATCGATGTGAATCATGAAATCATTTAGAAAAATAAAAGAAACTCTCTTCAAAAAACTACAAATTGTATCATATTTTCATGAAAACAAAATTCATATGAGTATTTAACCCATCCTAACAAATAACTTCATTTGTTAAGCTCAAAGTACTGATGTACTTTAAACTGTTTGTTTATATTTTTGCGATAAGTCACTGTTAGATACTTTTCTTTGTGTGTTTTTTCTTTTAAATCCAACCATTACCTATTCAAAATTATTGTATTTTACTTATATTCTCCATTGTATTTATCATGTCCTAGAGTGTGAAACATTTTTATCAATCAATTTTTGTATACCTATTTAATATAATCTTTGTTTTAGGATTATTGTATTTCTTTACAATACAACAATATCAAAATTAGCCACTGAGAATCTTTTTTGTATATTTAAATCAAATAGATAATCCTATTAATAATCAAATTTGTCACTATATCTTTAAAGTATTGAACTGGAAAATAGTTTTCTTTTCGGTCTACTCTTATTTTATATATTTTATCATCATTAAAAACTTATGTTTCCACAATTTTAACAAGACCTTCATTTTAACCAAACAACCAGAATTATATCAGACTCCTTACTATCTATACACAGAGTCCATAAATGATTATGAGATACCTTAGCTGAAAGATCTTGCAAAGGAAAATGGATAATAAAGTCAATGAGGAAGAAGCTAATCAGAACCTGAAAGAATTCCAGTGAGCCGGTCAGGATTACTCTACTATATAGTAATAAAAACTCTATAGCTATTAATTTGACACAAAATCAGTAGTTAAAAAGGCTCTAATATAGTAATATAAGCTTAATTAATATACTGGAATCATGGATTTCCCTATTTATCAGTTGGGTTACTATAAGAGCTGAAAATATATTTACAATTATAATTATATCAATTTAATATTAAGGATCATTTTGTTTGTGAAAGCTTTATTTAATAATAATTTAAAATAAAAAACAATATGGTTTCTTATTTTAGTGAGGAGTTGGCCTCTTTTTATCTTACTTCAGGGTAGTGAGAGGTTATTAACATTTACACATGACCACAAAGTGAAGATTCTCACTCCTATGGATCGATGTTGGTCTCACAGTCTCAATTCAGCCTTAAATTGAGCTGGAATGTAGGTTGGGGAGCAAAAGTTTCAATTTTTACCACATAAAGGGTAAAAAAAATTTTCTTAATACCCCACAGGCTTGTTCTGTCTCTTGTTAAATGTCAATAATTGTGCAGGATCTTTCTGGGGGGCCTCTGTTTGGTGAATTGATTAGTAATAAAATCATAAACATAATTTGAAGAGCTTTGACACCTCATAGCTACATTATATGGGAGAGTATTCCACAATCCCACTTGGTGTGTAATCGTGACCTCAAACCCTTTATAACATTATCTGTTTCCAAATTAAACGGCTAAGAAGTGGCTCAAATTGTAGCTTCAAGTGAGCTCTGAAATATGGCTACACTTTCAATCTCCTTGGTTCTAAGTACTCAAAGGTTATACAGGCTCAATTATTTTTTGACTCTCTGAAAAATATTACTTTTCTTTTTTCAAGATAAAAGTTTTAACAACATTTTCTCTATTTGAAATAAAGGGAGAGGTTTTCTATTTATATGTAGCATTACAGTAGGTCTTCCAGAAAGTATTCTACTTGACGGGTCTCTCATCAAAATTGTAGAAGCTAGATGGGAGGTGAAGAATACTGTAGTTTTCTGTATGATCTCAAAGGGTAATTGTATAGTATCTTTTGATAAAATCACCATGAGAAAAGTGGTGTGGCATTCCATACCATTTTTTTTCAGCAGGCTCAAGCTCATACTACCCCATAACAGCAGTAAATCCAGCCTACAGGCAGACTTACACTCAAATTTTACACCAAAAGGTCAATTTTACAGCAAGAAGCTGGATTTAACTCATAAAACCATGGAACAGGCACCAAAGGGAAGTGTATCTGTTTGAATAAATTATTCAATTTCATTATGCATATGTAAAAATCAAGTTACATATAGTTAACTAGTTACAACAAATAAGGTACCACCCTTTAAATTACACACCCCACCCAGCCTTACACCTCCTCACAGCCACAGGACTCATGCAGCAAGAAAAGGACACCTGCATGAATTACACAGCAACCTAGAACTCAAAATAGAAAAGTCACATGATGCAAAGCTCAACTCCATGTAATTCCTGCAATTCATTTACAACACAGCCCCAGGAGTACCTTATCTTATATCCACAGTAACCCCACTTGAAACCTTAAAAACAGAATCAAAATTATTTACACAACTCATCACCTCATGCAAACCAAACCTATTTACAACAGGCTGCATGCAGTACACAATTTTAATTAAATCTCAACCACATGACTATGCACAGCATGTGTCAAACTCAAAAATCACATCATCTTATACATAACAGTAAATTCACCAGTACAAGAAATTATCACCTGACTTCATTTTAAAGTTCAAAAAGAAGAAAAACAACCATGACACCTGCATAAATTACACAGCCACTTCTACCAAATCTAAAATAGGACATATGCAAAGGAATTACAAGGTCATCATGTGATACTGCATCCACCAACAGAATATCATGTGACAAGAAAGAGGCTGTGCACAACAAAAATCCCCAGCCAAAATTGAATCACCTCATGTATGCAAGCAAAATTCAAGAATATCACATCATAATTAGTTCACCAAAAGACAATCATGTGATGAATGGAGGCTGTGCAGAGAGAAAATTATCACCAAACCTTAAATCACCTGACCCATGCAAGAAAGGTCCTCACCAAAAACAGAGTCACATGATGAAATCAAGAGGAATTAAAGTGGAAAAGACAGCTCCCAAGGAGGGCCCTCTAGGCTCCCAAAAGGTATAAATAGAGGGGCTCTCTCCCCCAAATTTCAAATCCCCCCCATGCACAATATATCCTCTGCACATTACAAGCACAGGAATAAGTAATCCCTCACCTGGGAGGTAGTCCAGTATATTATGGTAAATTTACTTGCCCAGTAGCTAAGCTCAGTGGAAGTATAGTGTTGAAGATTACCCAGTAGCTAAGCTTAGTGGAATCTTATTATTATTAAAATAAAAATAAAAATTACCCAGTACCCAAGATTAGGGTTACTACTCTATTAAAATATTGTATCCAGTAAAATTAAACAATTTATCAAGATTGAAAATTAACTTACCCCTTTAAAAATCCAATATTAAAGAACCTTACCTCTTAAATTTAACAAATACAATTTTATCTTATTATCAACAACTCTTAAAAAAAATAAAAAAAATAAAACCTTAAATAACCCATCCTACCAAGGATTTATCACCAAGAAGAAACCACTCACCTCAATTTAACCAAAAATATTAAAATTAAACAGACAAGTATTTCATTAAAATCTCAAATTTAACCAAAAATAACTGACATTATTTTTTATATTATTCATTGAATAGGTCTGATCTGAGACTGCTGAATTTTGTCTTCTGCAGTTGTAAAGCCACTTACTAATTTTATTTTGGTTTGTGAGCTCCAAGGAAGATTTTGTTCATTATTTGAGGAGGGGCAGGCAATACACCCTTGCCACCCTTGGTTACAGGAGTTATTAGCAATTCAAAACTAGTTACCTGTGATTTCCCCCTCCAGGTACTGCCTCATTTTAATCCCACACAAGAGGAGTTCCCACATCTGGTGTCCCAACAGTGGCCAGATAACCTCAACTTCAATAAAAATTAAATTAAAATCAACAAAAAAAAATCTTAACTACTCCAAGAATATCTTTTACAACACAAACTGGAGTCAAAAAGTCAAAATCAGCCAAAACCATCATCTCAAAAATCTGAATCATAAACTCACTCTGATCATTACTATCATCCACCCAAGCAAGAAACAGAACTAGGGGAGGAATCAAATAAATATTCAAATTTCCCAATTGCAATGCCAAGAACCAATAAAAGGGACTTGAAGGTTGTGGAGAAATTCTTCCTGGATCTCCTGGAAAGAAATAAAGTCAATAACTCAACACCAAACTCAAAGGAAGAAATAAACCAATCAAAAATGGATAAACCTTCATCATCAAAATTACCTGGTAGTATTGAAGAAATTCTGGGAAAAAACTTTAATGAAGAAACTGTTGAAGGACAGGAAGAAATGTCTTCAACAGAGAGACTTCAGCAGAAGATGCTAGAAATGCAAGCAGAATTACTAGCACTAATCAAAAAAGAAGGAAAAAATAAATCATCAAGTTATACTTCACAAAATAGTCCACTTGAAGAACAAACCACCCTCCCAAGATCATTCAGGCAACATGGATCACCTTCACCTTACCCAAGACCCATGGCCACATCAACACCTTATACAGAACAAAGACAAAGTACCTTACCAAGAAGAGTCAACATTTCTTCCCAAATGCCAGCTTCATTACATCAAGAAATTCCAAGAAACACTACTCCAATAGTAAAAATCAGAGCCAAGGACTACAGCTTGAGGTTTGATGGAAAGGATGTTGAAAGATTCATGAAGAAAGTTGAAAATATTGCAGAAATTGAAGGAGCAAGTGGAAGAGACATTGCAAGACAAATAGCATTTTGGACAAAAGATGAAGAAATCAGTTATCATATTGAAGGAATGCCAGGATATGAAACAGCTGATTGGGATCAATTGAAAGTGGATATGAAAAGAAGATGGGGAACAGTATCACCTGAAAGAAGATACAGATTATCCTCAATCACTGAATTATTCACAAAAACCCAACAAGAAGGTGGAATAAGAAACATGACACAGTACAGAAAATTCATTGGGGAATATGAAGCAATTATCACTTACCTCAAAAGATACCAATACATCCAAGGTGATATCAATCATAACCAGGAAATATTGGCCAGCCTTTCCACTAGTGTTCAGGAATCAATTTACAAAGAGATGATTAAGGACAGATCTATGGTTCAAGCCTTGGATGGAGGCTACATAATACCAAGATTGGATATTTTGAAGTTATACATTGAACAGGACTTGGAGGCCAAGGTTTTGATTCAACAAAAGGAATTTTCTAAACCAAAACCTCCAGAAAAGAAAACAAGATTTGAGGATGAAAGCTGGGATGAAGTTTTAAAACAAGTAAAAGAACTCACCCAAAAGATCAAAAATACTCCACAACCAGAACCTCAGCCAAGAAATGAGGGAAAAGAATCAGTTAAAGAAGTTTTAAATCAACTTAAAAGCCTTTCAGAAGCAGTGAATCCACCAAGAAGGAACTGGAACAATAATCAAGAGCAAAGATTACCTCAAAATAACCAGCCATATAGGCCAAGGAATCCTTTACCACCATTTTCATCCAGTTACCAACCATACATACTAGCTCAAATGGCTCCAAGACCACCATTGAAGTGTGCTTACTGCAAGGAATAAGGTCATACAGCAAATAGATGCACTCACCTTGCTGAAGATTTGGACAAAAGAATTGTCAGAACTCAAGGAGCATCTTACCTCTTCCCCAACTATCAGAGAGTTCCTATGGAAGGAAATGAAAGTGCCAAAGATATAGTCAGGGCTTTTGCAAAAGAACAATCAGAGCTCCACAAGAAATTTATGGAAAAACCTACTGTCAAACCAAAGCCAGAAGAAGAGATCAAGCCCACTGAAAAGAAATCAGATGATAAAACAACCTCAATTGCACATGTTGAAGAGTGGTCAAATTGGAAACCACCTACCATCTCCTCAGCCAATGACCCTTTTGAATCACACATTGGATTAAGACAGACAAAACAAAGGATGGAAAGACAAGCCCAAAATCAAGAGCCAAAGAGGAAAGCAGAAATTCCAGGAACTTACATTGAAGAAGAAAAGGAAGAAGAAAGAGTAATAATTCCCACCAAATTCCAAAATTCAAATATTCCAAAACCAGACCAACCTCAGGAGGAAATTGAAAATATTGCCAAGAAGGATGAAGGTGAAGAAATTTCCAAAGAAGAAAAGAAGCTCAGAAAACCTCCAAAGAAACAAGTTGAAACAAAATTGGAAATTGACAAAATTATTAAGAAAATTATGCAACAAAAGATCAACCTCACCATTGAAGAAATTTTGAGGATGTCACCAAACTTTGTCCATAAATTACAAGAATTGTCAGAAAAAGACAAGGAAAAAATTTAATCACTCAACTCAATGGATCTTCAAGAAAGACTATTATCATTTGGCTTAAAAGAAATACAAAAGCCCAAGATTCATTATGCTTGTCCTTTGGGATTCATGGAAATCTTAATTGGAAAGGAAGAATATCCTATCAGAGCATTAGTGGACACTGGGGCAGAACTCAAATCATACCAGAAGAAATAGCAATCAAAGCCTCACTCACAACAAGAAATCTTAACATGAACCTTAGGGGAATCGGAGGCCATACTACTTCATTGGTTGCACTATCAGAATTTACTCCAATCATTTTGGCTTCAGGTGAAGAAACTCTAATTCACTTCTTCATTGCAAAAGGATCTGTCCATACAGTACTTGGAAGACCTTTCTTGGCAGACAACAATATCAGACTAGAATTCTCCCATAAACAAGGTGAGATACTCAGCTATGAAGAACCTGATGGAAGAAGATTATGCATGCCAATATGCAAACCACAAGCTCTTGGATGGCAAACTGGACCACCTAGAGGAATGGATTTATGCAATATGGCAAAATTGGTCAGAAATACCCCAGGAAAGAAGCATCAAAATGCAAAAAGAGACAATACCATAATCAATTTAACCCAGAAGACCCAAGATTTATCCATATCTTCAAAAAGTGATGATTTTGGTCAAGATCTACAAAATATCCAATGGCCAAACAACCTCAAAAGAAAACTTGAAGACTCAACCTCTGAAGATTAATTACCCAATATAATTTACAAGCCAATTAACAGTAAGGAAGAAACTTTCCAGATTTTAGTAGATGGAAATGAGAAAATAAATGGAAACCCTTTCAAACCTAAACCCAAAAAGAAGAAAGTCATATTTAGTGAGCATCATGAGCTCTCAGATGAAGAAATTATAAATGACATTGAAAAAGACCTCATAATTATGGAAGAAAGAGACAAAAACACATACCATATCAACTTCTTGGAAAGACCATTGAACAACCAAGAAGAACCTTATGAATGGCAACTGGAAAACCCTGAATTAATCCAACAACCTCCCAATGAAGATGATGAAACAGAATCCATCCTAGAGAATTAATACAACTACCTTAATCTGCCATATATTACCTTTGAAGACCTTTATGGGGATGAAGCTCAAGAAATTTCATGTGAAGATAAATATTTATGTCAACTTCCAGGAGCAAACTTGAACAAAATCTAATTCTTAGAGATATTAACTGAAGAAGGAATTAAAGGTAACCTCTCAAATCAATTCTGGGATAAAACATTTTCAATGGGAATTTTACCAAGAAGAGGTCTCTACTTCAATCAAATTTGGGCCCAGTGCTACCTTGGATTAAATGGATCAACATATCAAACTGGGAGAATAAAATGGATTGGAGATGGATATATATTCATTGATGAAGACTTATGGTGGTCAGAATTTCCATCAGAACCAGAGATTGAGGAAAGAAATAACTTTGTGGAAGCCCTCAAAGACCTTATTTTGGCCAGATTGCTTAACAGACACTCACCCTTCCCACTTGGGGGAGCTCAACTTTGAATAAAACCAACAAAATCAAGATTTTTTTCTCTAAAATGTATCAGTATCATCCATACAATGTATCATTAGTTTATTTTTTTTCATTTTATCTCTTATGGCAGTGACTTCCTGCCTTAACAAAGAAGAAATTCATTAACAAACTATCCCTCAAAAATTAAAAAAAAAAAAAAAAAAAACTAAAACAAAAAACACTTACCTCCACCATGGCCAATTCACCAATCCTTGGATCCTATGGGGATGAATTAATAAAAGAAGACCAATTTATCAATGAATAACTTCATTGGTCACCAGAAGATGAAGATTTAAATAAAGAGAACCTTTGGCACTTTA
The DNA here is from genome assembly GCA_023105745.1 of Austropuccinia psidii. NCBI lineage: Eukaryota > Fungi > Basidiomycota > Pucciniomycetes > Pucciniales > Sphaerophragmiaceae > Austropuccinia > Austropuccinia psidii. The sequence goes on from JALGQZ010000006.1 coordinate 984,951, forward strand.
AGAATACTTCATCAATATCAAGAAGTCAAGAAATTGAAGAAATCAAGGAATTGCTGAAAAGTTTGGAGATTTCTGACAAAACCAATGAACAAATTACTCAAGAATTAATGGACCAATTAAAGTTAAAACAATCAAGCCCCATCTTGAAGACACATAACAGCTCTAATAATCAAAATCAAGTAAAATAGTCAGATTTCAACTCAATTAATCACAAGGCAGTGACCTCCTGCCTTATCAAAGAGGAATATCAACTCTCATCAAATCAAATCAATAATCCCACTCACCAATAAAAAAACACAATGAATAACCATAAGATAATTAGGCAGTGACCTCCTGCCTTATCAAAGAGGAAAATCATTTCTTAGCAACCAAAATCACCAATTTTCTTCACTAAAACCCAATCATCACTAGGCAGTGACCTCCTGCCTTATCAAAGAGGAAAATCAATTCTTATCAACTCAAATCAATAATTTCACTCACCAAGAAAAAAAACAACAACTAACCATAAGATCACAAGGCAGTGACCTCCTGCCTTATCAAAGAGGAATATCTAAATTCTTACCCAAAACTATCATTCAAAACCCATTCAACCTACCATTAAACTATTTTAATAAATGAACTTGATAATATTTTCAATTCTTACTACCTTTTGACAATTTCAAACCCACCAAATCCTTCAAAAATGTAATCATGGCCATTACTTGAAGAAAATACCTGATTAATGGCTACATAGATTACCTGCATTGAGGAAGAATGTTGTATGAATAAAGAATTATCAAAAAAGTATTGATGAAGAAAGTACTTGGTCAAAGGAATGAATTTAAAAGAAATCTCACATGCTAAGTCCTCCATTGTTTATTTTCTTCTGAAACTTCTTTAATTCTTTTCTAAATCTAATATTTCATCTATAATCAATCAAAAAAAAACAATAATAAATATAAAAAAATCAAATTGAATCAATTAACAAAAGTGATTAATCAGATTCAAGCATGAGAAAGGTAAAAGTGACAACTTACATTATACGTTGATCCCTTTTATAAGAAGTGATGAAGCATATATTCAAAAGTGCTTCAATAAACATTTTAAATTCATCAGATAATATTTTTGTTTAATTTTTGAGAAATGTAATATTGGGATCTTTAAGATATAGTATATAGTGTCATAAGAATTATTAACATTAAAATTACAGGATGTCATTTATTATTATGAGTAGATTAGGTCCTTTTATTTTTATTTTATTTTTTTCAAAATTCTTTAATAAAAATTAAACCAAAAAAAAAAAGACTTTTCATTTGATTGGAGTTTTTGTGAAAACACGTTTTTACCTTTTATACTCCCATTAAAGTTTCTTTTCTTTCTAAAAACAAACAAACCAGAATTGGCTTCAACAGATCTTATATTGGCTATATCATAAATCTCAAATTAAATGGAGCAGAGACCAGCTTTAGTTTTATATAGATGGGTGCGACTGGAAAAGGAAGATAAGGAATTACTAAAACCTCATTTAAACTAACATTATATTTTTTTACAGCTTTCAATCCAATCAAATTATCATTTTTCATTTTTCCCTTTTGCTTTAAAAATTAGACAAAAAAAATATATATTGACACTGACTCTTGAATTCGTTACATTTTTTTCTGAGTGGAGGTTGTTGAAAACAAAACTGTAAAGAGCTAAGACCAAAGTCACCAACATAGAAGAAACTACAGACCGTTGTTGTCATCAAACAATGACAACAGAACCACACAGTCATCCTACTCAGAACAGACGTTCTCTCACTATAAATAGATTGCTTCTTCGTAAAAATGAGGCTATGAGATAGCAATCACCTTAGGTCGCTTTCAAAATAATCAAAAAAAATAGAAACAAACTGAAGATCATCAAAAATGAATACATTTGGCCACCAAATATAAATTGACCCAACATCAGTACAAAGTTTATCTTTTGACACTTAGAAATCTCTTCTAGAAGACTGAAAAATCAATAAATCTGAATAAAAAAATAATCTAGTTTACAGCTTTTGAAAGGAGATTTGATTGTCCAAATTCAAAGATGGATTAATTCTATTTTGCTTATATTAATTTTCAATTTTGTCAACAAAATACTAGTTTTGGTAAAAAAGAAGAAAAAGATAAAACAGGTGCGAAGTTGAGAAAAGGGGGATATTTATAAGGATCGAGTTATTACACCTTGGAGCTAGCTTCAAATGGAAATTTGTATTGGCCGTGAATCACATGATACTGCCATCTCCGAGGAAACATAATTTATCGGAGGAGATAATGGCTTCTGGGGAGGAGGAACATGCTAAATTAGCCCACCAAAGCTACAGCTTAGCTTGCCTTCCACCAGACAATGCAATGCTGATAGACCTTGAGTACTTGATCCGTCAGCTGATTGATTTAAAATACATAAGCACACAGCCTTAAGAGGGAGTGTAGCTGCATTTGTCAATTCATAGAAATCCACTCGGAATTACAATTCCAAGCCAAGAAGACTGCCTTGCCCACCCAAAAACAAAGTCCTGATGGGGCACATACCAATACTGGACTTAACTTGGGAAAAGAATTCTACAAATACAATCACAAAAGCTTGGTGGAAGAACAGGAACAGAAAGAACAATGATGCAACTAGCCGAACAATAGCTGTACAATCACAACAGCCTGGCAGGAGCTTGAGATGCAGGATCTTGTGCACTAACAACAGCACTATTGATGCACATTTGGAGTGTGTGGACTTATTTATCAGAGCTCGGTGTTACCATGGAATTTTAAGATCACCAAAGACAGAAGAAACAAGATTTATCAGCCGTACTCCTTGGCATGTTAAAGCAAAGAAGAAAAAAAATTATGTGAAACAACCACCTTGCTTACAGAAGTAAAGTCACAACATAGAAGCCCTCAAATTCCTCATTATCAGCTTGGGTAACTCCTGCGACATCATCTCTAAAGCCCCTGCTAAAGAAATGACAAGGTTATTTATTTAGCGGCTCTCGACAAGCTTACAGGAAGGTGGGGCTTCAACAAGAACTAGTTATGCAATACTGCATTGGCACTACAACGCCAAGCCATGAAAGATGACAGCTTAACCTTATCACCAAAGCCCAGCATTTACCATTCTTGAGGTAGTGCTACTGCCTTTTAATGGTAAAACAAAGAAAAAAACAACAACAAAATAATACAGTAACCAACCAGAAGATAGTGGTAAATGACGACAAAAGAAGCTGCTTACTAACTCCCAATGTTAACGGATGGGGAGTGACGTGACTGATTCCTATGGCGGTGTTATCCCAGTAAACGACTCAACACCGCACCACATGCAGCCATTCAAAAAAATGGAATTACAAAAACAGGCAAAGAAGTGGGCAGAAGCACTACATCAAAGGAACAAAATGTTAAGATTGCAGAAGACAGAAGAAACAGGAATTATCAGCAGACCATCAATTACAAGTTCAACTTGGATGGTGGATTTAGATTGGGGGAGAGTCCAAACGCCAACCACTGCCAGTTGGGGTGGTTATGATCACATCCAAAGGCCTCTTGAAGTTCAGAAAGTGGCTAATACCTCATAAAGAGGTGTTTCAATAGTTTCCGAGGCAAACTATTACCTCTAGGACCCAGTAAAACAGTACCGTTCACTAAAACCACCCAACCTGATTCCTAGCTTCGCAAGGGATATCTACGGCTATCTACATCACAACTACCCTAACCGAAGTTATCTCAAGCATCCCTAAGGCCTTGATAACCATTTAGACGTCTTGGAAAGAAAGAGACAGTCACCCAAAGTAACTTCATGGATTACTAAGGGCTACAGCAGAAACATCTGTTTCTGAGCAGTCTAGAGGATGTTACAGCATCTCAATGAGTAAAGGAGCTCTTCAAATCAAGTTTTAAGCGACCTGTAGAGTTTTTAAGGATTTTCTTTACAGTAAAATGGTAAACCCAAAGCTTTTTAAAATTTTGGAACACCCTGTGAGCAGGAAAAAGCCACGCGAATTCAATGCAAGCTTTACTGGGGGTATATCAACACCCACAAGAGCTGAAATAACTCACCCGATGACACTATGAAGCCTCTAGTAGTTGATAATCAATTAAGAGATAGATTCAGGGCTTAGCCCTACCTGAATTATCAAATACATTGCACTAAAAGAAAAAGCCACTTACAAAACTTTCAATAGGATAAAAAGGTCTCACCCAAAGTTTATTAGAGCACAATTAATATGCTTTTAAAGGAAAGTGGAGTTGGAAACTAACCCACCCAAAGCATGAAACAAGGTTCAAAAACAATACATAGATAAAAATCAAAAACAAATAATAAAAGCCCTCATCAAGGCTTAAAACTGATTTTTTTTTTATTCTTTTTAAAAAAATTATGAATTATCTGACATTTCCAATCCTCAATTCCTATAGGCTTTGGACAACAAAGCAATAAAAAATAATAAAAACAAATAGGCCTGAACAAAATTTGAAACTGTTTATTTTCTATTTTTTTTTGATTAAAGCTGAATATTATTGATGTTTTTTTCTTTTAATTAATTTATTTTCTGGATAAAAAATAACAAAAATGCCCTCAGCATGGCTTAAAACTGCTTAGTTCTCTTATGAATTATAATTCTCCTTTTTGAATTTTCTAATTGATTTTTTTATTTCGAAATTCTACAGGGCTATAAATAACAATAAGAGCCCTCATCAAGGCTTTAAACTGATGTTTTCTTATATTTGTGTTTATTTTCAATGTTTAATGATTTTTCTCTCTTATGATTGATTTTGCTTCAAAGTTTTAATTTATACAGGTCGTAGAAAGAAAAACAACAAAAAAAATAAAAAATAAAAAAAGAAAAAGCCCTCAGCATGGCTTTAAACTGCTCAATTTTATATTATTTTATCATTTTATTGACTTAATTATTTTACTGAAAATTTTATTTGATTTTTTACAGCTTGTATCAATCATTATATATAAAATAAAATAAAAAAAAGAAAGAAAAATAAACCAAAAAAACAAAAAAGCCCTCAGCATGGCTTTAAACTGCTGGACTTTTTGCATTTTCTTCTTAATATTAAATAAAGTTGACCTAATTCAATTTTGATGTGCTACAGGGCTACGAATAACAATAAATGCCCTGAGAAAGGCATTAAACTGCTCACTCTCACCTTTATTATTTATCAAATTTCTTTTTTTTACTAACATATTTTGTATTTTGACAGTTTTTTATATATATATGAATCAATATATATATATATATATAACAGAATGGCTTTACAATAAAAATTAAAAAACAAGTCCTGAACAAGACTTAAAACTGTTTATTTGTATTTTCTTTTTTATTATTAACGCTTTATATTACTGAGTCTTTTCTTTGATTAATTTTTTTTTAAAAAAAAAATATAAAAAATGAAAAAATAAAAAAAATGAAATAACAATAAAAACCCTTAGCATGGCTTAAAACTGCTTAGTTCTTTTATGAATTATAATTCTGATTTTTTAGTTTGCTAATTGATTTTTTTATTTTGAAATTATACAGGGCTATAAATTAAAAAAAAAAAAAAAAAATGATGTCCTCAGCAAGACAATAAACTGCTAATTTGGTTTTTTTTATATTCAAATTTTCAGGGCATAAATTCAAGGAGAAAGACCTCAATGGATTCAAAATAAACAATAAAAAGCCCTCAGTATGGCTATAAACTGCTTATTTTATTTTATTTTTCATGCTTTTTTTCTATTGGATATTAAATTAAACTGACATATTTAATTTTTTTGATAGGGTATAGGGCTATAAGAGCCCTAAGTATGGCTATAAACTGCTGGTTTGAAGTTTTCTATCTGGCTTCTTTATGCTGATTTTATTTTTTATATTTTATTTTCTAATTAAGACTTATAAAGGAAAAGCCCTCATCAAAGCTTCAAACTGATGGGCTTAAAAAATAGATGAGTCCTCAATAAGACTATAAATTGTTTAAGATAACTATACAACTTGGCTTTGAAGATAAATCACATGCCATGAAACCCCAAAGGCAACAATCAGGTGCCTGGACACAACATATGGTCCTTGGCAAGACCATAAACTGCCCACCACTAAGATTCTCAACAAGGACTCAAAAAAATAAAAAAACAACCAACCAATGGACCTTGGAAAGACCATAAACTTCCCCTTCAAATATCAAAAACAAATCACTAAGATCATCAACAAGGACCAAAGCAAAGACAACATATGGTCCTTGGCAAGACCATAAACTGCCCACCACTAATATTCTCAAAAAGGACTCAAAAAATAAAAAACAACCAACCAATGGTCCTTGGAAAGACCATAAACTTCCCCTTCATATATCAAAAATAAACCACTAAAATTATCAACAAGGACTATCAAAGGAGGATAAGTCCTAGGCAAGACTATAACCTACCTAAGGCTTTATTTCCTATTTTTTCTAATTTTATTTCATTAGAAACAAGTATTAGAAAGATGTACTGACTTGAACCTTTTGAACATATTCTTTTATTTTTTTTTTGAATTTATTTATTCATTTTCACTAAGAATAAGGGTCATATCCCATTCATGAGCTCAAGAATAATTTATTTATTATCTTTATTACACTTTTCCTACTATCACAACAAGAGCCATTAAATTGGCTCAATTTTTCAACTTGAAAAAAAACTCTACATCAAGTATTTTTTTTAAAAAAAAATGATCAATTTATTTGAAATATTTCTTCAATTACAAGAGATTGATTGGAACTTGTTTGAAAATAAGAAATATTTGTGTCATGAAGGCATTAATTGAACTCTGAAGGAGTTATTTATATTAAAACCTCATACATTGATGACATAATTTGGGGAATTTACATATTAATAACACCTCAATGTGCTATTTATTCCAAATGGAATTTGAAAAGCTCCCCAAAGAGCAAACAAGAGTTTTTTTATTGTACAAAATTTGATTTTTCACTGTTTATATTTTTAACAACTCAAATGCATTTATGGGTAACAGAAAATCTGAACCATAAAGGGGATGGACTTGAAATAAAGTCTGAGTCACAATGATGATTCCAAAAGGAAGAGTTGTGGCATCATAAGGGTCATTATATGATTAAAGGACTCAAATTATGATCATTCAATTATGTCATATTAATTATAAATACTCTCAAGAGTACCAATTCTTGCTAAATGGCACAGCTTACCACCTTTAACCAAAGAGTTCCATGATCTTGATTGTGATTCAGGATTATTTCCTTTGAAGTGTCATTTTTACTCAGATATTTCAATTTAAAAGGTTATTTTATTCTTAAAATCAAACAAAAAAAATACCATTCAGTCCAATTTAAAAAAAAAAAAAAAAAATTATTATTGAATCATTATCAGAATATAAAATTATGTAAATTTACTGTATCATTATTTATCCTTATCAAAATCACTATAAAAAAATAAGGGGAGGATAAACTTATTTCTTACACTATCCCTTATAGTGAAAGTTTTGGGGGAATGAGAACATATTCTCTTCAAAATTTGAAAACCAACTGAAGATTTTTAAATGGAGAGGGGGGCCCTCATCCAAACAAATATTATTAAAAAAATATCAATAAATTAATATTAAAATCAATTTTTTAAATCACCTTATTATTACAATTTTTTATTTTTTATAACAGGTTTAATTCAGGAATTCAGAAGAACCAAAAGGACATAAATTATTTTGAAGAAATAGCAAGAGAATTGGGAAACAACTTATCATAGGATAATTATTCAGAATACTGAAAATGAAGAAGATTATTTGTAAAAAAAAAAACAGGAGTTCCTTATGGATTGACCTTTGGACAACACAAGACCTTGGACACTTCTTTGATTCTGGATTGAAACTCATTTGGAATTCAAGAATCACTGGCCAGAATTTATGGACTGAAGGATTACTCACTGGATTAATTATGAGCTCAGGACTCACTCAACATGAAGGACTAACAAGATAATGTACAACACTCAAATCAAATTGCCCTTGGGATTTTAAAGAAGCTTGAAGACTCAAGAGGTCCTCAGCATGACACTAAACTGCTTCCCCTGTAGACTTGGTCAGGGAAACTTATAAAAAATAACAGCCAAGAAGCTGGAGGGGATTGTCCTAGTCAGGAGAAGTTCTGAAGGACCATTTTTGTCCTTAGCATGACAATAAACTGCTCCCTTTGTGTAACAGGAACAAGGGGGTTCACAGATGTTTATAATTATCAAATTGGCCAAAATGAACAAAGTGAAGTCTCAAGCCATCAATTAAGACAAGAAAATTCCTTATCAAGAAATAAAAAAACCAGAAGAATCTTTCATCAAGTGGGAATCATGAAGATTGAAGAATAAAACAAGAGTCAAGTGGAATCCAAAATCAAGCCCAAAGGAGCTCAAGAATCAAGATAAGCCCTTGGATTAGGCCAGGAGGTACTTGCATGACTTAAACTGCAGGACTTGTATACCTAATATACAGGGGTTACACACCTAGTTGTAGGTCCTGTATGACCTTAAACTACATTTTTTTTATGGAAGAAAGAAGAAAGAAGAATTGTGAAGACCTCAATATTTCAGGACACTAACAAATTCTTAGAAATAATTAAAAGAAAGAAAAACCAAAATAACTAATTGAAGATGGATCACCAAATTTTAGCAGCCAAATACAAATCAGTCCTGAAGAAGGTGAGACCAGTCAATGAGCCAATGCCTCAAGACCTTAACCCACCTTTGGAAAGACCACCTTTGTCAAGAGATCCTTATTAATCACCCTTATCACAAAACCCACCTATATTTCAAGAAACCTTCAAGGTCACCCATGAAAGACTGCAAGCAGTAAATTTTGGCCCACCAGGATGGTTATCAAATGAAGAAATCAATTTACTCAAAAATGTTATTACCTTAAGGGAAAAAGAAATAGCTTTCTGTGAAGAAGAAAGAGGATTACTCAAACACTCATATGGAAAACCTTACAAGATACCAGTAATACCTCATGAACCTTGGCAGAAGAAACCAATTCCCATTCCCAAATCAATTTTACCTCAGTTTACTGAATTAATCAGAGAAAGAATCAGGACTGGACTCTATGAGCAATCCACTTCAAGCTACACAAGCCCAATATTTTGTGTGGCCAAATCAAATGGTAAACTCAGAATTTTCCATGACCTTCAAGAACTCAACAAGGTCACCATCAAGGATGCTGGCTTACCACCTCAAATTGAAGAATTTGTAGATGCATTTTCAGGAAGAGCATGTTATGGACTAGGAGACATCATGGGAGGATATGATGAAAGAGAATTAGATGTCACTACTTTTGAAACGCCCCTTGGAAGGATGCAACTCACAAGACTACCCCAAGGAGCCACCGACTCAGTAGCCGTATACCAAGCCCAAATGATCTGGATACTCCAAGAAGAAATACCAGAAAGTGTAGGAATTTTTATTGATGATGGAGGAATCAAAGGACCAAGATCACTTTACAACCAAGAAACACTACCAGAAAACCCATCAATAAGAAGATTTATATGGGAATATGCCATAACCTTAGAAAGAATTTTATTTAGGATTGAAGAAGCAGGACTTACCATCTCAGGATCAAAGTTTGCATGCTGTGTTCCAGCTTTGGACATAGTGGGGCATGTTGTATCATTCAAAGGAAGAACAATCTCAAAACAAAAGATCAACAAGATTCAAAATTGGCCAACACCTCTCAACAAAAAGGAAATAAGAGGATTTCTTGGTCTTTGTGCCTATGTAAGAATGTTTATTGAAAACTTCTCACAAGTTGAATCACCACTCAGAAGGCTCACCAGAGAAGATGTTGACTGGGATTGGGATCAAAAATGTGAAGAAGCTTTCCATAAGCTCAGAAGAATAGTTGGAGAAGAAATAACCCTCAAGAAATTGGATTATGACAAAGGAGCAGGAAAAATTAAGCTAGCAGTAGATTCAAGCTACATTGCTGCAGGAGCAGTACTCACTCAAGAAGACAAAGAAGGAAATGACAGACCAGTATTATATGAATCAATAACTTTTTCAAAATTGGAATCAAAATACTCACAACCCAAATTGAAACTCTGTGGAGTTGCAAGAATTCTCAAGAAGCTACAAACCATAATTTGGGGACAACATTTTGAATTACAGGTTGATGCCAAGGCTTTAATTGAAATGATCAACACCCCTTGCTTACCCAATGCCCCCATGACAAGATGGGTGGCTTTCATTCAACTATTTTCCTTTGATTTGGTACACAAACCAGGGAAAACTTTCACTATGCCAGATGGGCTATCCAGAAGACCAAAAAACTCAGAAGAAGATGAAGATGCACCAGAATTTGATGAATAAGAAGATTGGATCAAGCCACACCCTGGATTTGGGGCCAAGAATGTAAATTCACTCAATATTTCAGGAGTACAAGTACCAACCAAACAAGAAGGATTTTGGAAAAGAATGCGAGAATACTTAAGTACAATGAAAAAACCACAATCAAGCAAAGATGAAGAGTTTAGAAGGATTAAAAGAAGGTCACCCAGCTTTTTCTTGGAAGATGGCCATCTTAAAAGAAGAAACAACCCAAACCCTCAACTGGTGATATCAAGTCAAGAAGCTCAAAGCTACATTTTAAATTCAATTCATGAATACATGGGCCATAGATGGGAAAATGAAACTTACAGAAGAATTAAAGCAAGATTTTGGTGGGAAGGAATGAAGAAATCAGTAAAGAAATGGGTTCAATCTTGCCTAGCATGCCAAAAGAGAAGTCAAAACTTACAAAGAGAACAAGGAAAATCTACAGCAACATCAACAATCTTTGAAAGAGTCAGTATGGATGCAGTCAATATCAAATCTGGAAGATGGAAGTATATGGTTGTGGCCAGAGATGATTTTTCAGGATGGCCAGAGATGATTTTTCAGGATGGCCAGAAACAGTTGGACTAGTCAAATTAACAGCAAAATTAGTTGCAGAATGGTTCACCTCAGAATGGATATGCAGGTATGGCTCACCAAAAGAAGTAACTGTGGATGGGGGGCCAGAGTTTGGAAAAGAATTGCAAGATGCAGTAAAGAAAGCAGGATCAAGGATCAGAGTCACCACACCTTATTACCCAGAGTCTCAAGGAATGATTGAAAGGGGCCATAAGCAACTCAAAGATGCATTAGTCAAGTTGTGTGGAGAAAATGGAGGAAAATGGAAAAAATATCTACCACTAGTGACATTGGCTGACAGAATTTCCACTAAAAGGACAACTGGTTTCTCACCATATGAACTCCAATTTGGACAACTACCAGTATTACCAATTGACATTGAAACAAAAACATTTTTAGCAGTAGAATGGCACAAAATATCCACACCTGAGGAATTACTGGAAGCCAGAGCCAAACAGTTGGAAGGAAAAGAAGGGATGAGAAGAAAAGCAGCAGAAAAACTCAAAAAATCAAGGGAAGAATCAATGAAATATTGGGATAGAAGAATGGCACACCAACTAAGATCACCACTTAATCCAGGAGATTTGGTCCTGGTTTACAACAAAGCAATAGAAACTAATTGGGGACTACTTTTCAAAAACAAATGGAATGGACCCTACAGAGTAATCAGACAAATAAACAATGGACCATATGAACTTGAGGAACTGGATGGAACAGAACTAGCAAGAAGATTTGCAGCATCTCAAGTCAAGAGGTTCTACCCAAGAGGAAAGTTGATAAACACAAAAGAAGACACAGAAGAAGAACAAAGTGAAGAAGATGAATCTATAAATGAGGAAGAGGTATTTGAGGAGACCACAGAATCAGATGAAGAATAAAGAGCTCTCACCTGGAATGCTGGGGACAGCATTAAATGGAGAGGGGGATGTGGTATTCCATACCATTTTTTTCACCAGGCTCAAGCTCATACTACCCCATAACAGCAGTAAATCCAGCCTACAGGCAGACTTACACTCAAATTTTACACCAAAAGGTCAATTTTACAGCAAGAAGCTGGATTTAACTCATAAAACCATGGAACAGGCACCAAAGGGAAGTGTATCTGTTTGAATAAATTATTCAATTTCATTATGCATATGTAAAAATCAAGTTACATATAGTTAACTAGTTACAACAAATAAGGTACCACCCTTTAAATTACACACCCCACCCAGCCTTACACCTCCTCACAGCCACAGGACTCATGCAGCAAGAAAAGGACACCTGCATGAATTACACAGCAACCTAGAACTCAAAATAGAAAAGTCACATGATGCAAAGCTCAACTCCATGTAATTCCTGCAATTCATTTACAACACAGCCCCAGGAGTACCTTATCTTATATCCACAGTAACCCCACTTGAAACCTTAAAAACAGAATCAAAATTATTTACACAACTCATCACCTCATGCAAACCAAACCTATTTACAACAGGCTGCATGCAGTACACAATTTTAATTAAATCTCAACCACATGACTATGCACAGCATGTGTCAAACTCAAAAATCACATCATCTTATACATAACAGTAAATTCACCAGTACAAGAAATTATCACCTGACTTCATTTTAAAGTTCAAAAAGAAGAAAAACAACCATGACACCTGCATAAATTACACAGCCACTTCTACCAAACCTAAAATAGGACATATGTAAAGGAATTACAAGGTCATCATGTGATACTGCATCCACCAACAGAATATCATGTGACAAGAAAGAGGCTGTGCACAACAAAAATTCCCAGCCAAAATTGAATCACCTCATGTATGCAAGCAAAATTCAAGAATATCACATCATAATTAGTTCACCAAAAGACAATCATGTGATAAATGGAGGCTGTGCAGAGAGAAAATTATCACCAAACCTTAAATCACCTGACCCATGCAAGAAAGGTCCTCACCAAAAACAGAGTCACATGATGAAATCAAGAGGAATTAAAGTGGAAAAGACAGCTCCCATGGAGGGCCCTCTAGGCTCCCAAAAGGTATAAATAGAGGGGCTCTCTCCCCCAAATTTCAAATCCCCCCCCATGCACAATATATCCTCTGCACATTACAAGCACAGGAATAAGTCATCCCTCACCTGGGAGGTAGTCCAGTATATTATAGTAAATTTACTTGCCCAGTAGCTAAGCTCAGTGGAAGTATAGTGTTTAAGATTACCCAGTAGCTAAGCTCAGTGGAATCTTATTATTATTAAAATAAAAATAAAAAATTACCCAGTACCCAAGATTAGGGTTACTACTCTATTAAAATATTGTATCCAGTAAAATTAAACAATTTATCAAGATTGAAAATTAACTTACCCCTTTAAAAATCCAATATTAAAGAACCTTACCTCTTAAATTTAACAAATACAATTTTATCTTATTATCAACAACTCTTAAAAAAGATAAAAAACCTAAAACCTTAAATAACCCATCCCACCAAGGATTTATCACCAAGAAGAAACAACTCACCTCATTTTAACCAAAAATATTAAAATTAAACAGACAAGTATTTCATTAAAATCTCAAATTTAACCAAAAATAACTGACATTATTTTTTATATTATTTATTGAATAGGTCTGATCTGAGACTTCTGAATTTTGTCTTCTGCAGTTGTAAAGCCACTTACTTATTTTATGTTGGTTTTTGAGCTCCAAGGAAGATTCTGTTCATCATTTTAGGAGGGGCAGGCAATACACCCTTGCCACCCTTGGTTATAGGAGTTATTAGCAATTCAAAACTAGTTACCTGTGATTTCCCCCTCCAGGTACTGCCTCATTTTAATCCCACACAAGAGGAGTTCCCACAGTGGCTGCACCTGAAAGCAGGTTTTGCATTTGTAAACTAGCTTGTACCTAGAATGGAATGAGCTTAGATCCCTCCTCTGAGCTGGGTTGTAACCAGGATTCCAATCTTCATTGATATTCCAGGTTATTTCAAGCCACTGGAATATCAAAGAACTTTCAAGATGATTATTTCTTTGATTTTATACAATACATATGTATTTAATTTTATGAAAAATATTCAGAGATTTTGATTTATTAAAAAGTCTTTGCACTCTATTCTCATCTTCTTGCAGATATTGCACACTATAATAATTCCACCATACATATATATTTTGAATTTATATTTTTCTTATTTGTTTTTTGAAGGTGTTCATAAGTAAGATAGAGCTCCCAAAATAAATGAAACATTTATTTTACTTAGTTAATTACCTATTATGATCTATAGTAATATTCATTTAAATTTTTTCTTTAAAACGTTTTTTCAAAAAAAACCTCTCCCTAATAAAATCATCATATGAAGAATAAAAATATTTTTCCTTTTTTTTATATGATCAGTTTTCTTGAAATTTCAAAGAAAGAAAATAAAAACTCAAAAAAAATTACATTAATTGAATTATTCACAAAGAAAAAAAGCACAAAAAATACCTCTTCTCAATAATTTTGTAAAATCTTCTTTATATCATTATTATTTTGATTTTAATTTCATTTTGCTATTGTGGTTATAATTAATGAATATTATAAATCTTTCCTATCATTAAGTCTCAGATATCTCTTTTTCAAACAGTAGAAATTTCTTCATTTGTTTCTTTTGAATTGCATTTTATTGGAAAAAAAATAGTGAGGTCTATTAAGTGGATCCTGTAACTGGAAAATGATTCAGAATTTTTATGAATATAAAACTTGAAGGATAAAAGGGAGAAAGATTAAAAAAATGTTAATAATTTTGAATATGAAATGAATTACAGAGCCCACTACTGTAAAATTGTTGATGATTGTCGACAATTTTACAGTAGCAGGTGTTACAGGTATTCTACTGTAATCCTCAGTATAAAATTATAAAATGAAGATATATACAAATATCAAAATTCAAAATTTTTCAAAAACTAAACAGAGCTCAGAAAACCCCCCAAAAAATACTAAAAAACCAAACCAAAATGAGATCATCAACTAACGTTGCCTTCATAAAAAGTTGATAATAAACTTGAAAAAGTGAACTACAATAAATAAATAAAATTCTTCAGATTAGAAAAATAAGAGTTCTTCTAGTGATTTTATTTCAAAACAGATTAAAAAATAATTTAAATTCTAGTTGTAGAAAAATAAAGCTCATTTTTCATAGTACATTTTTATCATTCATTTTTTGAGGTCAATTTATCCTCTGAAATTAATTTTTTGAGATAAAACTCTTTTAATTATTTTTTTGTGTTTTTCTGTTTCAAATGTGTGTTTTGAAAAATAAAGAAGGGAAATATCCAATTCAGCAAAAAAAACATGGTGGAAGGAATGATAGGTGATTTATAAATTCAATTTCCTAATTATTATCTTAAATTCAAAATTGAATATCATGTTTTATTTTAAGAGATGAGGACCAAGTAATTTCATTTCTGAGAGATATCTGAATATACTTCTCATAGTATTAAGACAAATGGTATTCAAAAAACTTGATCACACTGTGATTCTGTTTAAATCAAGTCAAGCCTCAAATTAAAAGATTTATGATAATTCTTCAAAGCTTAAAACCAATTTTATGATTTATTTTTATTTTTTCTGCAAATTTTGATTGTATTTTCCTTCAAACCAGCTGATTATTAATCAATTAAATTGATGAAAAATTAATTTTATGAAAAATAATTTTCCTTGTGAGCTTCAATATTTGTTTTGGGGAAAGCTTAACAAATTACCATACAAAACTAATAAAAATCTGAGTAAATAGCTTGTGAAATTCTCAATAATTACATAGATATATTTGAAAGGTGATTGTGACGATGTTCTGAAGCTTGCTGGATATGGCTCTGAAGTGATATTTCAATCACTTCAAGATTCATTGCAAAGAATTTCAAGCTTATTTCTGTAGTGCCTCACTTGAAAGATATTAATTGACTGATTTTTATAAGCTATCAATCAAAATAAATACCAGAAAACAAAGAAAGGAACACTATTTTTTTATTTTGGGAATATTCAAAAATATATTAATATTTAGGTCTACTGACTAAAATCTAAAAATTACTTATGAGTACAGATTTACTCATCTTTTGAGGTTCCAAGGATTTATCATCATAAGTTCATCATAATAGAACTCTATGATTCTTTATTAAGAACATCAAAGAAATAAATTTAGTAAGAGAAAACATTTATCCCAATCATTTGGTCTTAAATTAGCATGGAGCTCAACTATTCAAAACAATTAGATTATTTTTTTACTTATTTAAAAATAAGTATTTTCCAACTATTCTCAATTTCAATCCAATATTTATATTTTATTTGATATCATTTTTGAACAAAATTTACAGAGATTTTTTTAATAATTTTAGGAGAAATTTGATTTAAAGAAAAAAGAAAATTGATTACTCAAGGTCTTTAATAATTAAAGTTTTTTGACTGTTGCAAATTGGAGAATTTAAAGAATCACTCTGAAATAATTAGGTCTCAAAGCCATCAAATAGACCAAAATATATATTTCTCAAAAAATGGAGAGTTCTAAATAAATTCCAATTATTACATTATCTATTAATCCTGAAGTAGAAAAAAAGGAAAAGAAATTTCTATGAAATATGAATAATACAATTCAAAGATAAGAAAAATAGAAAAATTAGTTTGATGACATATTTCAATATAAAATATGCTTAAAATTGAGCTTAAAAGTAGAAATAAATTTATTCAAACTTAACTTCAATATAGCACATAGAATTGCTTTTGATTCATATGAATTATATGGATATTAGTTATTGGAGCTATATCATATCTCTTGGTATAGCTTCTCCCCTGAATTTTTCAAAATGATAGCTCAAGAAATCAACAAGTTACAAAGATATTGAATTTGGTTTTGAAATATTTAAATATTAGATAGCTCAAGATTATCAGTTATAAAAACTTTATTGTAAATCAGAGATATAGCAACTGATAAATAAATTTGTATTAGAAAAAACATTCTATTGTACATAAATCTATAAAAGATGATTTTTAAAGGAAAATTAGACTAACTATTCTAGGTGTATTCCATTTCTCTTTTCTGAAACAAAGGATTATCCTCATTCTACACCCTGGGATGGGATAATACAACATTTTCCAAACATAAAATTAGGGAAGGATATTCTGCTTAAAATCTTCACACACTCTGGATATAAGTGGAAAAGATCCCTCTATGGAGTTTTGTAGGCTAAAATACTGAAAATATCTACCAAATTTGTACTATATTCTTTAAAGCCTTCTCTTTGAAATATAATTTGTGTCATTAAGATTGAGGTTCTTCCCTAAATTTGAAATAAGTAATTTAACAATAAGATGGTAATGGAAGTAGGTGTATTATGTTCCACTCAATATATAATTTTATAAAAGATGTAAATTTCATTTCAGTGTTGCTCTTTAATAATAGCTATATTTTCAGAATATATTCAAGTATTTGAGACTTTTTATCATTAATTGAAGAGCTCAAAATAAAGTTGTTACAGTGTTGATATTCTTTTCCTATTTTTCCTGTAACTGAGTTGATGAAGCTCTAATATTTATGTAAATTTCTATAAGACATACCATAAATGTTGAATTACTTTGTTAATTTAATTATCTCAATAATAAAAAATATAAATACATAGGGAATTACAGTAAGCCTTTAACATTTGTTTTTGAGACAATGAGCTTTGAGCAGCCCAACCAAAAAAATAATATTCAGGAAAATAAAATGAATATTTGTGGCTTACATATGTGGCTTGAAAGTCTTCAAAAACTTCCATTTTGTAATTCAATATCTGTCCTAGCTCCCACATGTATTCAATTCATCTCCCATGTCAAATTCCAAATGCAACACCTGCTTTCAGGTGTAGCCACTTTGCTCATGGTGAATGATGCTACAATCTTGAAGTTGGTACCATTGGATAGCATTTTTTTGAGAGATTAAATAAGAAACCCCCAATAGCTTGTATGTTATTCAAACCAAATATTTTGAATAATAAGTAAATATTAAGCTATATTCTCAAAAAGGGCTTAAAGCCTTAATAAAATAATCAATTTTTACTGGTTTTTGATAAGAATTATTTTCCTGAAAGTGTAATATTTCCTCTTTAATATCTCTACATATAAGTGTTTCATTTTTGAAATACTTCCTTTTATTTGTATTACATAATCTTTCCTTTATTTGGAATTATAAAGGCAAAATAGGTATTTTCTACTCCTTTTATTGTATACCATATTTCATGATATTGTGGGTACCAATATTTCCCTTTTTCTTTGAGTAACAGCTTTACAGAGAGTAATTAAATAATTAAAGAGATAAATGCAGATGGAAGCATATCATTTTATCGAAAAGATATGTAAATTTTTCCTAAACAGAATAAGTTTTAGCATTACCATGAACCCATTTGTAGTCCTTGGAAGAATATATGTATATCGGCTTTAAATTTGATGAATTTGGCCTCCTTAAAAGTCAATCTTAAAATATTTTCCTTCACTTCTTGCTTATATGGTTACACAAAAATATTGGAGCATCAGCTGCAAAAACTGAAAGAGCTTCTTAATGGCTTGTTTTGTATAATATTGATTTTCTTTCAAGTTTTATACCAAAATGGAATTCTTAGGATACTGAAAATAAAAATTTATTTTTTCTCCATCTTTAAAGAACTAATATAATTTTTTTTTATAAACCTGGACATGTTTCATTCCTTATCAGAAGAATATATCAAATTCATGGAGCTATGTGCTCATTAGTACCCTGAAATCTTCATTGAGATTGTGAGTGACACAATTAAGGCAAATCCAGAGATTCACCTTTATAAGCATCTTTATGAAGTTATTCTTAAGTATTTATCAGAATCAGGCTTTTATTTCTTGTCTGTTAAAGGTCTACACCAAATTTTCAATTAAAATGAAATAGTACAAAAACTAAGTAATCCATAAAAATTATAAAGAATGGGTTTTGCCATTATTAATTTTGATTAATTTTGAACTTTTATGAACACTTGAAAAATAATTATTCAAAGGATTACAGCATGGTTCATTTCTTAAAAAGTCTGTTGCAATAATTATTTGAAATAATTCTTCTCAACAGCTTTTGAATTTGATTGAAATATTGAAGCGCTGCGAATTTATTCATGAGACAAGTGGTAGATTTTTACCAAAAACTTATGGCCTGAGAGTCTCATTTCTGCAACCCCGAAAACAATTTTTGAAGATTCTGCCTTAAATTGGGAACCTTCTTCAACTCTGCCCCTGAAAATCCATAAAATTAAGTTCAACCAAGTTATAAGGCCACAATAATTTCGAGAAAACACAAAATTCAGGTAATGAAAAAAAAATTTCCTTCAAAAACAGAGAGAGTACCACAGTATTTGGTCATTTTTAATGAATCATACTGTAAGAGATGGAAAAACAACACTATCTAATACGAAATAGTCCTCATAATTTGTATATTTCCGAAAAAAAAGAGAATATATATCATAGTCTTACATATTTTGGTTCTTATCTTTTTTATCATATTTTTAAATAAGGATTATTCATTCTCAAATAAATGAAATGGAGGTAATTTCTCAAAACTTATCAGTGTCCCCTAAAATTTGAGTAGCTGGTTTTTTCTATTAATACTTCTGTATGTTTATAAATCTCTTCAAAACATTCAAAGACGATGTAATTGATACTAATGATAGGTCATATTAAGTAAAATATAATTTTTCTTCAAAGTACTCCAAATAATTAATATAAGGAAAGAACCATTATTCAAAAATTAATTAAAAGGTGCTATTATAATTACTAATTATATTTCCAAATCTTTATTTCAATTCTTAAAATTCTGTTGTATAAAAGAAATATGTAATGAATCTTTGGGTGAAAGAATATTTTTTTCTGCTTGATTCAAGTTCAACTTCCCAAGTTTTTCTGCTGTAAATTTATGTAATAAAGCTGCTTTTTATATAGATATTACAACCCAATCCTTCCTGCATTTTAATAGTTACTTGACTTCTCTGAAGTTTAAATTACATTTTCCTAGTAATAATATTTCAACTTTCTTTTTAATAAAAGAGAGAAATTTCAATAAGTATTAGCTTCTTAAGAGCCAAAAAGTATAAATTATCTGTGTAAAAATTTTGAAAATTCTTTTATCTCAATGAAAAGTTAGAACCCCTTTTCTTTGGAGAAAAATTCATATATTATTCTCATTTGATTTATAACTTAGGGTTTTTTTATGGAAGGAAGGGGAAATTTGGAATAATTATACATTTTCATTTTTTGAAAAGAAAAACTGAAAATTCAAAACCTTTTCTCTTTCTTTGAGATTTTCTATATAATTATTTGAGTTAAATATGAAGATTTGAAGGCCTTTTCTTTGTTACTTTTTTCAAAACAACACTTATTCATATTACCAATTTTTCTGAATTATTATCAAATAAAATTCCCACCTTATATTTCTAATGAAAAACAATCTTCATAGCTTTGAAAATAATTTATAATAAAATAATGGACCTAAAAAGTTATTTTAATCTTAAAATTAGCTAAACTATATATTCCAATATTGAGTAGAATAGGGGGTGTCAAACCTATGAAATCCCATATTTCAAATACTGATTTTTTTCCTGAAATCCCACATTTAATTTCTGAGATTTCTCAAATACCACACCTCCTAACCTGCGGTATAAACCTCACTAAGAGAATTTAGCTTTGCATAATAATTTGGTCAATGCATAAATTTCTGTAAAAAAGATCCTTTTGATAGAATTCAAATATCATATTTCTTATCAAATATATAAACAGCTAAAAATTTCAGAAACATAAGCAAGAATCCCATTAATTAATAAACTAAATACAAGCAGACTATCCTTGTCATGGAATATGATATTTACTCTTACCTGGAAGAAGATGTATCACTATTATACCATCTCAGTACACAAAGGTTCCTTAGACCCCACAAAACCAATCCTTCTGCATATGTATAATATACCTCCAGCAATTTGGTCCACTTATCAAGTCATAAATTCAAACAGCTCTGCCATACTACTCATTAATCTTTCCAATGGTTAGTTTCCTTGATTCAAGATGGTGCAATTTTTTGAAATTCATCAAGACCTCAACATAGAGATCCACAAATACAATCGTCTGTAGCATTATCACAATTAGGATTCAATTGGAATGGGGCCTCTTTGGGAAAACTAGGAGGGCTGTTTGTAGTTATTCATGGGGCCATTTTATTATATACACAGTGTATGATTAAAGCGTTAATAAAGTATTAAAAATGGATATATTACATGGCCCAATTCACAAAATCAATTGGCTACTTCTGAAGTAATGCAAGTCAAAGGGTTTCCTTGATGTGTGGTACTTATAGATGGTGGCCTTATACCTTTGTGTCAAAGGCCACCCAGAGATGGTGAGGCATACTTTTATTGCAAGAAGAGGTATATATTCTATTAACATTGCATTAAGACCTTCTTGAGCTTATAATAGAGCTTATGATAGATTTGATTTACGTATTAAATTTCAATTAAATTAGTTTTTGATTTCAAAAGACTGTTTATTGAACTAAATTTTGGCTGTGTGGGGTCTCTTCATGATCTAAATTTGTACCAAAATATACTAATCTCCAACTATCCACATGAATGTTATGGAAAAGATAAATATCTACTTGCAGACTCAGCTTATGCAAGCTCACATTGGATTGTTCCAGCATAAAAAGGTTCAACATCCCACTCATAGTATAATCAAGAATTCAATCTATTTTTGGCAAGATCAAGATTATGTATTGAACATTCTATTATTGTTTTAAAGGGGGGGCAGTCATCTTTATGTGAGATGAGAAATAAAATGTGTAATTTTAAAGAGGTACAATCTTTTGTACAGTGGGTGGTAATCTGTGTTATATTTCATAATCTATTGGCACAAGTAGGTTACCAATTGGGAAATTCATATTAGGATTATGATGCCCCTGAACTCCAAAATATCATAGAACAAGATGATGAAAACGGCCATTTTAATATTTATGAAAGATTTAAGCCCTACACTTTTAATTGGCTAAAAAATAAATTATAGGATTATTTAAAAGCACTGATGAGTCATGAGACTCATAAAACATGTTAATACAAAAATGAAATTGACTCAATACTAATATGTGTAATACAGCTTTAATATATTTGTATGGAATGGTAAATTTTAAGACTTTAAATTATATCAGAACTATCAAAATTTTAAATATATATAATCTAGAATATTCACAAATTTTAATTTTTACGTAATTTTTTGTTATCCTTTTCATTTTGCACAATTTGACCATTTAGATTTGATTGAATTTCTTCATTGGTTAGTTGTTTGAATTTTTTTCCTGTATGAAATAATTCTTTGTTGATTTGAAATGAGCAACCAAAGTGTGTGATGGATTGGTGGGCAATCAATTCTTCTGGAAGCTTAGTAGTTTTATTAAGAATTTTGGATGTTTTCCAGAGTATTTCAACAATGCCTACTTTTTTGGAAAAATTGAATATTAATTTGTGGTTGGAAAATGATAATCCTTGTCCAGAGGGTGTAAAAATTGTTGGAATGGGAATTAATTCATTTTTATTGATAAAATAGAATATACCATAAGTCCATGCATTGATGTCCTTATTATCAGTATGTGGCTTATTGTGGAAGCCATTGAAATTAATTATAACATTTTAATAGGTTTTGAAATTGTGTGATTTATTGAAGTGAAATTCAATTTGACTGAATTTTGGAAAATTTGATGCATTCAAATTTCTTGATTTTCTTCAAGTGCCTTATTTTTAAATCCTTGGATATAGTAGTGAGTTAATTCATCAAATTCTTAAAGTTTGGCCTATTCCTTATTATCTTCATCAGTTTTTTGTTTGGTTAAGCCAGCCTTTCTTGCATAAACCCCAGCCAGCTTACCAGAATCATAACCCTGACAAAATCATATTCCTTTCATTATTCCATCAAGCATATCAGTTTTTGTGGTGATATTTTGACAGCTGGGGGAAAGTTCATTTAATTTGATGATCAATTTTTTAATTTTATAGAATACTGGGGCCAGATTTCTGAATGGATGAATTTGATACATGACAATTGGTAAATAGGGCTTGTTATTTTATTAATGAGTACATAGGGTCTTGGTAGGAGTTCTTGTGGAGAAAGTTTTAAGCAGGAGGTATTATTGTCATTTTTCTTTTCTAGTGTAAGTATAGAGAATCTGGGATTATGAATGCCAAGTTGGCCTGCAGTTTGGTTCATATAACCAAGAATTATTCTTTTTTTCTAGACTCTGGGTTATTGTGATTTGGTGCAATAACATCTGTTAAATAATTATGATTGTTATGTTGAGTCCCAACAGTAATCAAATCATGATGAATTACAGATAGATTTGGCAAATTAAACTCATTAGCAATCATCTGGTTGTTTGGTTGAGTCCCAACAGTCAAATGATCACATGATTAATGAGGAACGGCAAGGGTAGGGGGGAGGGTTTTTTAGGAATTATAATTCATGATTGGAAACTAGTTCATAAATTCCCAAGATAAATTATTCCTCCCCTAAATTCAAATAAAAGAAAAAAAATATATACAAAATTATAATTTATCAGTATTTCAAAACAAATGAAGAGAATACAAGTGAAAAAGGTAAAAAAAGATTTTTTGGGAACCAATTTTGATTTAGAAGAGGGTATGGTGGGCTATGACACCATTATGAAGTATGCAGAGGAGTTGGTGGTGATGGTTGGTTGGTTAATGAGTGATGTGTGGTGTGGGATTGTTGGTGGAGGTAGCACAGCAAGGGCCATGATGGTGGTGGTGGTGATGCATTGGTAGCAGTTTTGGAGCGGTGGTGGGGTTGATTCATGGGTGGAAGAGTTGGTGTGATGGAGGTGGTGGTGTTGGATCAATGGAGTATTGGTGGAGGTGATGGAGGCATTGGAAGTCATGGATTGGTGGTGGAGGCATTAGAGGAGGTATTTATTGATCAGTGTCAGTGGTGGTAGTGGTGCAACAGTTGCAGTTAGCATCTTAGTTTTACATTACATAAGATTAATAAGAATGAAAAAGACACACGCCAGACGTACCCTTGGTTATCCAAGTGTTACAATTACTTTTTCCAACAATTAGCCACTAGAGAACAAAAAATTAAGTTTTTCAATGAAAAAACTGTTTATAATGACAGAAGATTAGTTCAAGTCAATAATGATAGTTCTAAGTAGATGTGCTTAAAATTTCTGTGGCTATTAAAAAGAAGAAATTTTAAATTTTATTTTGAATATTTCATGAGCTTAAGTTGAATTCATCAATTGAAGCTGGGGGGATTTCCATTAAAAAAGTTGATAAAAAAATATTACTCAAATGAATATTTTAGTAATAGTTTTCTTGAGAAAGTGAGTGGTTAATTTTCAAAGGGATGAAATATTCTCACTTATAAAATTGACAGGCAATTTTTTCTCTTACTCAACATTAAGTTTTCTGCCTTTTAAAACATGATTCATGATTTTGAAAAGGCCAATTGACCTTAGCCTCCATTTACTTACTGGGAATTTTAAATTCCTTTCATTGCAACAAAATACATCTCAAAAACCAACCAAGCCAAAAAAATCCTCTGAAATTGAAGATTTGCATTTATTAGTGTGGATTCTAATATTATGTCAGAATTTACCTTAAGTGTCAAATTACACCCTCAAAAATTGTAATATATATTGGTCATTTACCCTGAAAATTACAAATGTGTTTGTATGGGGGCCTAATTCTGTCATCAAATTTCACCACTCATATTGAAGACACATAATCTAATATAACACACTTGGATCATTACTTTTCTTAATAAGATTTATAATCTGCTCCAAATCTGCAATTGGATGGGCTGAACTCAATGCTGCTATAGTCAACCCCATTTTTGGTTGTTTTTCACACATCTAGACCTCTTTTTTCCATTTTTCTTTCTAAAAATAATGTTTTTGGCCCCTTTGGCCATATCAGAATTTAGTCATGACTGTATTTTTGACTTTTAAAGCTTTCTTCATTCAGCATTTTTTCCCCATTCAAATGCAATTTCCATCCCCTTCAATAATCTCTGTTGTTCAGTTTGCATAATCTGAGAGCTCCATTCTTATTTCTGCTTCTGTTTATCCCATACTAACCAGGCCTCATCATGAGCATCTTTCCCTACAAAACTACTTATTAGTCTGAATGAACATCAGAATAAATACATCACCTACCAACCTTTTTTAAAATAAACTCTTATTTGTGAGTAAATTGGAGACAAAACATAATACAAATTCTTCTGTGAGCCACTGGTTCTATTAATATTGAAGCTGAAACTATGTTTTCTATTTTGGGATGAACCATAAATATCATCCTTTATCTTCAGATAAAATATTTCGGAGTTCATTACAATATATTTGTTTTTTTAAATGAATCTTGATTCTGGCTCTTCCACATTGTCATTAAAGTTATCTTCAGCAATATCCATATTTGGTTGAATAGTGATTTTTCCCTCCTCTGTTATTTCCAAATCCTGAAAGGAGCCAAGAAATCATAATTTAGCACAAATCATGACATATTTTATCATATCTTACTTCATGTTACATTGGTTCTTCCTCTTCCTCATTTAAAATTGATCCAGCCTCTTGAGAATCATAATTTCCTAGTGAAGTCACATTTGGCTTATGGCCAAAGAGTGCATACTTTTGAGCTTATCAGCCATAGTGTGTAGCCCTTTTCTCTAATCCTCTTCTTTTATACCTGCCCCAGTGAAATTCTCAAAATTCTTTTCTGTTGTGTATTTTTTCTGATATTTATGCCATCAGTCACAAATGCATGCTTCACTGAGATTCATACAGTGTCATTAGTTTTTGTTGACCTCAATGGCCATAAGATGAAATCCATTCTTTTTATTTGAGGGTGGCCTTCCCACCAATGTAGAGCCACTGGCTCCAAAACATGCATCAACCAATTGATAATACATAAATAATCAGGCCAAGTTGAGTAACCTGAAGTAAGGGGAAGGCAAGATGAAATCTTGGGAGTGTATTTATTTGAGTCCATTGGGTGACATTGCATTGCAAGGATGGTGATGGTGGGTGATAAATAAGTAATTGACTAATTTAAGAAATGCAGGAATAAATGGAATGGTAAGTTGGTTGGTTGCACTAGGGGTTGGGTGATAAATTTGTTTTTGGAGAAGAACAGGGTTTAAGTTTCAACTGAACATTTTAATATCCAATAATTCAGGTTAGGCTTAAATAAGTATAGGAGCAAATGTGGCATTTTGCAAAATCCCTGGGGGACTGAGTTGAAAAAAGCAGTTTCTGTGAGAACAAATAACTTATTTTCAAATGTGGAAATCTGCTCTCAAATCCCACATTTTTTCATGTGGGATTTCTTATGTTTGACACCCCCTGATATGAAGAACACAATTTGGATGAAGTTTATTTCTTCTCAAATTATGTTTTTCTTGAAAAACATTTTGAAGTTAAAATTGAAAAATATGGATACTTCTTTGTTTCCTCAACAATAGAATTATGTGGGATCAATTGAAAATTTCTGTACTTTAATTCAAATGAATTTGAAACATATTTTATCCTTTGAAGAATAAATCAAATTCAAAAGAATAATCTTCATTATTTTGTAACATTTCCTTCTTTGAATTTTGAAAAAAAAGTACTTTACCTATCATATATAGAAAATTGAACTTAGTATGATTGACTTTCATCTTGGAGGAAACAAAGTCTATAAGCATAAAAATCCTACAGAAATTAACTGTTCAATTTTTTTGGATTTAAGAAGATTTCTCTTGAAGCTATATATTTTATTTCAAATTCTTTAAAATCTTTGTAATATCAAGTTGAAATTGAGCTGATTTGTATTACCTAAGCAAATTTCAATTCATGTTAAAGAAAGATGAAAAATTTCTTCAAAAAAGGATTTTCACAATGAATTTAATCAATATGTTTTTATTTTCAATAATGAAAAATTTAAACAAAATTGATAGCTGCACATGCTACAAAAAACCCCACATATTTCACAAAACATATCAAAAAACCAGGAAATCGACTATCTCAAATTGAAAGAAACAAGCTGTACAATGAGAATCTCATCATAAGCTTAGTTATTCCATCCTTATAATGTGTATCATATGTGCAATCTCATACAATAGGATATTTTAAGTAATTCTTTATCATAATTGAAGTTCTTTAAGTGCTTTATAGACTAAAATCTATGAAATTTATTAGTAATGTAATTTTGAATACATTTTTTTGAATTTCTCCCAGAGGTTCTTGTAGAACTCATTTGAATTCAAATCAATGAATTGAATTTTAATGGCTTGCAGCTGTGGCTGAAATCTTTCTTAAAAATTCTATTTTGAAGTCCTAGGCTCAATTCAGAGGCCAAAACCAAAAAAAATAGAGTCAGTTTAAGTTCACAAGTCTATAACTTTCTTCATAGACATGCAGCAACTTTGTATTTACTGTAATATACTATATTTGGCTTTCTATTTTGAGTAAAAAGAGCATAAAAATTACCCTTTTTTACGGTGAAAAAAGGCCCAAGCCTTTGCAAAAAAAACAGCATCTATCTGCCATCCTCTGTTACAGACTTGCATGTGGCGGTGCAGACAATGCCCTGACAGCAGCAGTTCTCACAGGAAATCATCTACAGAGGAAGGCCAAGAAGCAGAAACAAATTTGACTGAGATGAAAAGTGAAAAGAAACCTGAATGCAGAATAGGACTTACATTTAGGCCGGAGAACTGCAGTGAGGAAAAGCCAGCTTCAAGTGAAGATGAAAGAAGCCAGCACGAGAAACTACTGGGCAGAAGCGGCTGAAACGGATAACTGCCACCAAGGGCGCGGGTTGTTTTCAAAACGTGCCAACCACCTCACGCAGCAGCAGCAGTACTTTTTTCTGCGGCTTTGGCAAGTGGCACGAGGTCCCAGTCTTTGTTTGGATCAACGCAATGAATTTTCGCGACAGGGACACGAAACTATGTCATTAAAGCTAGTGGTAAGAATTACATTTTCAAATACAAAATAATACACACGATGGAAGTGATTACATTTAAAATGGATAAAACAGAGCCAACTGCCCTAACATGCAACAGGGCCTAGACAGCATCAACCATTCGAAATATATGGGGGGATTTGGCACCAAGAGGACACCGCGGTGGCGAGGTCAATGCCGAAAAAGTGCTCAGCAACCCTTGGGCGGGCTGCACAAGGGATGTCGACATCGGCGAATGCTGATAGAAGTTCGGAGATATTTAATAAACCTCTTACTAAAGCCTGAAAATGGGCTATACGCTGCGATCTAAAAAACAAATAACAAAGTGTGGAAGGGAAGAACATTAGTGTAAAAGAAAAGACATTCTGTCCAAAAAACGAATCATGAGGTACTGGATGCTTGTTGAAAATCGATCTCAGTCTGACGTGCAAAAAGAAATATGTTCATGTGCTTTCAAAGCATCACTAGTCTAACATGCTTTAATTTAATTTCTTTGGTTTAACATCTTTGGGTTTGGAATGAAAGAAAACGGGGGAAAAGCAAATGAAACCAAAAGGCTCACTTAGTTGTCGAATAGACTAGGCTGAAAAATAAGGCTATGCTGCGTTTGTGGCCAGGACACCATAACAAAGGGGAAGAGATAATAAGAAAAATGTCAGTCAAATAAAATCCCAAGGGATGATCGTTTAATCAAAGATTCAAGGTGATCAGACTTTGGTTAAATCAACAAAGCAGCATTCCCTTCGGTAGCTCTCCTGTTGACTGGCTTCGATTTTTCAGCGTTAAGTGAGAAAAATGAAGCAAGAAGACAGGAGAATCGAAGGGAAGCTTGACGCTCGGAAAGCCATTTGCATGTCATTGAAAGGTTAATTTAAATCATCATGTTGATATTGGATGGACGATGAGCAGCGGGAGTCTCTAACAAAAGGCGTGGGCGAAACAATTGAAGTCCTCACCATCAAAAATATGTCAGGCTGAATGCAAAGACATAGCCTGATCCGAAAATTATATGGATGGATGTGGAGGACAACTCCGATGGGCAGAGGTGGGAGGGAAATTTATAGAATGCGGCGATGCACCATGGCACAAACTCACAGCGACGGCTGAGTTGTGGGTGCGGCTGTGCTGTGCACCCTATTTTCACAGATTGCGTGATATCCGACATGTCTGTGAAATTTGGCTTAGACAGGTACGCCAAAAAACTTTTGGGCCTGCGAAACCGGTGGGCATGTTTTGACCTCACAAGTGGGTTTGATTTTAACGCAACAATGAAATAAGAATTCTACCCCCTTGAATTAGAAGATTAGAATAAAATGAACCTTCTGGAAGTAATTTAAAATACCTTTAAGAAAGAAAACCTTATCAAAAAATTGATATAATTTCTAAAGAAAACTGATATTTTCCTCTCAAAGTGTTAATTTGAATAATTTCTTTTTTGTCATTTTCTGGAATGAAACTGATATATCTTGAAAAATAGAGAAATTTATAGCCTCACTCAAAATAAATAAGAAAAAATCTGAAAATATATGGCATGTAATTTGGAAATATTCCATGAAAAAACAAAGCATTAGGTTTATATTTCTTACCCTCAAAAGGAAAAACAAAAAACAAAAAATAGATTCAAAGTTCCTCTAATCTTGAATAAATTGAAGAAATTTTTGATCAAAAATCTCCAAAGATAACCTCTAGTGTTTGAAGTTAAGTAGCATTCTCTTCCAAATGAAATTATCATACTTCTAGCATCAATTTAACTCTTTCAATCTAGCTTTCATAATAAAAAATACTGAGGTACTCAGATGAGAAAAATTCATGTATTTTATTTACTATTTGACTTAGTGCTTTCGGGAAATGAAGCAATAGTGGGGGATCCTAAAAGTTTTGGACATTTTATTAATATTTCTGTGACTAAGGTGTGGAAGTAGAGAAGGAAAGATAGGGATCATGGTTACACCATTTCTGAACCACTTTAAATTAAATTTATTTGTATTAAGGCACTTAAGATAACTTCTCTTCTTGCAGCACATGTACATTTCTGTTAGATGGGATGTCTTGTGTGGCTCCTAGGTTGAAAGAATTAGTAATCGATGAACTAATAAAAGTGGAATACAATTAAAATTGAATTAATAAGGATGTCACCAAGTAAAAAAAAGGTATATTTTTTTGGTGGAATGAGCTTCACCAAAAAAAATACTAAAATTAATTTTTATCACTTATATTTGAGATATCTAATAACAGAAGAATGTTCTTATTTTATTTTTAAGAAATATATTTTTAATATTTCTGAGTAATTACTCTCAAAAAAATGATCTTCTTCAAAATTTGTAACCACAAGATCAAAATAAAACAAATATGCAAAGACTATATTTTTTGTCTTCAGGAGTATCTTTATGGTAACAGAAGCTTCAGAAACTTGTTATAGAGCCAGAGTTACTATCACTACAATATTGAAGGAGTTAATTTGAAACAAGAGTACTATAACAAAAAACATTAAGGTTATTAATTGGAAAAAAAAGAGATGAAAACAAAACTAAGATTGACTTTTAAAAAAGAAATTGAAATAATGCAAAGGAGATTTAAAGAAAGTGATTGGATCTTTTTTAGCAGGTGAGTCTTATCATTCTTTCAGGCACACAATTTCAAAGAGTATTTGTATCAAGAAAAATATAAATATATTTCTTACAATGATGGAAGTTGGCTTGATGTATTATATATAATTTTCCATCCCAGATATTTGAATCCAAACTATAATTGTTTTTAAAACGAAATTTGAGGAAAAATGAGATTAAAATTGAATTAATTATTTCATTGACATATGAGCTTCAATTAATGGAATATTTCAGGTTTAAGTCTATTTGTGAAGTTATTCATTGTATTTCTTTAACAATAACTTATACTTAATATGAATTCTACTTTGACCAAAATTCCCTCATTTTCTTTAAGCTGATGCAATAGATACAAATAATAATTTATTTGAAGGATTTCCATTCTTAAAAAATAAATAATACTAATTGATCTTACTAACTATTTGAATATAGAGAGCTAGAGTAGCAAATATTCAGATAATTTTGAATTAATTCATATGGTATATGTCAAATAAATTAGTCAATGAGAAAAGATTCTTTGAATTTTTTTTCCAAAATCATCTATTTTTATTAGATAAATTTGATTAAATTGATTATATTCACATGAGGAACATATTGAAATGATATTTGTTATTAAGTTTTGAAAATTAAATTAAATTATATTGAAGAGCTAAATATATATTTTTTGTATTTTCTAGATATTTGAATCCATTGGACCTACCGTATTTCAGTCAATCGGACTTTATTTATCTACTTGTTACTAAAAATTTCTTATTCAATACTTATTTCAAAGTTTTATGTATCTTATCAAAGCTATCTAAGTTTATCGTGATAAAAGTGTTTATACCTTAAAGGAGGTTTAGTATTAATAATATTCCTTGAATAAATCTTGCCATGATTTTGGAAACCAATTTGGAAATTCCTCAAAAATTGAGTTCTAATTTTTGGTAAGCTTCCACATTATTCCAAGAAATAGGCGCACTATAGAAGCTAGTATAGAATTAGAGTTCCTGTTGTATTATATAATAAAATTAAATTAACTAATACAGCTTATGTGTTTATAAAATGCATAAACCTAATCAGATTATAGATGAAAATCAAATATTCATGTAGATAGATTATAAATACCAAAAATTATCTCATCAAGAATTCTCCCTCAGGGGAGATTTCTCTGTTATTTTATTCTTATTACAATTACTGATTATTTTATGAAATATTTTTATATATCAGGTATGCACAAAAAGGGGAGATTTCTATATTATTTTATTCTTATTATGATTACTAATTATCTCATAAAATATTTTTATATATCAGGTACACACCAAAAGGGGAGATTATTAGTTATAGAATTGTATGAAAGATTTATTTATAAATTTATTATCATTTATCTATTAATAGTAATTGTAATAATAATAAATCAAACTATTTGGAAATATATTTATTAACAATATTTATCAAGTTATATCAGGTTATGGGCTTCCGTTTACCACTATTGCTATCATATTGTATAATATTTGTGTTATTTCATCTTTTTATATACTAACATTGGGATGGATATTTCAAGGACACATTCAGGCAAACAATTCTCTAAATTTATCACTCCCTCAAACATGGCCAATCCTTCCAACATCCCTGATAATTCAACTCTCTCAGTTAGCAATCCTGTACGCCATGCCGATAAACAGGAAGAAATACTGCAACTTTCCTCATTAATTGCTGATTGGATTAGACCAAAATTATCCATTGATGGAGTGAACTTCAATACCTGGTAAAAGAACATGGTCCACAACTGGTCAATGTGCTTTATTGAAGACACTGACTATTTTGATAAACAGGAAAGAGACACCGACTATTGAAGAAACTTGATTGCTTCATCATTTGCACGAAATAGTGTAGAAATTTCCCTGTATGATTCAATAGTTTCCAGACTTTTAATGCCAGAAAATCAAAAAACTTTTCAAAAAAGCATCTTGGTTGTCTATCATAAATCATGAGAATATCATCTTCAACCCAACCAATCATCATAATGATGTGGTTCAACATTTTATCAAAATCAATGAGTCAATTGAAGCCATTGAGAGTCATTTTGGAACACTTTATGGCTCTAAAATAACCACCTTGTCACTTTTTTTTTCACTCCCTGACCTCCAAGATAAAATTACTTCTGCCCTCAATACTCGATTGAAAGCAAATCCTGATCTGACAATCAATGCTGAAGATATACTTGATATCATACAACAAATTTAAAGAAAGAGAAATACAGATATTAGTGAAGATACCATGAAACTTCTGGGAATAGATGTATCTATCTCGTGACCCAAAACTACTAAACAATCATTTACGCCTAATTGTAACCCTTGTCAGTACCAAGCAAATATGGCACCAAAATCTGTCTCTTCTATCTCTACACAATCAGAAGAATGGAAGAGGAAATTGCTTACACCAAAAAACCCTTGTTTCTACTGTGGAGAAGCTGGGCATTGGGTACCTGAATGTCCAGCTTGTCTTAAAGCAGCAAATACTAGAGCATCATCAACACAAAGGAAGGCAGCGGTTACAAGTATTGGAACCATTTCCATACTGGAAAATGAAGAGGTACTGTTGGACTCTGGAGCAACAAACTCTGTTGTAAGGGATATTCCTATTTTAACTACAATGATAAAAGCTAATATAAATCTTTTGGTTGCATAATCTCATCAATTCCTGGTAGATTCCATTGGTGACATTACCTTAATGACAACACAAGGACCTCTCTTTGTCAGAAATGTTCTACTTTGTAAGGATATTAAAGAAATAGTTCTCTCCATTGTGCAGATTATTTCTCATACTATCTCCATCACACTTCTTCAAAATAATACTAATATTTGACGAGGAAATATTTCTTGATATACTTTTCAATGAAACCATTGATGGCTTAGTCTAATTATTGAATCACTCAACCCAATAGCTTTAGATGCTATTTCTGATATTCCCCCTCCAATATAGCTGCCATTGATGATATCAATAATCCCTGGTATCGAAGACTGGGAAATTGGTCTCTTAGAAATTTTAAACGACTCTTGAAATTCCTAATCTTCCTTTTGATAATATCAAAATTTGTCACCCCTTCTCAATCTCAAAAGCAGAGAATTTCCCTTACATGTCACACTTGTGAGAACACATTAATCAGACAGGTGACATGATAGCTGCAGATCTAATCAGTCCTCTACCATTGAGTATAGATAACAAAAGATATGCTTTAATTATTCAAGAAATATTCTCAAGGCTGACGGCTGTAATACCCTTGAATGATAAATCAGAAGCCAAACAGAAACTGTGGCAATGGATAATACAGTTCCTGAATGCTAAAAATTTCAAAATTTGAGCAATTAAAATGGATAAGGGTGAAAAAAGCTGCAACCATATTTTTAATGACTTTCAGAGGGAAAAAGGCATAATAAATGAATTATTGATTATGTACAAGCACCATCAAAATGGACAAATCAAGAGGACCAATAAAACAATTTTGGAAATTTCCAAAACTATTCTAATTGCAGCTAATTTACAAAAATCCCTATGGCCATATGCATTTAAACATGCTGTTTAGATTTTCAACCATACACTATATTCTGATAAGAGGGTCACCCCATATGAATTTTTTGGATCAAGGAGGCCATCTCTGAATCACTTATGGGTTTTTGGTAAATTTTTTTACATTTTTAATCATAAATTAAGAAAATACTTATCTGAAAAAGGTATATTCAGGTATCATATTGGAATAACACCAGATTATAACAGATAGATATTTTGGATTCTGGAGCAACTAGTGGTGGTGAATCTTCTGCTAGTGTTAAATTTGACAAGAACACATTTTTTAGACAATAACAGAACATGGAATCAGTAATTGCAGTGATCCAAATCAACAAAATTTTTCATGAATCAATTATTGAACAAATGAAATTACAGGACTCTCTTGTACCAGAAATCAGCTCAAATATCAGTATTTCTACGACATTACCAACAGATTATAACTTGGAAATGACCTTGCCCCGAGAAGGCCACTGTCAACAGGCAATTGAAGAGGTGGTATTTATTATGAAGGAGAAAGATGTATTCATCAAATCCAGCCTGTGGGAAGCTTTGCAAGAGGTGCCCCAATAATTGATTCTCAGCACCAAATGGGTGCTTTCAAAGAATAACAAGCCTGAGAGATATAAGGGGCATCTGATAGTCAGAGGATTTAGGTAAATTAAAGGAATAAGCTGTGAACAGACTTTTTAACCAAAACCCACCTTTGGTGTGCTAAGAATCTTTTTATCTATCGCTTGTGCAAAGTATTGGTAAATTGGTACTTCTTATGTGAAAGTTGCTTTTATTCATAGTTTGATTGATAAAACAGTATCTTTATGGCCTCCAAAGGCAATTAACATGCCTTCATCTTCTGCTTTAAAAACTTCGAAAAGTGCTGTATGGTACTAAACAAGCAGCCCATTGTTTGTGGCTACATCTCAAGGCAATAATTCAGAAAATAGGATTCCAATCAAACAGTGAAGACCCCAGAACTTACTTTTTAAATTTTCCAAGAGGCCAGGCCATTCTATTGATTCACATGGATGATGGTGCTTTGGCTGGGTTGTCAACTGATATTTTTTATTTAATATCAGCAAAACTGAATGAAAAATTGCAGATAAAGTGGGACTCAGATATCACTGGGCTTGTGGGATTATCAATAACAAAAAAAACGGTGTGCTCAAATTTATGCAAACAGAACTAATAGAAAAACTATTTTGAATATCCACAAGAAATATTACTTCCAGCTCTCCTCTTCCATTTAACTGTAGTCTCCTCTTCAATACTTCAAAAGAAATGGACAGGGAGTATTCAAAAAAATTGTTATGCTCTTGTACATTGCACAGGGTACTAGGCCAGATATATAATATTTGGTCAATTATTTGGCATGATATTCAATGGGACCAGACTCAAATCACTGGGAGGTTCTTGAGAATCTTATTTTATATTTGCAGAAAACCAGGAACATCAGAATCAACCTCTTCAAATGTGAAGTGTTTCCAAAATTAGAATGTTATGTGGATGCAAAAACTGGGGAAGTGAAGGCAACAGATCAATACATGGTTTTTTACTGCTACATGGTGGAAATCAAATCATGTGGCAATAAAAAAAACAAGAAACAGTTTCATCCTCCACGGAACAAGTGGGATAAATAACACTTTCATTTTCAGAAAAAGAATTTATCTATATTTATAACATGTTCCAGTTATTACTTATGGATCCTTGTCCCAAGTTACTCTCTGACAACAAAAAGGAAACTGGAATTGGCACTAACTCTATGCGTCAAAAACAAATAAGGCACCTTTTTTGGGAAGTTAGTTTTTTCAATTAATTGATTAAATCAGAAAGCATATGTCTGGAATGGGTGAGAACCCACAAGGAACTGGCAGAAATTATGAAAAAAAAGTTTGGGTCATCTCAACGTCAAAAAGTCGTAACTTTTAGTTATGGAGGGGAGTGTTGTATTATACAATAAAATCAAAGTAACTAATACAACTTATGTGTTTATACAATGTATAAACCTAATCAGATTGTAGATGCAAATTAAATATTCATGTAGATATATTATGAATACCAAAAATTATCTCATCGTGAATTCTTCCTAAGGGGATATTTCTCTATTATTTTATTCTTGTTACGATTACTAATTATTTTATAAAATACTTTTATATATCAGGTACGCACTGAAAGGGGAGATTATTAGTTATAGAGATTTATTTATAAATATATTGCTATTTATATATTAATAGTAATCGTAATAGTAATAAATTAAATTAAGTATAAATATATTTATTAACAATATTGATCAAGCTATAACAGTCTCTACTTCAGTATATATTTTGTAATAAGCTCCAGAAGGAGATATGAAATTGTATCTAGATAACCTGATTAAGTCAGAATGGTATATTCTCTCTCCATTTTCTCCTCACCTCTTTTTCCTTAAGGTGATGAATATTACAAGCGCCTTTGCAAGAAATTCTGAACAGCCATTTCCTCTTTATCTAATAGTTATAAATATCTACCTCTATTTTCTTAAGCTGAAAAATATTATGAGAGCTTGAATTATCCTTCCCTTTTTATCCATTAGATTTAAATTCTTGCTTTCTACCAAGCTTTGGAATTTTGGTTGTGATTGAAGAGTCCGCCAAATATCAATCCACTAATTCCAGCTATGACATGTGATTTATTAAAATGAAAAAAGGTGCTCTATTTCACCTTGAAATAACCTCAGCGAGTTGCAGGCAACCCTTTTAATCTTGCAGAGATTAATTCCAGGTAGTCATATGTGATATTCCCTTAAATGGAAGTCACCGTATCTTATGTTTTTTTAATCACTCTTTGACTACTGCACTCATTTTATTTGATTATATCTGGGTAAACTTCATTCCTGGAAATTTCCTCATAAATCTCAATGTGTTTAGGTTTTGGATGGACCTTGT
The DNA here is from genome assembly GCA_023105745.1 of Austropuccinia psidii. NCBI lineage: Eukaryota > Fungi > Basidiomycota > Pucciniomycetes > Pucciniales > Sphaerophragmiaceae > Austropuccinia > Austropuccinia psidii. Next base: position 1,021,903 of record JALGQZ010000006.1, read on the forward strand.
TTTAAGTACTATGGATGATAAAACTCTTCTGGTAAGAAATATGATTTCTTCTCAGAAGAAGAGTTTCTCCTCAGTCCTTTACATATAAGTAAAATCAGAAAATCTTGAGTGTTTAATTCTGAAGGCTATGGAATCCCCACCTACTCATCTTGACAAGGAGACCTTTGACCAATTTTCTCCTCTACTATTATTGAAAGCGGTAATTCATACCCTTATGTGGAATTTGTTGGTCAAACCTTGGGCAAAACCATTAGCAGGGTCTATCTATTCAGGCGCAAAGACAGCCCTTTTATTCACTTCTTTCTTTCCACTACCAATGAAAAATGAAGAGATCTCTCTTCACCACTTGTTCCGCAATGGTAAAAGATTTCTCAAATTTATGTTTGAAATTTTCCACCAAGTCTCAACACTCAATTTAGTCGTTTTTTCAATTCAGAAGGTTGGAGCACTGGAATTCAAACTTTCTTACCCTCCAGGGATTTGCTAATCACAAGCTGTGGACACCTTTCCCAGGCCCAGACTTCTTTTACAACTATAAAAATCATGAATTTTGGCTTGTTATGGCTGTATTAACCAGCTATTACTTGGCTACAAAAAAATGTTTCAAATCAAATATATTGAAGGAAATTCTATTGGAAACTTTTTGGCATACAGAAATGGGTTCATTTACCTCAATGGAAACCAGAGATTAATTTCTTATCTCCTTACTTTCACCCCCTTTAGCATTGAAAGTGCTGACTAAGCCTCGTAAATAACAATCAATCATATCAACACCCCAAATATCCCGGTCAGAAGTGGCCACTTGACTATTGAATATGTCCCTTTTACCAAAATAATAAAGGTCACCATATTTGTGCAATGAGCTTAAGTTCAAAAGTCTTTAAATTACCATAATATATAATCAGAACCAGTAAATAATAACAGTTGAAATACTAAAACAGTTAGTAATAGAAATTAATGTACTCCAATTGAATAATGATAAGTACATGATTAATTTAGATAAATGTTTAAAAAACGAATATAAGAATTTTGTAATCAAGACACACAGCAGCACTCTAAGGTGTTGTAATCTATGATTAGTAAAAACAGACTTCTTTATACTTAATGAATGAGCTTAAAATATGTAACTTTATAATCCCTAAGCCTCGTTAGTAGAGTGTTGTTGATGTGTTACGTTTACAATGTAATTATTATTAGATGAAAGTGAAACAAAATGTAGAAAATAATTCAATTGAAATAAAGTGAAAGCTCAAGAGATGATTATCATAATCTGTGTCCATAATATCATGCTTATATATCCTCATTTATATACGGTTGATGGTGGATTAGACCTCCTATCCTAAAATGTAATAGTTTACGTGTTATTCTCAGTGATCCAAGCTCAACCTCCAGAAGGGGTTAGAACAAGTTTGCAAATGGTAGCTTGACTTCATACTAAACCGTTTTCTATAACATTGTCTCCTCATTATCCTCGAAAGGAGATTTCTTTCTCAACAATTTTTTCTAAGGAAAGTGGTTAGGGATAGGATTCTTCCCATTTTTGGGAAGGGAAATTGATTTATTTCAATTACCGGGAATTATTTTATTTACTTATTTTGTCAAAAAGCCATGTTTTGGCATTTGTGTTGATGTATTGAAAGGGATCTTTGGGCTTGCAGATGTGTACCCTCTATGTGCAAGTATTTCTTGAATTAAATTTAACTACCATTGAGCTTAAACATCACTCCTTGTCTGGGAAATTCCCCTGAGAAGGCCATGAGGAGATTTCTAAAGACTTTTTCGTCTTCCTTGAACCTCTCAGCTTGGACACCGTTACTTTCCGAGGTGTGCAAAAATTCTAAGGTATCCCATATTCAAGCAAGAATCAGAGTGAAGATCCCCAAGAGGTTACCTCTTGGCATGCTTCTTTTTTGGAAATTGTGGGCCGCTTTTAGAATGACCATAATGGGTACCACAATAGACTTACCCTTAGAGACCATGTGATCTCATTCAAATTTTTGTGCCACTCTGATCATTAGTTGAAGCTCTTTTTGTGCTGTTGTTATGGATAAAAAAAATTAGTGTGAATCAAGATAAGCAATCTAAGGCTATTTTCATGTAAAATGTCAGGTAATAAATCTCGGCTGCTCTTATCACCCCTTGTATCAACTCTAGCATAATCCCCAAAAGATACTGAAAAGGAGGAGCGATTCAGCCACACAGTTTATGAAATGGCTAGACCCTTTATTATGGAATCATAATTAAAATCATTTTTTTTGAAGTTTTCCAACATCCTTTTCCAATACATATACAGCTTCATAAAAAACACATAATTCAGGTTGATTTATCCATTTACTTATCTATTAACTAGGTCAAAATCAGCTAAGGTGATCTGCCCTCTTGGGGAAGGGCATTCATCCATGTGCCACTTCTGTAACAATTGGAAAATATTAATTTACATAAAACTGATCGATTTCTAATCCACCCCCTTCTGGCTGGATGCTCTGGGACAGAAACTTAAAATCCGTCGTTCAGTCGGATAGTGGAGGTTTACCTAAGTTTAAGAACAATGATTACGTGAAACCCCACAAAAAAGGCACACTGAGTCACATTCTAAAGTCTATTTCCCGATACCTTAGGGAGGTTACCATATCAGAAATATGCCATGCGGAAGATCAAGATGTGTCTTACCTCCTGGGTTTTCATTATTTCAAGATCCCCTGGTAGATTAATTTATCCCTTTCTTTCCCTAATTTCTTTTTGTGTGTTCTTGTGAGTTAAGGCAGCTATGGAAATGGAGTGTTTCTGGAATTTGCCCCATGTGGCAGGCATTAAGCTCATTCAATATCAATGTGGTTTTACCTGAAGAGGGAATTGTATGTTTTGATAAAGAAATTTAAAGTGAGTATTTTTGTACAAGGGGAAAAAAAGAAGCCTTATATTTACTTTTTAAATGGATTATGGTAACATAATTGCAGATTTAATTATTGCATATTGCCTCCTTTCATTTCGGTGGGGAAAAAATATATAGCCTTCTGAATGTAGATTTCCATATAAACCCTCCAACAAAGCTTCTTCTGAAACAAAAGGGCTCTCTAATGAAGATTTCCCAGGACCTTCATAATATGAAGTGTGCAAGTAGGTCGTGGTATCTGTATTTTATCCATTTTAGCCAAAATTGTATTTGAAGCTACAGAGGTTGCGAATTCCATCTAAATATTCAATCAGGGAGGCCACACCATAGATATTTAATTGTATTTAAGTTAAAATGATATTATAGTCAACTTTGACTCAGCTGAGTTTCTCAAAGAATTTAAAAATTAACCACAGGTGGCTCCAAATATAAAGTTTACCATCGATTTCAGATTTTTGTTAAGAATTTATATAAAGAAACCCATTCTTGGGCTATCTCTTTCCCTTCCAGTATTGGATTCCGAACTGGTGCATTATTAGGGAAGCCAAGTGTTTCCTGCAGGCCTGTGATTTCCTGAAGAAGATCCTCTTTGCGCGGTAGACTCAACTAAGTATCAGTCAATTCTGGGATCAATCTGGTTCGTGGTGTGTGGTACCTACCCTAATAATTTTGGGTGATCACTTGGAAAACCCCAGTAATAAGAACCGTCAGACTAACTAAAAGATATGTTAGAGATGGCCTTCAATTTAACCTTGGTTTTTTACTTTATTGGACCTTTGGAAAGATTATTGTTAGGTTGAAAAACCATTGTTGAATCTGAATCCTTCACTGTGGAGCATTTTCCCCTTTCTGATGCGACCTAGCGATTAGCTGAATATCAAGCTCATATATCCTACTTTAAGCTCTTTCCACCCACAAAAGATCTGGTGAAGGAGAAAGGCAGAAGTAATCATGGAAAGCAAAAAACAAGTCACAAGAATACAGATGGTACCTGGATTAGGAATATTTCTTTGTGAATGATGTTATTTGGAATCATGGAATCTCCATAAAGCGGATAAAAATGGATGAAAAGCTGGAAATTCTTCTCATAAAACATTTCTCTTGCCTGAAGAGCTACTTGGAAAGGGTTCGGTTTTGCTTAGCTAGCTAATCAATAGCTTATTAGGAGGGAGTTTAGTGGTAGAAGCTCTGTCTCAGTCATCGTTATGTAAAATTTCACTCCATCGGATGCACAGTTACATCTGGATCCCCTATTCAAGTCAGAAAATCCCACATAATCTCCCCTTTTTACTCACCTCTGTATTCTTGCAGTGACAAATATTTCAAACTCCTGACAAAAACTCCCATATTTGTCTAATAGCTAAAATCCTTGAGGTTAATTATTAATTTTCTTTATGAGCTTTTTAGTATTTAAGGAATTATTAAACCAAGATATTCATAGCCAAATCTCATCTATTAATTTCATCATGGATATGATTTCTCTTCACAAACTTCTGATCTAAAGTCTCAAATAATTCTTAAGGAGTCTGGTAAGTACTTGAGCCCCAATTAAATGAGAACTTAATATTCATTTTTAAAGATATAAATTTTTTTCAGAAAATAAAATCAAATAAGCTCAAAGATCTCACGTATAAGATATTTTGAATAAAAATAATTCTAGACATAAATATGCTGTTATATTTTAGGAATATACATTTGAAGTCACAGAAAAGCTCTGAATTTCTCTTCCCAATTGTAGTTGGATTAAATAAAGAAAACTCAAAATTCTATTGAAGTTTATTTTCAATATATATATACAGTGCAGATTTTCGATACCTACATACTTAAAAACCTATACCCTAACCTAAGAGCTGATTTAGTTTAACTTTTAGAAATTTGAAAATACATGAAACTATTGAAGGATATAATCAATACCCCCAACACAATTTTATGAGTTTGAAATCCATAAACCTGTCCCAATTTCCTATATATTCTCACCAAATATTTTTGTGGATGTCTGAAGACCATCTTCTTTATTCCCAAAACTGTGGTAATATAATTATTTCTCTTCTTTTTATTGTTGAAATCCTTTTTCTCTTAAGTATAGCTCATTCATTATTGAAGAAAACACCATTTATACTCTCAAATAAAACCTTTTTCAGATGTATGATTCCATAGAAGAAAACAGAAATAATTGATTCATGAAAATAGAAATTAATCGGCTACTTAAGGAGAATAACAATGGATAGATAAAGAAGGGAATATAATTTCTTGAAACATAACTTTTAGAAAACTTCTTGAGGAAAAAAATGATGGGAAAGAAATAATATTTCTAACTTCTTCACACTTTCATTCAGTAATAATATTAATTTAAATGAAATAATGAGGCTGGATTTGGAAAGAGAGTTTGAAAAAGAGAAATAGACTGGAAATCCAGAGAAAAGAGAAACATAAAGAATTACTCAAAAACACCAATTAATATAGAAACTCCAGTACAAATAATTGAAATTCTTTCTTGGTACCATTCTAATGGAATGAATAAATGTGCCATGAAAAAGAATTTAAATCAAATTCATCCCCATTGATCATTGAAGAAGACACAAATATCTGCATGGCCCAATGATGAAGCCAGGATAAAAAAGAAAATAATATTTCCAGATTGATATATTTCAAATTTTTGGGTAAAGAAAATCATGAAACAAAAAAAAGATGCTGTAGTCTTGGGCTCAGAAAGTGAGGAAGAGAAATATACTCATAACTGGAAACATTATAGGGCTGAAACAGAATTAGTTTTCTAGAATATGTAAAATTTCAAGAAAAAAATTGTTTAAGATCTCAAATAGGTGGATAGATGCCTTCAAACAATTCAATAGCTTCAATTATTACAAATGGAACAGTAAATCTGCATAAAATAAAGTCTACAAACATAAAAAAGAAATAAAAATCTGGAATGATATTCTTTCACCCCTTACAACTGAGGATATTTTCAAAAGGAAAAAAACAGTATTTTCTTTATTTGAAATTGACTTCAATCTATTTATTCTTCTATATATTAATTTGTTTCTCCATATAAGAACTCAACCTGACAAAGGATTGGCTCAGGGGAACTCTGATGAATATAAAATAAACAAGACCCATATCTCTGTTTAATTAACATGCAATGCACCAGTTGGAAACAACTTCCCACCTTTCTTCATTTGAAGCCTTGAATGATCACCATTATTTTAGCCATAATTAATATTTCCAAATGTCATAACAGTAGTATTATACAGCAAGGCATAAATGATGACTCATGTATTTCAGAATTGAACTGTGAAATGGAACAATGAGTTCAATGAGAGAATTTTCAATATAAAGGTAGTACTCTACTAACGTGATATTGCTTCAAACTTTAAAACTATTTATTCTGAAATAATATTGAAATTCAAGGCCCAAAAAAAACAAAGATTTATTTGAACCTCAATAAGATACTACCCCAAAAATATTTCTATAAGCAATATTTATGATATGAATCAGCCAAATTCCAGGAAGAATTTCCATATTTTATGGTATTTACTAAAGATAAACACATCTAATATCTTCTGGAACCATACTGAGTTCCTTCCAAAAGCTCAACACAGCTCCTAGAAAATTTCACTTAATTCAAGCTGAAGCACCACTTGATGAAGCAACTAATCTTTTACAATGTATTTGTCTCATAACTCAGAGTGATAGAATATTAAATCCTATTAATGAAGCTGTCTCAAGCATAAATAAGATGATTAAAGAAAAAAAATACTGTATTAATAGGAGAATTAGTATTGATGAAAAGAAGCCAAATCAAATGAGTAAGAGCCTGAGATTCTTCTCCCCAAAATTTTGGAAGTTAGTAAGGAATTTACATCCATTTCTAGTTATCGTTCTTATTTTTAAACAGAAGATTTGGAAAGATGAAGTGATCAGTTAGAGAACTACGAAAGAATCCTTGCGTATCATGAGATAAACTTTGATGATAAAGACCACTATTTGAATGTATCTGTGCCATTTTCAACTACTTCAGTGTTTGATAATTTCAATTTCTTATACAAGTACCTTTAATTATTGATTATTTCAATTGAAAATATATATCTCTTACAATTAATCACAGAATTGGTAATTCTACTTGAAGTTTTGATGTTGTTCTGAATCAATTATCACGTTTCTAATATGGAATTTCAAATGAAGCCCACAAGTTTCCAAAGACAATACTAGAAAGATTTCAACCAAGGGGTATGGTTTCAGAAATATTGACTGTAAAATGTACTTTCAAAGAAATAAGCTGTATTTTAGTTTTCAGAAATGTCCTTCAATGAATTTATCATTATATATAGGAGCTTTATGTCAAGAAAACTATTATTTTTCAAAAAATTTCACACTGTCAAAGAAGCTCTTGAAGCTTTGTCAAAAGGACCTCAGGGGATAAAAGCAAAATAACCCAAAGAAATAAAACAGAAATTCAAAGGTATATATATCTGATGAGAAAAGAACTTCTATAAAGCATCTATGAATAGACACATAAGAATGGAAAATATTCAAAAAATGAATAAATAGATCTTTTATAAATATTTCAACATGTTAAGAGGGAGTGAAAGGGCTTATGACGATATGTCCACCAAACATCTATTAAAAGGCTGAACTTTGTAATTAGTACTTATTTTCATCCCCAATTGAAGGGAAATTAATGTAAATGATGAGAATAGAATAGATTTATAATATGGCAGAAGCTCCAATATTCCTGGAGGGATTGTGGTATTGTATTGATCCATAATTCCTTTTACAATTAACAATATTATAGTACCCCACAGGAAGACTCAAACTCAATTTTTACACCAAAATGCGAATTTGGAATCATAAATTTCACTTGAATTATAATAAAATGACCCAAAAAATGAGAGCAATTTTTTTTGAAATAATTAAATTTTACTATGAATATGCTGAAATCAAGTTAAAAAGAGAAAAGTAGTTACGAAAAGCAGAGAAGCACTCTGTAAGCTACACAATCCCGTATTATTGAAACAACTCTTATGAAAAACTCACAGGAGCTCTTTGGAAGAAAGATGGTCTTGTAATTCAGTGAATGAGAGCTTACTTGGATCAACTCCAAATAATTGATGAAATAAATAATATGAATCATATATCTCTAATAAGAATAAAGTAAAAGATAAGTAATAATACAGAGGAATCCAATGGCCAAAAAGAAAACCAAATAAATTATTAAGCCACTGTTTTAACCTGTTGAGAAGGAGTGGAAGAATTGGTAAGAATATAACCCAAAATATCCAGAAAACAAGAAAAGGAATGGTGAAAATGACTGAATGAATTTTATCAGTATTTGATATCAAGATATGCAAGAAAAATAAAGAGTAAAAATGAATCCTTCAGAATAATGAGCTGGAGTAAAAACTCCTAGGGGTTAAAAGAATGGCAAGTATATGTGGAAATATTAGAATTTTTTTTCCGGTTGGAAGCCCATATGTGTTTGATACTTGGGGAAAAAAAAATTATCCCGATTGGGAAATGAAATGGGTGTATTTAATTAGCCAAGTTATTCAGTTTATTTGACCAACAGGGACAATTACTTACATGTCTCTATTGATACAAGCTAGTATGAGTTTTGAAATCTTGACAGTTGGTCTTGGATCTCCTTTTAATAGTACTTTGAAGATACCTGGACAGTGTCCCCTTGGAGGAATAATGAAGGAACAGCCTTATTAAAGGAGGAGGCTTTTCTGGATGGGTATGACCATTGATTCCCAAACTTGTCCCCTAAAAGTGGCTTTCCTTAAAGAGTTAAGTCTTTGGTGGGAGAGGTATTCTATAGTTTTGATTGAGGAGGAAAGAGTCTTGCAAATGATCAACAACTATATAATGATGATATTGGGGGAGTGCTGTGGACAGAGCTGGATTTACAGGGAAAAATCATCATACTAAGAGAACTAGGGGCCATGGGACATAGAAAAACTTGGGCTCTGGGGTCTGGTTTGGACCTTTAGAGTCCACAGGCCATTTGGACATTTTGAGGGTTTCTGTAATTCTTGGCCAAATCGGAAATTTTTGGTTTTGAAGCTTCTTAAACACCCCTATAGTATGTGTTCCACAGCCCATGTACTGTAGAGGAGATAGGAATCCCTAGAGGGGTTGAGATGGGAAATTTCCTAGCCAAAAGTGACTTCCCAAGTCCAATTGAAGGGGTTCTGAATCTGCAATGCGCACCCAAGTGACATTTATTTGAAGGATGCTATTTTGAATACTTCCAAAGATGGTGAAAAAGATTTTTCTGTAAGGCGTTGAGGAAGTTGAAAAGACTTTTTTGAACAGGTTTGTGACAAAAAGCTGGATTCATTCAGCAACTAAATTTAACCTGTATGAAATAAACAGACAACTTGAATTTATTAATGGAAAGATTAAACAATGACAGGCTTCAATCCACTTTAATCATTGAAAATTCTCTCCAAAACTACCTCATGAAATACACAATTATATGTCCACAGTAAAACACTAAGAACTTTCAAGAAAGCAACAATAACCCACCACAACACAGTTAAAACAGCTTGTGCAGTAGAAGTAATCGCTTCAATTGGCTTAGAATCAAAAAAATTCACATCACTCATCCTCTCATCAAAAGAAAAAAAAATAAATCTACATGGAGATACACAGCCTACTCTGAAATCTCAGTCAAATGACCTATACAGCCACACCCAATAACCATGAGCAAAGTGGCTACACCTGATAGCAGGTGTTCCATTTCAAATGTGACATGGGATATAGATCTGACTCAGGTAGGAGCTGGGAACGAATTTAAATTTAGAAAAAGAATTTTTGGAAGAACTTCAAGCCACAAAGTTTCAACTCAATTGGATTAATATTAGTGTTTGATATAACTTGTCAAAGCTCAATAATTCAACAATGCATGATGAAATTAATTATTTTCTTTCCCGATTTATTTTAATTTTCTTTCAATTGATATCCTTTCATAAAAAAAAACTTTGAATTCTTTCCTATATATTCTAACATAAATATTATAGTTTTAATATGAATAATCTCTATAGCTCAAATATCTGAATATACAGATAAACTATATGAAAGGCGGATACTTGTAATCCAGAAGCTTCTATCAATAGATAAGTCGTCAATTCTCAAAAGAGTTTATGCAAATTTATACTAAAAAAGAGACGCCCTGCTATAAAACCATGTTCTCTCAATAAAATCCATGTTGATTGAGAAATTGTATTACTTACTTTTCTTTTATTCTTAGCTTAATTGTTTTATTTCATATTAAGGAAAATCATAAAGATTAATTTAACAAATATATTTTGAAGAAAGGATCACCAAGATGAAGTAAATAATGAGTGAGATCAAATATCATTTATGGCCATAAAAATCTGTAGAGGAGGGATTTTCACTTATATTCATAAAATATTAATATTTGAAGTAAGATATTTGGATTTATCTTTCCATCGGAAGTATTTAATTATAAAATAGCAAGGCTTGAATGAGTAATCATAACAATCTTCATGAAAAAAAATATTTAGTGATCATTGCATACTTTCTTCTCATAAGCAACTAGAATATCAATTTCCTTGATTTTTTGGCCCACTCAATATTTTTCTTTCTGATTAAAATTAATATATCACCCTATAAATCCCTTCTGAGAATAATAAATCCTGAATTAAACCTCTTGATATAGTAGGTCACTTGAAAAGTTGAAAAACTAGTATTAGACTTTAAACAATTGATGATCTTCTGAGTTTCTATCTCATGAAGCTTGGGGGAAGTCATATCAAGAAGTGTAATACAGATTCAATACCTCATATTAATAGAGCCTATATAGGGGGAATTCAAATATATGTTTGAAGTCTAAGAGAAGATGAAATAATATCTGATCAATAATTAACTTATTTAAAGATATTTCATTTAGACCACCTTCTATGTATTTTTTTAGGATTATTTTCATTAAATTTCATAGCCATTTTTCCTCTTTTTCAAGTCGATTTTTTTGAATACCTTTTTCAATTATGAGGAGGTATTAAGAGTACTCTATGGATTAAAAAATGAAAGTTTCATCTCAACTTAACAGTCTGATAGGCCAGCTATTATGAAAGTGATTTTTTTATTTTATAATTGATAAACAATGATAAAAACGAAGCTATCAAAATTAATTGATGAAATTATTTCATAATGTCTCAAAACTGAATTTTTCTCGAAGAAATTTTGGATACCTTTTTATATTCTTATTAACCATTCAAGTATAACTAATCTGAATATCAAATATATAGTTCAAAGAATAGGCTACTACTAATTTCTGAAGAAATAGACAATTTAGCTTATTTTTTTGTGATGATTGAAATCTATTATGCTCTAGAAACAAAAAATAACTGGGAGAAATGAACTTGTTCATAAAAAATATTTTTCAAAGTGTATTTAGGAAGAATAAGACAAGTTTTTGAAGCTGAATTTACACTGATGAATACATAAAACCTGAAAAAAATAGTAAATTAAGGATAATGAGACATTTAAAAAGTGAAGATCATTGAAGTAGATATATATCTCACTTAAGTTTCTTTCAGATATAATATTTGAATAATTATTATTTTGATCTTTTATCTTTATGTTGAGAAGGAGGCTTAAAATATTGAATAAAGTGATATTTTGGAAAGAGAGGACACAAAAATAAGCTTCAAAATTTCCAAAAGTACAGTTGAATAATTAAAAAATTTACTTCAGAGCCATGTTAAAACAGCTTCAAAATATTGTCTAAATCACTCTCCGGATATTTTCTATTATTTGTTCAACATTTCCCAAGGAATTAACATCTGTTTGACTTTCCTTTCATATTAATATGTGAAGCTTTTCATCTCAGAAAGTTTTCAAGCTCATAAATAGAGATTTTGTTCTTACATTGAAGCCATTTCCATTTAAACAGCTCAAAATAGGCATTAATCAATGAAATTATAATTGAATTTCAACCAAATATTATTTTGAAAGCCCAAAAATTTCTCTAATCCTGATTAAAATATAATAATAAAGTCATATTTAGGGTTGAGATTATTTGACCAGAATTACAGTTGAATGAAGCTTTTTGGAATATTTCTGAGTGAATAATATGAGTAATATTTTCAGATAGCTTTCAGAGATTTAGGGAGTTGGTCCTCATTTATGGAAATAAAACATAATATTGAGGTCTTTATCCAATATTATCAGCAGTATATTCCGCTAAGAAATTTTCCATCAACACCTCTGACATGTTTTCTTAATTAATTAACTACTATTTATTATTGTATAAGGATAAAATAGAAAACAGGAAACCAAAAATGAATGGATTAAAAAATGGTTTTTCCAAAATATTAAACTAAAAGTAGAAGGATAACTTGAGAAAATTAATAATAAAAATATCTGTTGAAACTGAGCTATTTCTCTTTTTATTATTATCTATAGAATTCGCTTTATAAGTTTTTGTTTGAAGAAAAAAATGTAGCGAAAACCATATTCCTGAAACTATTAAAAACTCCTTTTTATTGATTATATTTAGTTTTTTGAGTTTTATCATGTATTGTTTTATGATTATATAATGTTCTATTATAAAGTTAATTTCTTTTTCTTCAGTATTCCCCCAAATTATCTGAGGTTTCATTGTAATTATTATTTTTTCATATCCTTTTTGGAGTTTTGAATCCGTTTAATTAACTTTCAACTTTAATGTTGGATTTAAAGCTACATTAGTAGCCCTGTAAAGCCTGATACTGTAAAATTGTTAACAATTTCCGACAATTTTTCATGAAACGTCCTGTAACACCTGATAATGAAAGATTTCTGTCAGTTTTCATCAAATATAAAGTTGTGAAATTCCAAATTCCTGGATTTTCAAATTTCAAAAATATAAGCTCTTTTCCAGTAGCAGGTGCTGTACTGTACAGAACATGCTACTTCTGTTTCAATTAGAAAAATATAAAATTCACATGACAAAAAGTAAAGAAATATTTTATCTTTTAAAAAGAGAGATAGAATTTTCAATAATAGAAAAACCTATTAGTTTCATAAAAAAATATAGAATAAAAAACAATCAAAATAAGAATAAAGCTAAAAAAATCCTCATCAATGAAGAAAAAAGATATAATTTTTTTTAGAAATGAATCAATAAAGATGAATATTTAGAATATGTTAAATTTCCTTTTGAGCTTTACTGAATTTGAATATACAAGCCACAAAACAGATCAAATCATCTGATTTTTTAATATATGGCTTGGATTAAAAATTGGTAGTTCTTTAAGCAATATTCTCAGAAATAAATAAGTAGTACTATTGCTATAAATTATGAAAAATTATCCAATTAAGTAAAACAAAATATTCCTTCATAATTAAAACTGAATTTGTGTCATTAGGGACTTCAAGAGAAAAGTAGAAGTGTTCAACTTAATGGTATATCTATAGCATCAAATTTTCATAGTGAGTGATATTCTAATGAAGAGGAAAATTTAAAGGGAGATGAATATTATATTAAATACTATTATTGTATTTTATCAATTAAAAAAAGGAAGAAGAGTATTTAAGCTTATATGATATTCCCGTATCTTGGGGTAACTTGTAATATTAACAAACAATTTTATCTTGAGCTCAATACATTTCAGTGGTAGGCTCCAAGATAATTTTAAGCTGAGTCAAAGCTTATTTCCAAATGAAACACCTTCTGTCAGGTGTAACCACTTTTCTCATGGCGAATCATGAAAGAAAATTTATCACTAGAGGATCACACTATCTACTGAATAGAAGGAAATTAATATCTGAAAAAATTAAAAATTAACTGGATTTGAATTTTGAGAATAAACACAGAAAAAGAGACTACATAAGCTAAAGAAAAACCTCAAGAAAACACAGCACCTGATCTACCAAACCTGAAACATACATTTATTCAAAGAAAATGTCAGATTATTGTGTTATTGTAAATTTAAAAAAATGGAATAATGTGACAAGTAAAAGGATTTGAATTAAAAGAGTCCTCAAAAAAGAAAATAAACTGAAATATTCAATAAAAAAAGATCATCTGACGAAAAAATCACCAAAAACATATCATGTGACAAAATTGAGGATGTTCAGAAGAAAAAGTTTTACTAAGCCTTGAACCACCTGACACACTCAAGGAATGTCCTCACAAAAATTAGATTCACATGATTAAATCAACAGGAATTTGACTGGTAAAGGACAGTTTCTATGGAGGGCCCCCTTTGATATCAAAAGGCAAAAATAAAGGGGCTCTCCCACCTAAAATTCCATCATTTCCCCATGAAAATGATATCTTAAACACATGGGTAAGCTAACATTTACCTTTTAGGTAGTCCAGTATACTCTATCGGGATTTGTCTCCTGGTATCTAAGCTGATCAAAAGGAAATTATTTAGTAATAAACAGTGTCTAAGATCATTGGAATCATAGTATTAAGGTATCAACAATTATCCAAGATAAGGGATTCTAATACGTTAGAAAAAATTTATAAAGTTAAAAGAGCACTATTTACACATAATTCAAAAAAACCAAAATGTTAACCATGCAATATTAGAAAATATCACAGTTAAAATCCAAAAACATACTAAGAAATACTTCTTTTGTCTTATTATAACAGATTTTTCGAAAATCTTAAGCAATCAAGAGAACATGTGTCATTCTATCATAAATTTACCTTGAAATTATCCTTACTAAAGCTCAAATCTTTTTATATATTATCTTGAATAACCTATATTATAATTTCATAAAAGAAAGAAAAACACACACCAAATCTAACTAGAAATGACTATTGAACAGAGAAGTTTCTCACTAAAGTTCTGAAAAAAAGCCCTGTTATTGAGATTTTGTTTCATTATCCATTTATCCTTGTAGAGTCTGATATGAGGATTATTAGTTGGTATTTGTTATTTTTAAATAAGCTGACCCAATTGAATTTTGGTTTGTGACCACAAAAGGAAGATTTCGGTCAGTTTTATAACAGGGAAAGGAAATTTACCTTCTCACCCTTTCTCACAGGAGTTATTATAAATTAAAACCTATTCAAATGTTATTTACCCCTAAATTAAATGTGTAATTTTAGTAAAACACAAAAGGGGTTCCCACAGTATATGTGAGGGATACCACCAAGGAGTTTGAGCCGTTGAATCATGGTCTTTATGATTCACAACCCCTGGGTGGTAGAGTGTTTTTAAATAAATTTTGAGCTTATCAAATATACTGAATTTGAACTCTGGAATTGGTTTAGTTGACAGAGGAGCCTTGTTTTTGAAAAATATTCAAATTTCCACCTGCAATTTGGAATTAATCCATTTGAGCTGTAATTTGTATTTGGTGTAAATCTTCAGTGTTATTCTTGAAGCTCTTAGTTTCTGATAATTGAAATGAAAAAAATTGCCTATTTCCTCATGATTTTGACACACATTTATCAAAAGAAGTTTTTCAACTTCAGTACCCTAGAATTATCTATTTATAACAAGAATCGGGCCATGATGGTCTATCAGTGGAATATGGCGTGGATATGAGAATTTGATTGAAAATCAGGTACTTTTTTGCTGTCATCAAAGAATGGATAGGGTAAAATTATTCATAAATTGTAAGTTGAACAGTTTTTAAAGAAAATAAATACCAAAAGAACTGATTTTAGATGTATAGGAATGAAGAAATAATATTTGAATATTATTTCCATTGAAAACAATCAAAATTAATTCAAAAAAATTTATTAATCAAAATATAAGGCTAAAGAATCAATATATCAAAGAGAAATTTACTTGGAATCAATTGAGTTGAGGAATGAAAGAAATTATCATGAGAAGGTATTATTCAAAGATAATATCAGAAACAAATTCTGGGAAAAACTAACAAGAGATTTTTATAAAAAAAAACAAATGTTGCAGTAAAAAAGGATGTTTCCTTAATTTTGAGCGTGATTAAAGGGTAAAAATATTATAAAGAACTACAAAAAATGATTGTGATCATTTTTTCCTTTGGCTAGAAGGTTTCAATTTATTTCAAAATGGTTTTTTTAACTTATAAATTATTGTTTTAATTTTCATTGAGCTCAGTATAAAAGTTTAAGGTTCTAGCATGAAAAAAGCAGATGGGACAAAGAAGGAAATTTCTTATAGCATAGGACTTCATTCCTCCAAAGGAAGAAATTGTTCTCACTAGTTATGAGAAACATAATGAGAATCTCAAAGCCAATTATGGAATTATTGAGCTCTTTTTTCAAACAATTAAAGGCTAAGATTACCTCTTTAGTACTATAATCCAGCCCTTACTCAAGTAATGGTTTGTTGTGAGCCTTAGAAACACATAATAATGTGATTGAATACACTTTAAAGAAGTTAAAACCATATTTCTGCAGCTTTTTATAGAGTAAAGGTAGTTCTAACCACCTCGAAACAGTCAAAATTGGCTTGGTTGATATCAAAAAAAGCTCATAAATTGAGCTACTGACCCTGTGAATCCGTTAAAGAAAACTATTGAGGAAATTTCGGGTGCATTTTGACATCCCAAGCCTGGAAGAAAGGATTTTGGGGGAGTTTGGAACCGTTAGAGCCATGATTCCTTTTCCCCTTCAAAAATTAATCTTTCAAAATTCTTTCATTTGATTACCCTACATATAATATACTCATAATTTTACAAAGGAATCCAAAAATTATAGCGCACAAACGTAATTCTCCATTCCTCATCTGTAAGTACAAGGTCACTTATGTAAGAAATACTAACATTTTGACAAATCAACTATAAATACTTGAATTGCACATAACTTCTGAAATACACACCAAACCAAATCTTTAGCTCAAGAACGAGAGTTAACACCACATTTTGTGAATATTAAATCAAAATTTGATGATTTTTAGAATTTCTTACTTAAAATACCCCAAAGTTAATTTAAGATCATTCAGAGTTAAGCTATGGAAATTCTACCTAGAGGAGACCAAAGGTGAAATTTCATGGTGAATCTCATGTTAAAACAATATTTATATCTTTTGAAATAAGAAAAACTTATTATAGATCTTCTTGACCTTTTCTTAGAAATATGACTTATTTTTTGATTTTTGTTGAATTTTTTATTTTGGCTTAATTCTTTCAAGTAAAGCAACATTTTTACACTTTTGATACATTTTATTTTTTCTCCCAACAATACATGAATAAATTCTGTATAATTATAATATTTATTATAGTTATTGGAATTAATTCTAATTTATTTTGTGTTTTTGTTGGTATATGCAAGTACCTATAAGGATGATAAGTAGTAAAAATGAATCTTGATGAAAAATATAATTGAAAAATTTCTTTTCCAAGGTAAAACCACTTTTCTTTGAGAAATATATTATTAAATTAAATCAAGCTCCAATTATTTTTTAAATTTACTATACATAATTTCCTTCTCAATTTTTTCAATTCTGATTATATTGGTTCATTATGAAAAACTCCACCATATAGGGAAGCTTTCACAAGTCCAGGATAATTAAATTAAAAAACACTTATCAAATTTAAGATATAAGATTATGATTACTTTTAAGGTCTTGAATTATAGAAGAAAAAATCATTCAAGTTCAATGTATAAATGGCTAAAAGCACCTATAATTGATAATTTGAACTAAATTGGCAAAAATTGGTCCTTAAATCTCTTTCTAAATTATTTCTCCATCATAATACATTAAAATTAAAAAAATTCCAAATAATTTTGCAGAAGAAACCTGTAAAAATTTGAATGCACATTTCAAAATCTCTTACTGTCAAAAAATTTATAATTCTGTTTTTTGATGTATAAGACATGTAGGATGAACTGTGTTTTCTCTAAAAAGGAGGTTATATTAAAGGAAAAATGGAGATTAAATAAGTGAAATATTCAAAATAGAATTGAATGACAAGATTATGTTTAGTATCATTTAAGAAATCACCTCACTTAGTTGTCAAAACAATTCTCAAAATTGGGCAAGGAATATCATGTATTTTAAAATTTTATAACTATGTATTTTATTCAAATAATCAAAGTCTGATCTTTGAGGAAGTCTTACAGGAGAATAAGAATACCTAGAGAGAAATTATACAATATCTTCTATAAAAAAGCTCAAATGAGTGAAATACAAGTAATTCTTGTGAAAATATATTATGAAGAAAAATTGACTCCATAAACTTATTAGGGTGACTTAATGTATTATGTTTATCTCTTAACAGGTAGAGGATATCTGGAGTTTTTTTAATAAAAGGAATACTTGATAATTTAATATAAAAAGGGAAAGCTCTAATTCTTTAAACATTTTCTTCAAAACAATTGAAGATATTTCAAACAAGATTAGACAGTTAGCTCAAGATTATCTTAACTTTTTATAGCCAATGTCAGTTTTTTGAGAATAATTTTTAATATATTTCAATTTTATCAAGACCTCAAAGCTTATGGTAGATTTTTCATGTAGCTTAATAAAAAGGATTGAATTATTCAAATAAATGCTTTAAAATACATAGGGAGTATTGTAAAATAAAAAGGGGTATCAATAAAGCTCTTGAGGAAAGTTCTTCAAGTATGGTTTTTGAATTTCTTCATCATGATATTTCTTGATTTCCTTTTCTTTAGGATAAGATTCATTTTTGAAACATTTTAGTTCAAGCTAATATGATATTAAATATTCCCCTGAGTCTTTTCATCACTATGATTTTTACTGTGATATTTTACAGAAAAAACTCCTTGATTTATGGCTCTTATGAGATTAATTCCATCAATTTATTGATTATTATAAGAATTTAAAAGAAAAGAATAGATATAGTATCATTAAATCCCTCTTCATTATTATTTGTTAAAGATTAATTCCACTACTTAAAATTCAAAATTTCTGGTATGTACACCGAAATTCCAATCATAGGATTTTCATTAACGAGATATACATTTTAAAGTTTCAGTTTTCTTAGAAATCTTTAGAATATTAATGTAATATAGAAAATTAGAGATATGTGTTCAAATTATAAATAATTAGAGAAAGAAACCGATTATATTTATTATTTGAAGACAAACTCTCTTTTGAAGATAATGAATTCAATATTCTCAAAGATTTTCAAAATACAGGCACTTAAAAATAAGAAAATCATTCTAATACCTTGAAAGAAAGGAATCCACTTTTAAAAGAAACTCATAGTTCTCAAACATATAGCTACACATGATTGCTATTAGGAAGAAAATTTGCTTAAATATCCTTAACTTTACGCTGTAAAATATATATAAAAATAATTAGAACCGGACCAACTTGCGTATTTTAAAATAAAAAACATATTCAGAGCCAGATTCCTCAAACTATACATAGATCACTGATATTCAAAACATATAATTGTATGTATAATTATTATTCTAAGACAAGTAGTATCTCGGATAAATTTTATTAAGATTTTCAATATCAACCAACTTTGTTTAATAAAGATTTAGAGACACACCTTCAAGAGGAGACCGAAAATTAAATTAGATTAACATTATAAAAGAGGAACAAATTTTGGAATTGGGTCTTTTGGAGATGATAAGATATATTGGACAGAAGTCGGAAAAAATAACATTTTGAGTTTTTTATTTAGTTGGAAAAAAGTATTTCTATTGAAAATTGATTCAGAAAAAAGTAAGAGCTCAGAGAATTGGTCCTTGGAGTTATTTTGAGATGGGTATTATATAAGTAAAGTATTGAGTACTTGTATTAACCAAGATTTTAGGCTTCTTTTCTTGAAAAATATACTATTAAGAATATATATGCAATAATATCTCATAAATAGTAAATAATTGCCTCATCATTTGTAATTGTAAGAATACTCTATGTTTCTATTGAAATTATATGCCCTGATAAATTAATTTTAATTAGACTTAGTCAATTGATGAATAGTCCAATTTTATCTTTCAAATTATTTAAATTCTTATTTTTGAAGCAATTAATCTATATCTGGGCTTCTTATGTAAAGAGATTTATTTCTCGGACAAATTAATAATTATAATGATGATATTGATAAAATAGGTCTTATAAGACCTAATCAGATTTTTCGTTAATCAAGTAAGATCTTTGGGAACCATCTATTCTGGAAAATTTCCATTAAAAAAACCTAACTGGGAAAAATGACTCCCCATAGAGAAGTGTATTTTAGTTCTGATTAAATTCAAAAAATGAATAACCTTTAAGAAACACCTAATTTTATCCCAATTCGACCATAGAATATCAAGACAAAATATAATACACTAAAAATTCTTCACATTATACCAAAAAATTCCATCTAACTGCAAGAAGGTACATGATTATATATAAGAAATCTAGTTACTATGAATAACTAATAATTATATTGATACAAAGGAGGAAAAAATACTATTTCTTAAGGACGCATATGAAAAGAAATATTAAATATCATACCAATACATACATCTTTCCCCAATTTATAGAGAAGATGATTTTCTTTCCATTAGAAACAGCCAATTGAAGAAGCCATTTGAAAAAAAGGATTAATTACCTTTTTTTCTATATATCATAAAATTTCTCCCAATTTTCATAAAAAATTCAAGTTTCTCGAAGCAATTACCTGCATTACAGAGGACAGTTTAACACTGCCATCTTGGATCAAATGAAAATGGAGCTCAAACTACATGAATGAAGCATATATTTTAATAATATTAGGGAACTGCACTTTGTATACTGATTGGTTCATTAAAGCCATTTTTGGGATTTTAAACAAGCTTATAACATGTCCAAGCTACTAACATTTACATGAAACATCGCAAATTTTACAAAGAGCGGGATTCCTAGCATTTATTGGATTTAGTAATGGAAGAAATATATGATAAGGCGAAGAAACAGTTTTTAATTTAAATCACTATTCTTATAATGAAAAGAGGTATTCCACCTTTTTTTTTCTGATTTTCTAACTTGATTTATCACTTTGTGCTCAGGTATTGTGCTCAAGTAAAGAATTTTTGTAATATGGGAAAAATAATATTGGTTTACTTAAATTATACAGGCTCCTGAAATAAAGCTTGTGTATTTCAAAAAATTAATATTTCCCAAGTGTGAACCTTTGAAGTAGGTAAAGAACACCCATAAGGGCAAAGATAATGTTTTCAGTTTTTAATTTAGCCATCAACTTAATTATGAAATGAATTTCAAGAAATAAGAATAATGAGAATTTACTATAGCCTTTCTTGGATAAATAAAGCTATAGCTATTATCTCATGTTTGGATCCTAAACAAAAAAAAACCTAAAGTAGCCCTATAGGGTGATATACCCAAAAATCCTTATTTTTTCTACTCTCAGAAGAATTGATAATCTTTTTCAAAACGTCAAGAATTTTTGGAATATTGAGAAAGCTTTCAGATTTTTAATTTAAACAATAGTTAAAAGTTGAATAATAAATATATGAAAACCCACAAGAAAAGTATTAAAATTGAGGTTTTGTGTATATTTACTTACTTCTCCAAGTATTTGGAATAAAAATTTGTAAATATTTTGTGTACTAAATTAAATCTTATTGAAAGCCAGGTTATGGATTTCAATGAAAGGAATTGGCAAGATGTGCGAAGTAGGTGGAAAAGAAAGAAAATGGAAAAATGTTTCCAGGTATCTCCTATTTGGGATATGAAACATCCCAAGAAAGGGGTTCCTTCTATAATTAAGTCTTTTTAAGTTTATTTAAGCTTAGATATTATAGCTTTATTCAATATTAAACTTCAAAATGTGTTATCCTTCATTCAAAAAAGAATTAAATTCTTGCAAAGGGTAAATCATAATTCAAAGACTTTTAATCAATTTTTCAAGAACTTTGAAATTTTCAAAAAATGAAATAAGATTAAATTCCAATTTACTTTAAACAAAATATTATCAAAAGCTGAGCTTTGGTGTATATTTCAGTTTCACATGGAAAAAAGCAATAAATTCAAAAATTCATGGAGAGTAAAATTATCAATGGATTCACTTGAAGTATTTATGTTTCCTATCAGATGATGTTCTCTGCATATGAACCAAGAATAAAGATTATTTAAAATTTACCCTTGAAGTTACCTCATCTTATTATATTTGAAAATAATTAATACAACTCTGAAAATAATTCAAAATCCAAACTAACATATTTCTGGTTGGAATTTTATTTTTAAATAATATAACGAACAGAATTTTAGGCTACATTGGATTTAATAGTAACACTTGTAACCTAATAGCAATAGAAAACTGATACTTTTTGGGTTGAAAATTCATTTATAATGATGCTTTCTTTCAGTTTCAATTGATAAAGACCCTTTTTTATCATCAGTAATCACAGAGTAGGTATCATAATGAATAAACAGATTAACTAAGCTACTTTTTACCCATCACTCACTACAATTGTGAGCCTTACAGGTATTTTCATATACACAAAAGACCACAAATCCTAAAAGTAAGTTATAATTAAAAATGAATAAATTTATTTTTACTATACAAACAAAATTAAAATATAAATATAAAATTTAAATACAAAAATAAAATTCTTAATCATAATTTAACATTAAAATTAAATTGAAATTTAAGAATGTGAAAATACATTTCTACTTTAAATAATAAGCAAAAATGAATTTTTATCAAAAATATTAAAGTTAAAATGTCTTTGGAAAAAAAAGCTAATGAATATTATTATAGCTTCCTTTCCAATAAATGAAAATATGGAAATTCTTTCACCATTTAATTCTTCATAAAAAAATAAGGTGGGGTCACCTCTGAGTAAAAATTCTGTAACTCAACTCTAAATAAGCTTAAATTAAGTTTATAGTATTTTATGTATGAAAATCTAAAAATACTCAAAACTTTAATTTCATTAGCACAACATGTGATGTTAACCATAAATTTTTGTGTTAAAATTGAGGTGTGGTGTCTAGTTTAGAAGCTATGGGGAATTGAAGTATTTTCAATTGAAATGTCAAAAATGTGCGCATGTATTACATAAGTGAGCTTGGAGTTACATATGTGGAATCAATACTTGAAGTTAGGTACTGTAAAGTCTCAACTTAATTACATATGTAAATTTCTAGTATAATACATGAAGGGGAATTAAAGAAGAAACAACTGGGAAAGATTCACTTTGGGGGGAAAAGGAATCTTGGCTCCAAGAGTACTAGAATCCACCAAATTCCTTTCTTAAAGGTGTGAGATCTCAAAACTAATGCAGAGGCTCATCACTTTTGGGCTGGAATTGAGTCACAGGAGCTGTGGCTCAATTGATGATGAGGTTTTGATACAAACCAGGGCAGTTTTAACTGTTGCCAAGAGGGTAAAGCTACCCTTAAGCTAAAGAGATCTTAGAAAGAAAGTTTCAAGTGATATCAAGGTCTCTTACACAAATTATGAAGTGTTTTGAAGGCTTGAAACCAAGTATTACTACAGCAATGGCTTATTTAAAGGACTAAAATTGCTGAAAATAGCAAAAAAGGCTAAAACCAGCGCTTTTTTGGTCTAAACCAGGGTTCAATAATCCCATGATTGGCTTCAGTGGTGTCAGTATGTTTCTCACGACTTATTATAGTAAATTTTACTTTTTAATTAAGAAAATTAATGGATATAAAAGAATGTCTTCTTTGCCCCACTTTCCCTTCATTTTGGACTCTTTTACTTTTATAATTAGATTAAACACTGTTAAAACAATGAATAAAAGATTCCAAAAAACCTTTTAAATCATTTTAAAGGTTTTAACCACTCAAAAATCATTCCAATCATTGTTTGTAACCTTTATAATCATTTTTACCCTTGAACCACCCCAAAAAGTGAATTAAAGAATCCTTCATTGCTGTTACATTTGTCACTTTGTTTCCAAATTCACTCTGGTCACTTTTGGGCATTTTTTATATTTAATATTAGTCTTAGAGCCTCTGTTATAATATGAATTGCCTGCATTCCTTTGGTCAATTAATTCAAATTGAAATTGCTTTTGAAGAAATTTCTTTTGTAGCCATTTATATCTCTAGTACAAAATTTTGGATAAATTTTTACTGTAGGTAAAACAATAAGTCTTTATAATATTATTTTTCAAACTAAAAAAGTTAAAAACAATAAATTGGGTGTGTTTTCTTTTATAACTCTTGAAACCTATTATTTTTGATTGAATTTTACCTTATACAAATTTTGAGGACTTGAAAAGTACTTGATTCTTAATCAAAGTTTCATATAAACACCTTAAATTTGGGGGAACAGCTGTTATATTTTACCTGTGACATATTGTTTAGTTTTTTTGATCTTTTTTCTTGTATTGACAAATTATAACTTCAAAAAACTCATAAAAAATAATCTTTCTTCAAATTATAAGTGAGGCTTTATTTTTCATTTCCCTTTTGAAAAATACTTTTTACATTTATTTTAGTGTCTGACAATGTGGTAAGACAATAAAACATTAAAACAGCATCAACAGCCACTAGAATTATCCCAGCCAGCACTGTTAATTTTTACCTTGGGCACAGTAATTATAGCTCAGAATAAACAAGAAGAGCCAATTTATTCTGAATTAATCAATTTGAGTATTAAAAATACTCTCCAAAAAGCAAAGAATTTGGCCAGTAGTAAGCTTTTGACATAAAATTACTATTTTTAAGGCTTTTTTACTCATAATTATGCTTTTAACCAGATCGGGAGCAAGATATAACCCCTAAAGCAGCTTCCAAAAAGGTTAAAGATGTGATAATGGAAGAAGGACAAGGGTCAGTAAATGAAGCCCAAACTGACAGATTATGCCATTCTGAAGCTGATAACAATGTTTTACCTTAAAGCAGAGCTGAAACCACCACAAGAAGCCTCAGTGGAAATATACAAAGCCTGCAAGAAGGCATACAACAACACACTTAAACACAAAGAGTATCAAATCCTGGCAGACCTTTGAAAAAACTACATGAGCTCTTACTTGACTGTGAGAAAGTTTTTGGGACATTTAAATACTTGCAAGCTACTGAATTCATGGCATCCCTGGATGGAAAAGAAGAAAATGATGCTTTTAAATGCAGAATGGAGGAAAACAACCCTCCACCACCCAAACAAGTGCCAAAAACAGCCCCAGTGGCCAGAAGCCAAAATTCCAACATGAAAAAGAAGCCACAAGCTCAGAACAAGGGCAAGGGAAAAGCACTAGCCACAAAACCATACAGCCAGGGCTACATAATCCCAAGGATTCAACAAGATGCCATGGAAAATGTGTTTCAGATGGCCAGAACTATGATGGAAATTCAGAAGAGAGAGGAAGCGAGATTAAAATCCCAGAAATTATTTCCAAGATTTTTGATGGAGTTCCAGCTTTTTAAATAGCCATAAATGATGTGGAAAGTCATATTTCTGATAAGAATTAAAATATTTGTAACAATCTCCAGACAAATAATTTCAGTTTAAGCCAACGAAATGAAACACTTATGGGTTTGGAGAAATTTTTAAGAGCAATTAAAACATAAAACAATGACACTTCATTTCAAATTAAATAAGTGAAAAATCTGTCATTATAAAAGAAGTGACAAATAAATATTCAAAATTGAACAGTAATGGCATAATTAAAGCAAGAATAAGCAAATCCATAAGTAATATAAAAGCATATAATAAGAAAATACTTGATTATATTACAAATTGATTTACTGAAGTGAAGACAAATACCATTGACTTTAAAAAGTATTTTGATACCTCACAAGAAGAAGTCTCAAAATTGACAATGAAATTGAATCAAATTATTTCTAATGATACTAGAAAAACAGAATTAGGTGAAGAAATGACAA
Source organism: Austropuccinia psidii (assembly GCA_023105745.1). Taxonomy (NCBI): domain Eukaryota; kingdom Fungi; phylum Basidiomycota; class Pucciniomycetes; order Pucciniales; family Sphaerophragmiaceae; genus Austropuccinia; species Austropuccinia psidii. The sequence goes on from JALGQZ010000006.1 coordinate 1,047,517, forward strand.
TTAAAGAAGAAATGTATAAAATCAAGTTAATCAAGTTAATAAAAGTTTTCCAACAAGAAGTCAGAAATCTCACAAGGTGTAATGCAAGGAAAATGAGGGAACCTGAACAATCAATGCACACTTTGCAAAGAATTTCTACATCTCTAAGTCAAAGTGAGGGTATAAGAAACTCTAACCCACAAGTATTGGATGTAGAAAATTCACAAATAAAGAATGAATCTTTCACTTCTTTCCATAACTTAAAACCATAAATGGGACAAGAACTCTTGAAAGAAGTAACAAAACTTAAAGAATTTCCTCCCTTAAGTGGTGAAGGAGAATATGACCATATGTAATTCATGAGAGGTATTGAAATTATCAAAAAAGACTTGGAATTACCAGACATATTGGTAACAGCAAGACTTAATACCTTGTTTACCAAGTCAGCTCATAGATGATATACCAAGCTAAGACAATCACTTGGAAACCAAAGTTGGACTTGGTGGAAAACGAAATAATTAATAAGTATGCCAATGATTCTTGGAGACTTAAAGTAGAGACAGCCTTTTAATCTTCAAAATTTCATGCTGAAAAAGACAGATCCTTACCATGGTTTGCCAATAAAAAGACAGGCTAAAAGCATTCTATCTTGACATGTCAGAATTTATGATCCACAAAAAGATTCTAAGACAATGTGGAGGTGATTTAGAGCATTCTGTAAGAAGCAGGACCACTTCACAATCTTCAGCAGAGAATATTATAGATATACAAGAAAAAGTGCCCACCAGAACCAAAATTGGGTCTAGTAAGATGAATTGTAAAACAAGGTTTAATACACTTTGGAAAGATTTTGTGGAAAAAAACCCAAAGAAAATTGTAGTAATTTTCAATATAAATCTGAAGAAACAATGAGAAAACTACATATTTACCAAAGCACCACACATTTAGCTAATACATGTACAAACAGAGGGAGACTCAATTAAATTAACATAGAAAAGGAATTTGATGTTGAAAAAGATGATGTGAATGAGGATTAATCAGATGATGAAGTATCAATATTCTGGGAATCTTCAAAAGATACAGAAAATATAAATGTCACATTTGACATCATGGAATCTTACCCCACTTATCAAAATTAAGTAATAGTTGGCTTTACCTATCAAAAATGCAAGATGAACAGCTTATTAAAACCAAACCAAAAAGGGGGAAAGGTTATACATCTGGAGATTCCTGTATAACAGAAGTGGTGATTGATAACAAAACCACTAAGCTCCTACTTGACCCAGGAGCCTTATGCTCTTGTGTTGGAAAATATTTTTTTAAAAATTGTGTACCAAATTTTGAAGATCAATTATTACCAATTGATGGAATCAAATTCAACAGTGCAAGCATTGGGAATATTTGAAAACACTGTATTATTTACAAATATCAATGGTAATGTAAGAACTACTGCCAAATTTGTTGTTATGGAAGACTTCTCTAGTACCCATTTCATATTGGGAAATGATTATTTAATCATTTATGCCATATATTTACATAAAAACAAAGGAAGATACTTTAATATTGGTGATAACACATGTTGGAAATTTGCCTTTTTACCTTTCAAAAGAAAAATTACAGTAAACAAGATATCACAAATAAGCTTAGAGCTAGAGCAGTTCAAATCAGAACAAATGAATGAAGATTAAATGAGTCTTCATCTCACTGAAATAAAGTAAAATGAAGAATCTTCCCTTTTATATGACCACAATGAAGCCCTTGAATCAGATAGAGAACCATTAGGGGAGATTATTGGTCATGAACTTGAGATTATTTTGACCATTTAGAGACCTTATAAGCCACCCTTAAGAAGGCCTTCAAATCCAGAAATCCCAAAATCAAGAGAATCCCTGGAGCTTCACATTAAAGAACTCTTGAACCTTGGTGTCATAAGAAAAGTTGCCCATAAAGAAGAGGTAGAGATAACTGAACCTGTCATAGTGGCATGGCATAATGGAGAATGCAGAATTGTTGGGGACTTTAGAGCTCTAAATACTTACACTGTACCAGACAGATATCCCATGTCAAAGATCCAAATTTCCCTTACTCAAATATCCCAAGCAGTGTAAATCAGCACTATGGATTCCCTGAAGGTATTCCACCATAATTTAGTAACACCAAGAGCAAGGAAATGCTGGAGAATTATTGTCCATTGTGGAGTGTATGAATACTTGAGGATGCCTTTTGGTATCACAAATTCACCTTCACACTTCCAATTAATGATGAATGAAATATTTCCTGAAGAGCATCAGAAGGATGGTTAGTAATTTATATTAATGAAATTATTGTTTTCTCAAAGACTTGAGAGGAAAATATAACAAGATTACGCAGATTTTTTACAAAAATAAAATCAGTGAACATAAAAATTTCTCTGAAAAAATGCCATTTCTATTTGAATAATTGAAAGCGCTGGGACATGTGGTATCTGGTCTATCCCTTGGAATTGACAATAATAAAGTTGCAGCAGTGCTACTAACGCCTATGCCTCAGAACAAAAAATAAATCCAGTAATTTCTAGTATTTTAAGTTTACTACAGACAGCATATTAAGGACTTCGAAACCATAAAAAGACCTCTTTATAAATTTTTGCAACAAATATACAGTATTTGAAATGACTTTTGACAGAGTCAAAGCCTTTGAATAACCAAAAAGAGCCTTGAACACTTCTCCACTTCTACTAATACCATATTTTAAGCTTCCCATTGATGAATCAGGAGATAGGCTAGGATATACACTTCATCAAGGCCATATTATTAATGACAAACCTGTGGAAGGACGCATATGTATTATATCTAGGAAAATCAAGCCTACTGAATCCAGATATGGAGAAAATCAAATGGAGTGTTTATTTCTTGCTTTGGACTTGGTAAAGCTTAATTATTTTCTGGAAGGATGTTTTTAGGAAGCTATAACAGATTTTACTGCTGTTAAATCAATTCTGAGCATGAAAAAACCCAACAGACATATGCTCAGATGGCAAATAGCCATAAAATAATATAGAGATAATATGACCATTGTACTAAAAGATGTAAATATTCACAAAAATGAAGATGGAATAAGGAGATGGCCTTGACAAAATGACGTTGAAAATATTGCTAATTTACCAGAAGAAGTTTCTCCACATATATCAATAAAAGTTATCAGTGTTACAGACCTGAACACTAACCTCTTTGAGGAAGTAAGGAACAGCTATACTCAAGAGAAGAATTGTAGGATCCTATGCCAATCACTTACTAAATATTCCAAAGATAACTCCTTAATAAATTCCTTAGATGACATATGAAAAAATCATATGATGAAGGGAGATTTCATATACTCAATTACAAAATCAACCATATGACAAAACACACATGTGTCATGACAGTTGTGGACAGGTCCTTAATAAATCTTGTATTAAAAGAGTGCCATGAAAGCCCCTTATCAGGACACCTATGTGAGGACAGAAAAAGAGAGAAATTTAATACCTGCATATGGTGGCCAATGTGGCAAAATGATGTTTAAGAATATTGAAAAACTTGTGAAATATGTCAGAAAGAAAATAAATCCACTGGAAAAAGACTTGGCCATACGATCAAAATCCAAGAACCCAGTAGACTTTGGTAAATTTTACGTATGGATTGGGTAACTGGCCTACCACCAGGATGTGATAGAAGCTTGAATTCCTGCCTAGTAATTGCTGAAAGGCTTAGTAATACTCCAATTATTTTACCATGTCACAAAGATGATACAGCCATGGATGCAGCTCTTCTGATATGGAATAGAGTAGTATCATTTACTGGAAAACTCACAAAAATTATTAGTGACAGAGATCCCAAATTTACCTCAGCACTATGGACAAATCCTTACCAACTATTTGGGACTAATTTATCCTTCTCTACATCTTACCACCCACAAACTGACATCCTAGCTGAAAGAATGATCTAAACCTTGGAAGACATGGTCAGAAGAGTTTGTGCATATGGTCTAGAGCTCAAAGGTTGTGATTGATTCACCCATGATTGGTGTACCCTTCTTCCTGAACTGCAACTAGAATATAAAACATCTTCTCATGCCAGTACCAATCAAATTCCTGCTATTTTAGAGAGAGTATTAAATCACAGACTACCCCAGGATTCTTTGGAGTATTTCATTGAAATACATCCCACAGCTTCTAGCTTCAAATGAATGCTATTAAGAGCTAGAAAACATGCATTAAGATTCAAGGAGGACTAATTTGCATATGCCAAAGACAAATGGGACAAGTCACATGATACTCTAGAATTCAAGGAAGGAGATTTGGTACTTGTATTGACAAATACATTTAATAACATCAAAGGATTTGAAAATCTTAAATAATCCTTTTCAGGACCTTTTCTTATCAAAGCCCTTCATGGGGAAAATGATGTTGAAGTAGAATTATCTGAGGAGCTTAGTAATATGCACCCTATATTTCCAGCAAGCTTGATAAAACCTTACAAATCTGGTGATGGTGAAACATTCCCCTTAAGGGATAAACTTCTGTAGAATATACCTTCTTTTGAATCATCTGGTACTAAGAATATTACCAAAGCTGTTAAAAAGAAGAAATTTAGAAATAAGAAAGTAAGAGAATACCTTGTCAGATACAGTGACCCAGCTTGTAATGATGAATGGTTAGCAGATAAAGCCATACCTGAAGCTACCAAACTTCTCAAAAGGCTCAAACACACTAGAAATAGAAATATTAAAAAGTAATCCTTTTTCTTAGGGGGAGACAATGTGAGCCTTAGAGGTATGTTCATATACTGAAAAGACTACCAATCATAAAGTTAATTTATAATTGAAAAGAAATAAATTTATTTTTGTTATAAAAACAAAATTTCAATATAAAGAATAAAATAAAAATTTCATTTATAATTTAACATTAAAACTAAATTAAAATAAAAGAATGTGAAAATACATTGTTACTTAAAAAAATTAAGAAAACATAAATTTTTATTGAAAATGTTAAAATTGAAATATCTTTGGAAAAAAATTTAATAAAAATTATTATAAATTTTTTTCCAATAAGTAAACATATGGAAATTATTTTACAATTGGGTTCCTCATAAAAAATCAGGTGGGGTCACCTCTGAATGAAATTTCTGCAACTCAACCCTAAATAAGCTCAAATTAAGTTTATAGTATTTTATGTATGAAAATCTGAAAATCATCAAAGCTTTAATTCAATTCACACCACATGTGGTGTTAACCATAAATGTTTTGTGTTTAACTTGAGGTGTGTGGTGTAGTCTAGAAGTCATGAGGATTTGAAGTATTTCCAATTGAAATGTCAAAATGTGTATGTGTATTACATAAGTGAACTTGGATTTACATGCGTGGAATCAATAATGAAAGTTGTGTACTGTAAGTTTTCAATTGATTTACATATTCAAATTTGTAATATAATACATGATGAGGAATCAAAGAAGAAATAAATTGGAAAGATTAATTTTTGGGGGAAAAGGAATCTTGGCTCCAAGAGTGCCATAATCCCCCAAATTCCTTGCTGAAAGGCATGGTATGTCAAAATTTTTGCAAAGGTTCATCACTTTTGGCCTTTAATTGAGTAAAAGAGTCTGTGACTCAATATATGATGAGGTTTTTGATACCAAAAAGGGAAGTATTAACTGTTGCCAAGAGGGTAAAGATACCCTTAAGCTAAAGAGATATTAGTAAAAAACAGCTTTAAATGGTCTTGAGGTCTCTTAAACACATTCTGACGTGTTTTGAAGGCTTGAAACCCAGTATTACTATAAAAAGCTTTTATTTAAGGGCCTAAAATGGCAAAAATAAAAAAAGCTAAAAACAGCCCTTTTTTGGTCTGAACCAGGGCTCAATGTTAGAGTAAATTTTACTTCTGGAGTAAGAAAATTGGTGGCTATAGAAGAATTTCTTCTTTGCCCCACTTTTTTCTTCATCTAAGAATCTTTTCCTTTTATAATTAGTTTAAACACTGCTAAACCAATCAATAAAAGATTTCAACCATTCCTTTTAAATCATTTTAAACCCTTTAACCATGTGAAAAATTAATAGAGTAATTTTTTGTAACTTTTATAATCATTCTTAGCCTTGAGCCACCCCAAAAGTGAATTAAAGCATCTTTCATCACTTTTGACTTTGTTGCTTTGTTTACAAATTCACTCTGGTCACTTTTGGGCATGTTCTATCTTTAATATTCTTTTGAGAGACTCTGTTCTCATATTTATTTCTTTCATTCCTTTTCTCAATTAATTCAAATTGAAATTTCTATTGAAGAAATTTCTTTTGTAGCCATAAATATTCCTAGCAGAGTATTTCTGGATAAATTTTTATTTATACTAAGAAATTTAGAAACAATAAATTTGGAGTGTGTAAGATGTGTCTATGAAACTGATGATAATATTACTATTAATCAACAGTACTATGACTGTTCTTATGGAATATAATAGCAAAATGTTATTATAACCACAATTACATAATCAAAGAATTATTTCTTTCACATTTTAAACACTACTAGTGATTTTAACAGTGAGTAAGTAATTTTCTACAAGAATCAATTATAAGAAGATTTTAATAATAAAACTTCTTTTATTAAAATAATAAAATTATTTTAATATATAATTATCTTTTGCAAGAAGAATTATGATGATAATTCTTGAAGAAAAACTTTAAGAATTAAAAATAAATCACTCACTAATATTCCAAAGAGCTTATTGAAAGATAAGATGGAGAGATTTAATGTAGAATTGTGGATTTTAAGGATCAAAATGAATTTATAACAGTATTACAACAATATATAGCTGGATTCTATGATTTCAAGTCTTTCTGATTGATTTTGAAAGATTTAAAACACTTAAGAATAGCTATAACTAATACTTACTTGTTGGTAATAATGGTTTAAATGATAATAAGATGATGATGTGAAAAAAACAGCAAGAAGAGGCCTCTTTTAAGTCAACAACAGCTCACAGAGGCGCACCATGGAGCAAATTGAAAAACCAGTGAGTGAGAAAACAATAAACCCTTTTGGATTATTGATTGCATCATCTGTTGTCATGTAAGATTATCATAATTACTTAATTGATGCTTTTACGTGACTACCAACCCCAATATGGTTAAGAATAAAAGGAGTAACATCTGTAAGTCTTCTTTTATTCCAAAATAGTCATCGATTTCTCAAAGGTATCAATGTTATTGCCAATTTCATCACAGGTTGTAATTACTGTAAATTTTTGAAAATTCAGTGTTTCACGTAGAATAGTCAAAAATGGACTGTAGGTAAAACTTTTAATTTTACTAGTAAGACTGTAATTATTTTTGGTTGTAACGTAGATAATACAGTTCTCCATTAGTCCTGAAAGGTTCAGAAAGATTCATTGAGTATTGTATTTTTAATGAATTTTTGAAGTTTTTACCTCATTTCTATGTAGAATTGCAAATATCAGTGTTTAACTGGTTGCTATGAGGTAAATCAATGGATACAAGTCCAAAAAGGGTTTAATTACTCTTTTGGGGTTTATCCATGGAAAATCATTAAGAATTGACATGGTTACAGGAGTCTAAGTAGCTTTTTACCCCCTTGGCACATCAAAATAGCAGGTTATTTGCTATTTTCTTAAGATTTACAGTAGCTGTAACATGGTAACCAAGTTCCCAAAAGGTTTTAGTTTACCAATTAGGCCAATATCAGCCATGTATTCAAGCTTTGGAGCTGTCCACGCCTCTGAGGCCTCAGAAGTTGGGTACCCTGGCTCTGTTTGATGTCTTTTGTCCCCCTTGCTTATTTTTTACATCAAAATAGAAATTTAAGCTTCAAGTGAGATATCCACTATGGGTGTACCAAAAGTCCATGTAAGAATACCATGATATTAAGTGCTCAAAACATGCATAACACTATTCTTAGTGTATATGTAACAATGGATTTTTCACATTCCCATTATTTTGGTGTGAAATTAAGAAAAACAAAAATTTTCATGGATCTTTTATGTGGTATTGAATATGGCTGAGATGAAAAAATGTGTTGTTGTTTGTGTAATGAAACCAAATTTTCTCCCTTATATAGAAGAAAGCTGGGAAGGAATATATTATGAGGAAGACATAATATTAGAAAATTTATTTTTTGAGGAGTTGAAAGTTAATTTTGAATGTAAAACTTAATTATCCAGAGTTATTTCAGAAATAATTAGATATTTTGAGAAACAAAATTTATAATCTCAATTTCTTCATATCTCCCTCTGATATATTCAGAAAAAATCCAAGAAATTTTGTTAAAAAAATTGATTTATATAAATCTTTTTGTCAATTATTATATAATCCTAATTATTTCATCCTTAAATTTGATATATATCCAAAGAGAACAGAAGTATTTCATTTTAAAATGGATAATATATTTGAAAATTCTCTTACAATTTCAATTAATAATTTCACTTGTTATATTTTTGTCTTAGATATTCTCAGTATATACTTAAGCAGTTTATTCAAGAGCATATTGTTTATGTAAAAAATTGACTTTGAGAGTTTTAGTCAGAAGAAAAAGAAAAATTACATGGATTATCCCTAACAAAGCAATTACTTCCAGTATTTTTCTTCAAAGAAATGCTTTCATTTCTATTAAAAAGCTTACTTAACTTGAAGGATGATAAAGTAGAAGTCCTTAAAAAGCGTGAATAGGGTAATTGATAGAAGATTGAGTTTGATGAAGATATTTTGATGAATTTAAAATAATATTAACGGCACTATTTCATTTTGGATAATCAAGCAAAAAGTATTGATATGTGAAAACAAAGTCACATTTTTCCAATTGAAAGTTTTTTTTGTGAAATTACCAGAACCATTTATTTTTGAGAGCCATATTCAAAATGCAAAGGGTTTCCAATTATTCTTCTTATTAGGGAAATTGAATAAATTTTCAAATTTTAAGGTGAAAGTTTTTGTGAACTGTAAGGGCATACAATATTAGAAAATTTCTCTGACTGATCTCTGGTGCTTCCAAGATTTCTTAATGCTTTTGGACTTCATAAAAATGTGTTTTATTTACTGAATATTGAGTCTTGTGCTTAGTAACTATTTGGTTTTTGAAAGTTTCTCTTGAGTCTGCATAAAATTCTCCATTTCTCTTTAAATTTTATAATTTATTTAATATTTAGAAAATATTTAACTTATTGTTGATGATTTCCTCTATGCTGGGGCAAGCACAAGTAAAGAAGTTGTTGCAGAAATGTTTTTTTATTAGACAAAAACTTAGCAGATTAAAACAAATGATAACACATGAATTGGGATGATTATTTTAATTACTAAGACATTCTATAAATTGGGATAATTACTTATCAATAAACTTATTCTTTCTCTTTTGGAATTGAATACCAACACCTTATTCTAAAAAAAATTAACCTTATCATAATATGATTTTCAATATTTTTTGTAATATGAATTGGTGAAAAACTGCAAGAACTTTTCTATATTCTTTTGAATCATCCAAAACAAGATCTTGAATTAATTAGGGATAAATTTAGAGGCTTATTTATGAAAGTGCTTTGTTTCATTTCTGTTCTTTATTGATACCCTGAAAATTATTCCTGTATTAGAGGGACCTATTAGAAAATATAATATTTTATAATATGATCCAAGGCCAAATCATTCATAGTAATATCAAATAATGAATATGATGCACCAGAAAAAGTAACATATGAGATTCAAGAAATTAAATGATAATAAACACACAATAATACAAGTCTTAAAGTAGAGGGACTGACAGGTAGGTCTGTATTTCCAGGTGATGATATTTTATGTAGAGCAGGAATTTTATTTTAATGGCTTTCACTCAATAATAAAGTTACAGAAATTAATTTAAATTATTGATATTTTTTCATTAAAAAATCAATTGAATGATTCATGACTGTTTTGTTTGTATCTGTTAGGCTAAGTTTACTGAGACTGTTCAAAATAGGTCATAAATATCACCATTAACTCCCACATCAGAAAGTATTACAATCTACTTTAGGAATAATCAAAAAATTGAAATTATTAAAATGACTAATTTTTAATTTTGAGATAAAAACTGGTAAAATGTCATTTTGAATTCCCTAAAAACATCTATTCATTTCTTCACAGTAAAATCTAAACATGAAACAAGGATGTGCATTGTGATAGTATGTATAAAATAACTGATATTGAATTAGATATGATATTAGTGTGATATTTTGAAAAAAATAAAATAAATAAAATTAAATTCTTTCTTAAAATTAGCAAGGTATTAATGTTGTCCAGAAACAAGTTATTTTTTGTTTTTTATGAGTTCCTGGGTTTAGTTTATTAAAAATTGAGGTATTTTCTTCAATTATGAACTAAGAATTGATGGGCTTGAGTAAAGCCAACTGATTAGGAGCATTAATAATTGTTATCACCTGATGCCTATCAATTCTTGATATCAGAGCTTGCTTTATGAGAAATGCACAGATATATTGATCCAGTTTAAACAAAGTCATTCCCACTAATATCAGGATCTGATAGTGCCTCCAAGCTCATTGATAAAATTAATTTAGCTGATGGCTTTATATTTGGCTTGGATTCTTGCCATAAATGATACCCCTTTCTTCATAACAAGTACACCAGTATTCCATTTTAGCCTCAATTATATAAATCCCTTTTGAATTTTCAGTATCATGTATTTGAAAAGCTGTGGAGCTTACTAAACTATGTGATTTAATATATTGGATTTTGTAGTTTCTCAAATTTTCTTTCATTTTTTATTAGTAATATGGTACTTTCTCCTTGATCATACCTTTAAATGTTTGAAAAACATATAAAATCTTTTTTTTCTTTCTGGGGGTTGTCCAGTATATGTGGCACCATCTTCCATAGGAGAAAAAGTTGGACATACTTTCAGGTCCCAAATTTGTTTCTCCAGTGCATCAAAGGAGTAATAATAATTAGTATTGACATGGAGCCAAGTGGTGTGAATTTTATAATTAGTTATTTTGAGTTCAGGAGTGGAAGCTGGCTTGATAGAATATTCTTTCTGGTTATTATTTTGTATATGAAGATTAGTGAACAAATTATGAATCAAGAAAGATAATTAGAAAATTTGAAGATCAGAACCTTGGAAGAGGAATATCTTTCTTCTTCAAATTGCAATTGGAGGTCAGGGAGAGGGGTTGGAGCTTTGAAAAAATTAGAATAAATGTGATATTAACCATCCAAATATTCACATCCTCTCAAGCAAGAAAATTCTTTGATTAAAGTATTATCTGAACAAATACATGGTTTTTGATAAAAGGCTGGCTTGTCCAGTCTTGCTACCCCTAATTTCTACCTGTTTTTTAAAACTATATAATTTTATATATATCTTGTTCAAGCTATAAATTCTTAAATAAATGAAGGTTAAGGATAAAGCTTGAATTTATTTCACTTGATGATTTTTAAATTTACATAATTTTGTTAATTTCATTAATGAACATAACTTCCTTGAGAATTACTCTCATAATGCAATAAGAGGGAAAAATAGAATATTATGATTGAAGTTATTCTAAAAATGATACAAATGCAAATTTTTTTAAAATTGAAGCTTGATATTAATATATTAATTATAGCCAATCTTCTTTTGGATACTAATAACCACCAATTTTTCATATTTCAAATTTGGATCACTTGCAAGGAGTAGGAAATATTTTGATTTTCAAACAGAATCCTATCATTTGACATGAGATTTATAAGTTAATACTTAAAAATTTACATACTTTCAAATATTAGTGAAACAAATAATCATTTCAAAGGCTACTCTTTTATTAAATTAACAAACTAACCATATTCAGGAAGTCAGTCATCATTTATTCATTAAAGTTAATAATATAAAATAAATATTAATTCAATCAATTTAAGTTAGTAATTTGATCATTATCAGTCATCTTCATTTTTATCAAATAAAGAAACCATAAAATTATTTAGAAAACTTGAAAATGAAAAAAATATCCAAGCTTAGATTAATTTTTTTAGATAATAGTTTATATACTTCCTTTCAAAGCCAGAAGGCTTTATTGATTTTTATGTGCAAGGACAAAACAAATTTCCCTAAAGAAACTAGAAGAACTAACAAAAACAATTGATATTTCCTTTACTGAGACAATTTAGACAAGAATTGATATTTTTTAATAGATTTCACTTGATGAAGTAATGTATTAAAGTTGATAAAAAGGTCATTAATAATACTGGAAAATAAATATCTTGAATGAAGGAATAATTATTGATATGATATTTAATTTATTCTTATTGATTTTTTGGTTTTTCCTAAAGAAACTTTAAGATATAAAATCAGATTAAGAACCTGTTATAGTCACCATGAGAAAAGTGGCTAAAACTGACAGAAAGTGTTCCATTTGAAGAATTGAATAGGAATTGAATGGGAAATAGGGCTTTCCCCAAATTGAAATCAAAGCTAAAAAATAGAAGATTTGGAAGAATTAAATGCCACACCTGCAATCCACATTATTTCAATTGAAAACCCTGATTATATAGTTTGGCTATAATTGGTAACTTAGAATATCAGGAAATATATTTATCAATAAATGATTCTTGCAAGACCTAGCTGAACGTTTCTATATCTGACCTGGATATCTCAAAATAGAACATAAGTATTATAAACATCTTTAATTTTAAGAACCAGCTCATGATTTTTTAAATGATTACATATTATTGGTCCATAGTTAGTCTCTAAATACAGCATTCTTCCTGTTTATACTAATATTAAATTACACTGCAAGCTCACCAAGCTCAGAAAAAACTCCAGTTACACCTAGAAATCTTGGATGTTTTTTATTCCCTTACTCAAGGTTTATGAGCATTTTCCTGGAAATTGTACTTTGGTTTTTTTCCTTTTTAGTAGAACTTTTATTCTAATTTTCTGTAGGTTATCCCATTGAAACATGTCTGAAGTGAATAATTTTTTTTTGCTTTAAGAGAGAAATATCTCTCATTTTATATTTAAAAACAGCCTACATGAAATAAATGCTGTTACTGAATGGGATATTGTAAGCTTTTACTATGAAACAATAAGTAAATATTACCAATATTTTACTTATTGCACTATGAATGTCCGTATGAAATTAAAGAATAAGATGAAGAATTATTATAATTATGGTGTAAGATATTTATATTATTAAAAAAATAATTAATAATTGATATATTGATGGCACTTTGTTATTGTTACAAACAAATAATAAAGGTATAAAAAGTTGTTATTTAATAATAGAAAAAATTTATAGAAATAATATTACCAATATTGAAGCTATGAATTAATATAGATACTATTTATATTAATAATAGAATTATGAAAAATGATAATAAAGAGAAAATAACCTGCTTTTAAGACTAAATATAATAATTTTGAATAAATTGACGCCAAAAATAAAATTTATATTTTATTTAAAATAAAAAATAAAATAAGGGTGTTGGTAAACACACGTAAGCTTTTAGTAAAAACACATAAGTTTCTGGTAAAAACACATATGTGACCTTAATTTTGAAAAAAAATTCCTCAGGCTCAGTTTTGAGGATTTTTTTTATTTTTTTTTGCCATATTTTTCCTGACTTGGCATGTCAATAAGCACAAACTTTTTCAATTTTTTTTTTGCCAAATTTCACCAATTTGGCCAATATGCCAAAATGGCATATTTTTTTCAAAAATTCATTTAAAATCTTCCCACTTATTAATTTCCTTAATTTCTTCTTTAAAATGAAGGGTTCAATGTGAAGAATAAAGCACCAGAATCCCATAATTTTGGGAATTCTTTTGGGTGGGACAAGTGAAGGCGCAAAAAGGGTTTTTTTCAAATGTTTTTTCCTGTCATTGTAATATGCCTATTTTTAAAAAGTGAATTTAATAACTTCCCACTTATGAATTTCCATCTTTTTTTTAAATTAAAGGGTTCAATATGGACAATAAAGAACCAGAAGCTCATGAATGGGGAAATTTTTTTTGGTGGGACAACAAGTGAAGGCACAATGAGTGTTTTTTTTTCAACTGTTTTTTTCTTGTGTGTAATATGACTATTTTCAAGTACAAAAGTTCCACATGTTTGATAAAAAAGGAGACTGAGGTGGGATTTAGGCAATAAATATGACTGAGGAGGAGGATAATTGGCATAAATTGTATATACAAAAATCATTCAATCAGAATCAACCTCCAAAATAGTGGGTTTTTTCTGAGAGGGGGGGGGGAGGAAGATTGGACAAATAAAACATTCTGTGTTTCTAAAACTTATCAGCCCACCCCAGGGCTTGCTTTTGGGCATGAATCTCCCAGTTCACAGTAATGAGGGGACTGGATAAACTTTATAAATGATGATTTCAAAAGGAACAAAATGAGCACAACTATTCAAGAAGCAGATGAAAATGGGGGGATTATCATTTGGAGGACAGAAATAAGGGAAAAAAGAAAAAGATTGGCCTGTGAAATAAAAGAAAACTGGTCTTTTATACTTATTTGCAATTGGATCCCCCATGTCAGGCATGGACATCCACTTGCTTTTTGGAGCCTGGCCAACATCTTCATACCATTCAATTCTTTCCAAATAAGAGGATACTGAGGGAATTAAGGTGTTCATGGCTTCATAAAGGTCTTGATTTTGTTGAATTTCTTCAGCCAAGTCACCTCTGACATCAGCCCATTGATCTTGAGTCTTGTAAATGAAGTGGGATACTGTTCTGTAGCCACAATTTCCATCACCCTGGACATTGATGGCCTTGAAGGTGTATTTAAATATAAACTTGGGCAAGTCTTCTGAGCCAGTTATCTGATAAAATAAGTTCAAAAAATGAATAAATATCAAAATAAACAACAGAAAATTACATTAAAAAGAATCAGAAACTCACAAACAGCTTGGAGCATTCATCACTTGTGTGATAATTGCTTTGACAATGCTCACAGGTCAAGTCAATTGCATCATAGATATTCAAACTGGTGGCAGGCTTGTGTGATTTTCTTTGTGAGGTTTTGCTTCCAATTGCCAATCTTCTGGACCTTCTAAGGGTTACTTCTGATGTATTTAATTCAGTTGCTGAGGGTAGTAAATCTGATGAACTGATGGATTTAGATAATGAGTCCTCAGAATCTTCAGATGAGTCCACTTCCATGATTGGAGAGGGGACATTTGACTGGGATCTTGATGTTGTTGTACTGGTCACTTTTGAGGGGGGTCTTCCTCTTCTCTTGGATTGACTTTCAATAATTTCAAATCTTGAAGGTTCTCTTTTGTTTTGATTTTTGTTTTTATTCTTGGCTCCTTGGCGTCTTCCACGGATATTCTTGCATTCTAGAGGGTCTTCATAATATTGATCATCCTCTTGACTCTTGGTAATTTGATCAAATGGGACTTTTCCAGTCAAAACATCTTGAACATGTTGAAGTATTGGAGTGATTTCTGCCATTGGTCTTCGAAACTGGTCTTCCCCAATGTCTTCAAATATTTTCTTGGCTTCATTCTTTCTTTCTTTTTCAACACTTTGATCATCACCTTGAAAACCAGCCTGAGAAGAATATGACAAATAAAATCAGTTAATAAGAAAAAAAAATAATAAGAAGAAATTAAAAAACCCTCACAGGCAAATTCAAATGCCATTGAGGATGGAAGTCTGATAATTCAAGCCTTTGGCACTTTGCAAATGCCTTTTGGGTCTTATGCTTGCAAGGAATGCCTTTATAATTGTTGTATTTGTTGGTGCATTTTTCATTTGGAGGAAATTTTATTTTGAAATTTTCAAAGGCAATCTGAAGAGCATAATGAGACACCTTGCCATTGAGGGCACAGATTTGTGGAGGAAAATTCTTAACATGGACAATCATTTCTTTGGAGATTCTGTTGATAATTTCAGTAAATTGTTTTCTGAATGCCATGTGGAGAGCCCTGACTACCTCCAGGAGAGTACCACTGGACTTTTGGAGGAAAAGTTTAACCATGGCATGGGCACCTTCAACTCTGGAGGTGGAGCCCACACCCAGGTGGCAATGGTGGTTGGTCCAGTCTGGCACATAATACTCCTTTAGAGGAAGCCAGGTATTTTCCAAATACTGCAAGACCTCAGGATTTCTAACTTGCTTTTGAAGCTTCTTCCAGTTGTCTTTGAAAGACTTTTCAGTGGGTGAATACATAAGCTGAGAAAAGAATCCCAAAGTCATTAATAAAGACAATAATAAGAAAAAAAGTGAAATAAAGTGAAGAAGTATATTACTTGATTCCAAAGGCCCATAAAATTTTCAAAATTAGTTCCATGACCAATTTTCTTCATGCAATGGGCAGATACATCCTTGTTGATGTGCCAAATGCATAGCATGACTTTGGAGTCTGGGAAGAGCTTCTTAATAGAGTTTTTCAAGGCCAGATCCCTGTCAATAACAATAACTGGAGGGGGAACAAGATTGGTGTTGTTGAGGACCTTTTCAATGTATTGATTTAATTACCAAGTATATGAAGTTTCATTTTCATTCTTCATCAAACAAAAAGCCCCAGAAAAGGTCTTATTGGTTGAGCTGAATCCAACAATATGAAAAAGGGGCATTTTGTAATTATTGGTTTTATAAGTACAATCCATAAGAATGACATGAGGAAAGCCATGAAGAAGTTTTATGGCCAGGGGGTGAGTGAAAAACAAGGAGTTAATGTGTCCCTCAGATTCCCTTGCAGAGGACCAAACAAAATTTTCTTGTTTGAGAGTGTCAATAAGAGCATCAATGGGCCTTCTGCCTTGCAGTTTGTCTTTCTTGATTTTCTTGACTTGGTTGTAAATGTCTTGAAGGATTACAGGCCTGTCAGACTCCCTCTGGCTGCATAATTGGGCCTGAATTTGCCTTGGCATGAGCAGTGATTCAGACATTTGAGCAATTTGGGATGTTTCTTTCTCATTGAATTTCCTGAAAGCAGGATGTGCCGTGATATTTTCAATGGCATCATGGCTACATTCAGGATTTTTGACTTTAAGAGTCCAAGTGGTACTCTTGGCATATTTCCTGGCATAAAGTCTAAAAGGACAGTCAAGCTTTCTTGAGGTGACTGTTTTGGAGGGGCTTTTGTTGGAATTTGGGGTGCCAGACCTGCACAACATATTTCAGTTTGGGTGTGGGTCATATTGGACCTCAAGGTGGACACAGCATACCCCTGAGCCCTGGCAACATTATGCACATGTTGCCAAAGAAGCTCAAGGGTCTGAAATTCACCTTTAGTGGGGGGTTGAAGCATTTTTTTAATGAGAATTATGTATAAAAGTGAAAAAAGGGGGAATTGGGGAATTGGAATGGGGTAAGAACCTTTCGAAATGTGAAAAAGAGGTGAAAAAAGGTGTGAAAAATGAACAGAAGTGGTCAAGAGTGAAAGAAAGTGGTTTAAATGTGGGATTAATAGATTAGCGAAGGTAAAAAATTGAAAATTGAGAGGCTTGAAAGCAGGTTGTTGTGGTGGAAAATGCAGTCTTTGGGGGAAAAAAAGAAAAAAAAGTGTGAAAAGCTTTGCAAAATGGCTTTGGTAATGCTGTTTTTCCAAAAAAAAAAGCAATGGTTTGGGGTGGGGATAATGTGGATTATTAGGGTGTTTGGGCTTGTTTTTTTGGGGGGGTCTGGGCAAAAAAATCTGAAACAATTTGGAGTTGGAGAGGTTTTGTGGGGAAAAAAGCTCTTTTGGGCATGTTTTGGCCCAATAAAGGCCCAATTGTGTTTCATTTTTAATTAAAAATGGGCCCAGGGCACCCCTTACGTGTTTTTACCAAATTATGGCCAAAACACGTAAGTTTTTAGTAAAAACACGTAAGCTCTTACGTGTTTTTACCAACAACCTAAAATAAATTACAAATATTCTTCTTTTTATGTGGAATTAGAGATTTTAGAGAGAAATTTAACAAAAAATGATTAAAAACTGATTTAATCATGTCAAAGCTGAGGATTAAAGGAAATAGGAACTTGATTCTTTAAATATATAATAGTCTTATATAAAAATGATAAAGCTTTTACCTTTGGTTTTAATAATTCAATGTTTTTGTTGTATCTGAGGGGGAAATAGAGGTAAAAAGAGCTCTATATATAGTAAAATCCTCCCTCCTATAGTCCAGAAGGCTCAAAGTAGATATTTAATTGTGGTATCCACTGGAATCGATAAGTAATTTAAGGTTTAGTGACAACTACATCATAATTAGACCATTTTATCTCATTATTACGCCATTATTTAGAGTTATCACTGTAACTCTAAGTTTTCTGACATAATAGGCTTGGCAGAAAAATAAACTTTGTGTATTCTATTATTTTTAATCATAATAAACTAGTATTCAACACTTTTATCACTTATATGACTGTTAAACTTGAATTAAGATTACAGTGAGTGATCACTAGTGATCAATTTTAAGCTTAAACTTTAATCATTTAAAAATTTTGATTTATACATGCTATAGCAATTCAGAGAGTGAACTTGATATCTTTGAATGTCATCATTAGAACTAAAAGAGAATTTCATTACATCCTCCAAATTCTATTTTAGATGATTTTTTTGTAACTCATCCTTTCTGTCAAAATTTACTATTTTAAACTTCAAACTACGATTTCAAGGGGTTATACCTTGATTATAATGATAAAGATTACATCATTATTCATGTATGAACTAGTAGATTCCTAATATCCACTTATTCCTAAGTTTGGACCACTTTCACAATAAAGTGGTCAACAACGTTAACAATTTTGTTCAAAAAACCCCTACAAGTTATAACCTTGTTTATAGCTTGTCAAATAAAGTTCATATCTGTATTGTTAATATAATTACATGGCAGCTTTTTTTTTTAACTTCCTATCATGTATATTTCAAAAGATATGGGCTAAAAGCCATGAATATATGAACTGAGCATAAAAGGACATATATTCAGGTTATTTACTTAAGTATTGAATTTGCAGATATGAAATAAGAATGTTATATGTGTATTTGTTTGTGGGGTCTCCAATGTTGTAATTGATTTCACATTTTTTTCATTGGTTTCTGAGATAAACAAGAATTTATGCCTTTTTATGGCATTTTTCATTGTTACACAGTGAGTATTATCTTTACAGATATTACATCAAAATGTTATATGTGTATATTACCATGAGGAATCTAATGGTTCAATTTATTTCACATGTTTACTAATTATATTCTGAGTTAATAAAGAATTGATTCCTATTTGTGGCATTTTCACTTATTTCAAGATAATATTTTTAATTCTTATTATTAGAATAATTATTGTAAAGTTGTTTTGTGACATTTTTGGATATTTAGTCATATATTCAAGGATCACATTCCCTACCACCAAAAAAGATTGTAGCACAATCTGATACAGTCCATTAGAGTATCAACCACTGTCCCACCTCTTCATTAGACGTTTTTAGTCTTGAAGCTCAATAATGCTTAATTTTTCTAATATTTAGGTCTTCTGTCATGTCTGAACCTTCTTAATAGCTTATCAGCATTTGTAATATCTTTCTCAAGTAGCCATTCCTCCTCTTGAGCTGGGGTTCTATACCTCACAAGGTATTCCCTTTCTTCTTTGTTTCTTGTCCTCCTTTTTTAAGGACTTTTACAATTTTCTTTTCTTCTCCTTCTTATAGAGGGGGAATTTCACATGGTGGTTTATCTCTTAGGGGAAATAAATATTTCTTACTTGAGCTGTAAGACTTTATCGGACTTAAAGGGGAAGCTTGGTGTTTATTCATTAATTCACCTGTGAGTTCTAGTTGCACAGCATTAGGGCCATGTAGTGCTCTTATCATAAAGGTTCCTGCAAAGGAATCTTTCAATTTATTTGGGCCTTCAATGTTATTAGAGTTTAGAGTTGATATTAAGACCAAGTCTCCTACTTTAAAATCAGGTGGCTTATGACTTTTGTCCCATCTTTCTTTTGCATATTTGAAAGAATCTTGCATACATCTTTTGGTATGATGTCTTGCTTTTTCAAGCATAATTGTGAAACTGATTTCTGTTGGATGTATATCCACTAGGTCCTTTTTGAGATTATCATAAGGAAGTCTTGGATTCCAACATTTTTCTAGCATTGTTGGTGGTCTTCCAGTTGAATAATGCATTTATGTCTTATATGCCAGTTCAATAGCTGGTATTAAGGTACACCAATCATGGGTAAAACCATCAGAGTCTTTGAATTCTAGCCCACAAGCACAGGATCTTCTGATCATGTCTTCTAAAGTTTTTATCATTCTTTCTGCTAAACCATCTGTTTGAGGGTGGTAGGCTGTTGAGAAAGATAACTTTGTCCCAGACAAGTTGTGGAGATTTTTCCATAATGATGAAGTTAATTTTAGATCTCTATCACTTATGATGTTTTGGAATAAGCCTGTATGACTGATGACTATATTCCCTATAATCATGTCTGTGTCCGTAGCTGTGTCTTCTTTATGAAATGGTAAGAACATTGTCATTTTGCTGTACCTGTCAACTAGCACTAGGCATGCATTAAAACACCTGTCTCCTTCTGGAGGTAAGGCATTTACCCAATCCATGGGGATTTTGGCTCTTGGATTTGGATCATCATTCCAAACTTTTCTCCTGTTTCTCTTTCTGCTTTTTGACATCTGTCACAGGTTTGGCAATACTCTGCAACATTGTTTCTCCAATTTAGCCACCACGAGCTGCTTTTCACTATCTCTAGCATTCTATCTTCTGAGAGATGTACAGATAAAACACTATCATGGCATTCATGTAGTATAGTTTTCATTAGAGTTATTTCTTTAAATGTCATAAAACATGTGTGCTTGGTCCTATGATGAAGAATTTTATCAAGGAGGTGGAATATTCCTTCATCATATGCTCTTTTTTTATAATTCATCTAGTTTGAAGGATAAGGATGGGTATTTGCAATCTTTCATTAAAAGTTGGCATAAGATATGAAAATTTTTACCATATTTTGGCTTTCTTTGACTTTATTAAAGAATTCTGTACCTATATCTGTAACCCATATGCCTTCTATATCATGTTCTTCCTGTGGTACCCATGCTTGGTTTTCAGGTGTATTTGCTAAAGCCCATCTGCTAAGACCATCTGCATTTTTGTGAATATTTCCAGACGTATGAACTATTTTCATATTTCCTCTATATTCCTGGATAGCACTCTGCCATCTCATCATGTGCCTATTTGGTGTTCTTATGTTTAATAAATATCTTACAGCATTACAGTCTGTGATGATGTAATTTTCATAGAGCCCACACCAAGCAAAGACATTCCATTTGGCTTGCTCCATATCTTGCTTCCGTTTGTTTCATTTGTCTTGAAATAAAGCAAATTGGTCATTCAACAGGTTTATCATTAATTATTTGTATTTTGTGTAGTGAAGCACCTAGTCCTTCTCTACAAGCATGAATTTACAGCTTGAAAGGTAGTTTCCAATCTGGAATTAGAAGAAATGGGGAATTTTTGAGGGAATTTTTCACTTCCTCATATGATTTTCCCCTTTCTTAAGTCATTTCATATACTTTCTGGTGGTCACAGAGCTTATACAAGGATTTTGCAATTATTTTAAAGTCCTTTATATGCTGTCTGCAATATCCAGCAAATCCTAGAAGATGATTTCATTTCTTTCATGGTTTGGCGCATTTGTTTCAGTAGTACTGCTGCTATTTTTTTTGTCTATGCCCAAGCTTAATCCAGATACAACATGTCCTAGTGCTTTTAGTTCACAATATGCAAAGTGAAATTTTTTCAATAAAATTTTCATATTTGCTTGCACTATCTGTTTTAAGACTCTTTCCAGTATTTTTAAGTGATTTTCCCAAGTTTCTGAGCAAACTATGATATCATAAATATAGATCATTAACAATCCTTCTGATAATTCTTTAGTAAATATGGTATGAATCATTCTTTTATAGTGGGAAGGTGCATTTTTTATACCAATTGGCATCCTTAAATATTCATTTACTCCACAGTGGACTATCATCCTCATCAGTCTCTTGGCATTGTCTGTTAAGACATTTTGGTGCAAACCCTTTAGAGAATCCATGGCTGTGATGAACTTAGCTTGTGAAAATTGTGTTAATTTCTCATGGATTCTGGGTATTGAATATCTTTCAGGGATAGTATAGGTATTTAAAGCTCTAAATCCCCTACCATCCTTGAGTTTCCATTGTGCCAAGTTATAATGACAGGTGTAGTGACTTCTACTTGTTCATTATGTCCTACATTTCTTGACACTACAAGGTCCAGTAGCTATTTAATATGTGCCTCTAAGGCTTCTTTAGCTCTTGGGCTAGCTGGGCAAGCTGGTCCTCTTAGTAGAGGTGGATAAGGTCTTTCCACATTAATAACAATGTCTAACTCATGTCTAATGATTGAAATTAGTGGTTCTTTGTCAGCTGAAAAGGAGCTTATGTATTTAAATAATAGGTCAATCAATTTTTTATTCATTATTTCTGTTAATTCTTGATTTAATTCTGCCTCTGTGAGGTTTTCACTTGTGAATGTATGCTTTTATGGGTTTGGATCTTCATTTTTTATAAAAGTGATTCGTTTCTTATTTTGTAAAAAACAAAATTTATGTCTTTTATTGTCTCCTATGGTAAAATATCTGTCTTTCTGGTTAGAGATATCTATGCCATAGATTTACAAGTCATAATTTCCTAGTATAAAATGGTTACTAGTACAGTTGTCCAATACTAAAAACTCTAATTTCACTCTTATACATTGGGAAGGATGAGGAAACATTAATTTCAAGTCAATTATTCCAAGGGGCTTCATGCTTTCACTTGCACTACTAAATTCAACCCCTTTTGTTCATATAAGTTTTTCTTCCCAATTTGGTATAATTGTTTTAAAATAGATCTTACCAGCACATGTGCAGTATAATCCTGTGTCCAGCTTCACTTTTTCCTCTTGTTTTTTAACCATGATCATAATTATACTTGACCTTCCAGCTTTATATCCCATTCCTTTGGCAGGTTTGGTTTCATGAAGTTTGGAATATTGTATGCTTGTAAGGCTTGTGCTAGATGTTCTAACTTGAGGTAAGTTTGAATTCACATCTAGTACTTCATATATTAAATCAATATTATTAATTTGTGCATTAATTATATTAATTTCATCACTTTCAGAAGCTTCTGACTCTTCAGTCTCTTTTTCAGAAGCACATTCATCTTCTTTATCATTGTGGTCTTCTGTTTCCACAATTTCATTGATTTTTGCCTTTTTGAGGAAATTCTTGTCTAAATGTCTAATACCACCACATTTATGGAATTTATTGTGCTCATTAGTGTTGGTTGTATTGGGTTTGAAAGTTTATCTTTGTTTATTTGGACTTTTAGTATCCAATTCTTCCCATGTTCTGAAAATCTTGGTTCTTGTCACTATGTCCTCTAGTTAATTGATTTACTCTTCTGTGGAACATGGCTCTATGAACCTGCTTCTCAGGGAATTTTCCAGTTCTCCTCCACATTTTTTGAGTATCTTCATATGCACCATTTTCTGTGACATTTGTGTGTACAGTGCATTCAATCTTTCAACTTGTTTCAAAAACCAAGCCAAAGGTTTATCTTCATCTGGGGCAAAGAAGGAATTTTCAAATTAATTTTCTATTTTGTACCTCCAGGAATCATTTGCCCACTTGGTAATTATTTAATTTTTCCACTAAGATCAGGTATCTTTACCATTTGTTTGTCTTATGCCATAATACCATCTTTTTGAAGATTTTTCAAATGATTAATTTGATCTGGAAGTGATTAATTCATATGGTATGGCATAATCCTCTTGTAACATTTCAATTGTTTTAATAAATGACATGTGGTCATATTCACCTTCACCTGTGAATGTTGGCCATTCTTTTAATTGAGGTGCTTCTTTTATTGAAGACTTGATTTTTTCTCTATGGCTCAAGTCTGATATTAATAGATTTGTTATTTCCTCTTTAAGTTTAAAAGGAGTTCTTATGTGAGAAAATGGGGTTGATAACTTTGATATATTTAAGTTAGCCTCATCTATTTTATCCAGCTTTTTGGTAAGAAGTCTTATTTCACTTTGAATTTCATCTTTAAGATTCATTCTTTCTTCATCACTTTTTTCTACATGGTCTAGAAGTAATTTTTGATGTGATGAAGTCTTTTCTTCAAATTTCTCAGCATAAATGCTTAATTTGTTTCATTTTTATGTCATATTATCAATACTCACATCATAATTGATTGGAAAACTATTTTCTTTTATATCTTTTATGTATTTATAAAATTCTTTTTGTCCTTGTATCAGTTTCTGAGTATTGTCAATTAAGAATTTTGGTTTATTATTTTCAACCATAAACTTAATGCTGTCAATTTCTTTCTTATTTTGTATAACAATTTGTGTTAAAGATAATAAACTATTATTTCTTTCTTGCAAAGATAATAAAATATTTTGAATGTCTTTTAGAGGTAAAATACTATTTTTAATTTCTGTCAAAGTATTTACAACATAAGGAGACAAATTTATTTCTTTGGGAAATGAGGTTGTCTCATTCTTCGTTCCTCTTTGTCCTTGAATTCCATCAAGGTTCTGGTCATGTTGAAGACATTGTCCATGGCATCTTTTTGGATTTTTGGAATCCTGTAACTTGGTGAATATGGTTTCCTCCAATTCTTTTTCTTGTTCTTCTTCCCTTCTTAAAGAGGTTGGTTGACTTGAGGATTTCTAGTAGAAGCTACTGGGGCTTTTTCCTTGCTTTCCTCCTTCTTTTTCAAATGGTACTCCTTTACCTTTTTGATTTGAGGTTTGGATGATAGTGGATTCCATCCATTGAAGTGTCTCACTATTTAATCCTCTTTGAGGAACGTTTTCAGGATATTCCAGGAGTTCATCACTCCTTGGTTGTTTTGGGGTAACATTTCCCAATTGTAATGGCTCATGTATATGTCTGTTTGAGCCCTCTGAATTGCATTTGTACCTTCTGGAGCTACTCATACTTAGTTCCAACTCTGGCTCATATATTATGGGGATTTATGTGACTTGCCTTTGGGATATCACACTTCCTTGTGTGGATTATGTTCCACTGGGGATTTTGCCCTTTCTTTTTCCTTTTGAGGCATCAATTCCACTTCTGAGTCCATATCCATCTAATTGGATGGAGTATTGGGATCCTCTCCTAGTAGTCATAATTAAGTAATAATAAAAAAAGATTTCAGAACACTAAAAAATATTTTTATGGAAATTTTAAGAGAGGTACTCAACTTCAGAGTGCTGGAGAGACTTATTTCTTGTCCTTTCTTGTATTGAAAACAGGTGTTGGAGAACTTTGACAAGCTTCTTCCCTCAGTCCCTCAACAGTGGTCTGTTTGTTTTCTGTTGGGTTGTCTTCAAACACTAAAAAATACAAATAAATATAGGGTATTGGTAAAAACACGTAAGGGGTGCCCTGGGCCCATTTTTAATTAAAAATGAAACACAACAATGCCTGTATTGGGCCAAAACATGCCCAAAAGAGGTTTTTTCCCCACAAAACCTCTCTAACTCCAAATTGTTTCAGATTTTTTTTCCCGGCCCCCCCAAAAAAAAGCCCAAACACCCCAACAATCCACATTATCCCCACCCCAAACCATTGTTTTTTTTTTGGAAAAACAGCATTACCAAAGCCATTTTGCAAAGCTTTTCACACTTTTTTTTCTTTTTTTCACCCAAAGACTGCATTTTCCACCACAACAACCTGCTTTCAAGCCTCCAAATTTCCAATTTTTTACCTTCCCTCATCCATTAATCCCATATTTAAACCACTTTCTTTCACTCTTAACCCCTTCTGTTCATTTTTCACACCTTTTTTCACCTCTTTTTCACATTTCGAAAGGTTCTTACCCCATTCCAAATCCCCAAATCCCCCCTTTTTTTCACTTTTACACATATTTTTCATTCAAAAATGCTCCAACCCCCCACTGAAGGTGAATTTCAGACCCTTGAGCTTCTTTGGCAACATGTGCATAATGTTGCCAGGGCTCAGAGGTATGCTGTGTCCACCTTGAGGTCCAATATGACCCACAACCAAATTGAAATATGTTGTGATAGGTCTGGCACCCCAAATCCCAACAAAAGCCCCTCCAAAACAGTCACCTCAAGAAAGCTTGACTGTCCTTTTAGACTTTATGCCAGGAAATATGCCAAGAGCACCACTTGGACTCTTAAAGTCAAAAATCCTGAACATAGCCATGATGCCACTGAAAATATCATGGCACATCCTGCTTTCAGGAAATTCAATGGGCAAGAAACATCCCAAATTGCTCAAATGTCTGAATCACTCCTCATGCCAAGGCAAATTCAGGCCCAATTATGCAGCCAGAGGGAGTCTGACAGGCCTGTAATCCTTCAAGACATTTATAACCAAGTCAAGAAAATAAAGAAAGACAAACTGCAAGGCAGAAGGCCCATTGATGCTCTTATTGACACTCTCAAAGAAGAAAATTTTTTTTGGTCCTCTGCAAGGGATTCTGAGGGACACATTACCTCCTTGTTTTTTACTCACCCCCTGGCCATAAAACTTCTTCATGGCTTTCCTCATGTCATTCTTATGGATTTTACTTATAAAACCAATAAGTACAAAATGCCTCTTTTTCATATTGTTGGATTCAGCTCAACAAATAAGACCTTTTCTGGGGCTTTTTGTTTGATGAAGAATGAAAATGAAACTTCATATACTTGGGCATTAAATCAATACATTGAAAAGGTCCTCAACAACACCAATCTTGTCCCCCCCCCAGTTATTGTTATTGACAGGGATCTGGCCTTGAAAAACTCTATTAAGAAGCTCTTCCCAGACTCCAAAGTCATGCTATGCATTTGGCACATCAACAAGGATGTATCTACTCATTGCATGAAGAAAATTGGTCATGGCACTGATTCTGAAACTTTTATGGGCCTTTGGAATCAAGTAATATACTTCTTCATTTTATTTCATGTTATTTCACTTTTTTTCTTATTATTGTCTTTATTAATGACTTTGGGATTCTTTTCTCAGCTTATGTATTCACCCACTGAAAAGTCTTTCAAAGACAACTGGAAGAAGCTTCAAAAGCAAGTTAAAAATGCTGAGGTCTTGCAGTATTTGGAAAATACTTGGCTTCCTCTAAAGGAGTATTATGTGCCAGCCTGGACAAACCACCATTGCCACCTGGGTGTGGGCTCCACCTCCTGAGTTGAAGGTGCCCATGCCATGGTTAAACTTCGGCTACAAAAGTCCACTGGTACTCTCCTGGAGGTAGTCAGGGCACTCCACATGGCATTCAGAAAACAATTTATTGAAATTATCAACAGAATCTCCAAAGAAATGATTGTCCATGTCAAGAATTTTCCTCCACACATCTGTGCCCTCAATGGCAAGGTGTCTCATTATGCTCTTCAGATTGCCTTTGAAAATTTCAAAACAAAATTTCCTCCAAATGAAAAATGCACCAACAAATACAACAATTATAAAGGCATTCCTTGCAAGCATAAGACCCAAAAGGCATTTGCCAAGCACCAAAGGCTTGAATTATCAGACTTCCATCCTCAGTGGCATTTGAATTTGCCTGTGAGGGCTTTTTAATTTCTTCTTATTATTTTTTTCTTATTAACTGATTTTACTTGTCATATTCTTCTCAGACTGGTTTTCAAGGTGATGATCAAAGTGTTGAAAAAGAAAGAAAGAATGAAGCCAAGAAAATATTTGAAGACATTGGGGAAGACCTGTTTCAAAGACCAATGGCAGAAATCACCCCAATACTCCAACAGTTTCAAGATGTTTTGACTGGAAAAGTCCCATTTGATCAAATTCCCAAGAGTCAAGAGGATGATCAATATTATGAAGACCCTCTAGAATGCAAGAATATCCATGGAAGACCCCAAGGAGCCAAGAATAAAAACAAAAGAGAACCTTCAAGATTTGAAATCATTGAGAGTCAAACCAAGAGAAGAGGAAGACCCCCATCAAAAGTGACCAGCACAACAACTTCCAGATCCCAGTCAAATGTCCCCTCTCCAATTATGGAAGTGGACTCATCTGAAGATTCTGAAGATTCTGAGGACTCATTATCTAAATCCATCAGTTCATCAGATTCACTACCCTCAGCAACTGAATTAAATAAATCAGAAGTAACCCTTAGAAGGTTCAGAAGATTGGCAATTGGAAGCAAAACATCACAAAGAAAATCACACAAGCCTGCCACCAGTTTGAATATCTATGATGCAATTGACCTGACCTGTGAGCATTGTCAAAGCAACTATCACACAAGTGATGA
Source organism: Austropuccinia psidii (assembly GCA_023105745.1). Taxonomy (NCBI): domain Eukaryota; kingdom Fungi; phylum Basidiomycota; class Pucciniomycetes; order Pucciniales; family Sphaerophragmiaceae; genus Austropuccinia; species Austropuccinia psidii. The sequence goes on from JALGQZ010000006.1 coordinate 1,075,730, forward strand.
ATGCTCCAAGCTGTTTGTGAGTTTCTGATTCTTTTTAATGTAATTTTATGTTGTTTATTTTGATATTTATTCATTATTTGAACTTATGTTATCAGATAACTGGCTCAGAAGACTTGCCCAAGTTTATATTGAAATACACCTTCAAGGCCATCAATGTCCAGGGTGATGGAAATTGTGGCTACAGAACAGTATCCCACTTCATTTACAAGACTCAAGATCAATGGGCTGATGTCAGAGGTGACTTGGATGAAGAAATTTAACAAAATCAAGACCTTTATGAAGCCAAGAACACCTTAATTCCCTCAGTATCCTCTTATTTGGAAAGAATTGAATGGTATGAAGATGTTGGCCAGGCTCCAAAAAGCAAGTGGATGTCCATGCCTGACATGGGGGATCCAATTGCAAATAAGTATAAAAGACCAGTTTTCTTTTATTCCACAGCCCAATCTTTTTCTTTTTTGCCTTATTTCTGTCCTCCAAATGATAATCCCCCCATTTTCATTTGATTCTTGAATAGTTGTGCTCATTTTGTTCCTTTGAACATCATCATTTCTAAAGTTTATCCTGTCCCCCCCATTACTGTGAACTGGGAGATTCATGCCCAGCCACAAGCCCTGGGGTGGGCTGATAAATTTAAGAAACACAGAATGTTGTATTTGTCCAATCTTCCTCCCCCCTCTCAGAAAAAACCCACTATTTTGGAGGTTGATTCTGATTGAATGATTTTTGTATATACAATTTATGCCAATTATTCCCCTCCTCAGTCATTTTTATTGCTTAAATCCCACCTCAGTCTCCTTTTTTATCAAACATGTGGAACTTTTGTACTTGAAAATAGTCATATTACACACAAGAAAAAAAACAGTTAAAAAAAAACACCCATTGCGCCTTTACTTGTGGTCCCACCCAAAAAAGTTTCCCAATTTATGAGCTTCTGGTTCTTTATTGTCCAGATTGAACCCTTTAATTTAAAAAAAAATGAAGGAAATTCATAAGTGGGAAGTTATTAAATTCACTTTTTAAAAATAGGCATATTACAATGACGGGAAAAAACATTTGAAAAAAAAACTCTTTTTGCGCCTTCACTTGTCCCACCCAAAAAAATTCCCAAAATTATGGGATTCTGGTTCTTTATTCTTCACATTGAACCCTTTATTTTAAAAAAAAAATGAATGAAATTCATAAGTGGGAAGATTTTAAATGAATTTTTGAAAAAAATATGCCATTTTGGCATATTGGCCAAATTTGTGAAATTTGGCAAAAAAAAAAATTGAAAAAATTTGTGCTTATTGACATGCCAAGTCGGGAAAAATATGGCAAAAAAAATTAAAAAAAAACCTCAAAACTGAGCCTGAGGAATTTTTTTGAAAATTAAGGTCACTTACGTGTTTTTACCATAAATTGGTAAAAACACATAAGTTTTTAGTAAAAACACGTAAGGGCTTAGGTGTTTTTACTAAAAGCTGACGTGTGTTTACCAACACCCTAAATATAAGTCTTTTATAATAATTGTTATTTTTGAGAATATATGGCAATTGCCATGTAAAAATTGCTTTTGAATCTTTCAAAATAAGAGAAATGAATAAAAATTATTTTTTATTGTGTTTTTTATTTTTTGATTATTTTGGATATTTTTATTTTTTAAAGAATAAAATAAAAATTAATATTATTATTTTTTGAAATTAAATCATAGTATGAATTCCTTTTTAATTCATAAATATCTTTTTTTTAATTACAAGAGTCACTCAAAGAAAGTTCTTGCAAGTCTAAGGATGTGAAAAACCATGTGTAAGACAGTACAATTTCTTTCCAAATGCCTCAATAGCTTTTTAAAATAAATAAATATAAAATTATTATATAATTTTATGCTTATAAATACAAATTTTCTTACATAAACCAAATTTGAATCCTTTTAAAATGTCTTTTAAGTAAATATGACAGCTGGGCCCCCAAATGTAAGGTTTGACTGTGAAACAATAAGTAAATATTACAAATATTTTACTTATTGCACCATTAATGTCCTTATGATGTTAAATAATAAGATAAAAAATAATTATAATGATAAAGAATTACTATGATTATTGCATAAAATATTTATATTATTTGATGAATAAAATAGTATACATCAATAGATAAAAAAAATAATATCACAAGAATAAATATATTAATATTTAATAATTAATATATTTCTGGAGCTTTCTTATTGTTACAAATGAATAATAAAGGTTTAAAACATTTGCTTTAATAACAATAAGAACTTATAACCATAATACTACCAATATTAAAGTTATTAATTAATATAAATACTATCTATATTAATAATAGAATTATTAAAAATAATAATAAAGAGAAATTATTATGAAAAGGTAAAATAACCTACTTTTAAGACTTAATATAATAATTTTGAATAAATTTATGCCAAAAAAATGTAAGTAAAACTTATTTAAGTTGTATTTACAATAAAAAATAGAATAAATTACAAATGTTCTGTTTTTACATGGAATTAGAGATTTTGGAGAGAAATTTAGCAAGAAAAAATAAAAATTGATTTAATCATGTGAAAATTTGTGATTATAATAAAGATGAGCTTGATTCTTTGAATATATAATAGTTTTATATAAAAAGAATAAAGCTTTTACCTTTGGTATCAATAATTTAATGTTTTTGTTGCATCTGGGGGAGGAAACAGAGGTAAAAAGAGTTCTATTTGTAGTAAAATCCTCCCTCATAGAGTCCCTAAGGCTTCTAATAGATGATTAATGATTTTATCCACCAAAATTGATCAGAGGTTTAAGGTTTAGTGATGATTACATCATAATTAAACCGTTTTATCTCATTATTACACCATTATTTAGAGTAATCACTGTAGCTCTAAGTTTGCTGACACCATAGGCTTTGAAGAAGACTAAGTTTTGTGTATGACATTAGTTTTGATCATCATAAAGTAGTTTTCACCACTTTTATCACTTATATTACTGTTAAACTTAAATTAAGATTACAGTGAGTTATCATAAATGATCAATTTTATGTTTACATTTTAATGATTAATGTAAGCTGGAGTCTATGTTGAAGCAGTAATTAGGCTATTTACAACTAGAACTATGACTGTGACACATGAAAATATTTTTTTTAAAATAAGAGTTTTTTTAATGATATAATAATTTATAATATAATAAAAGGGTTCTACTATTGTAAAATAGTGGTGGTGAGCGCTATTGAGAACCCTGGATGCAGTCTTACCAGTTGGATTACTATAATAAGTACTACAATAATTAAAATTATAATTATAACCTGATTATTACCCAAGAGTAAAACTGTTTTGGACAGTTTACTATGTAAGATATTCAAGAGCAGGATGAGGAAACAATTCTGGCTGTGAAAAGCCTACTTTTTATCCTGAAATGGGGTGGAAAGGGTGCTAGACCTTTCCACGTAGAGGAAGTGAAGATTTTTTCACTCTCTAGTACTGGCTTGTGGTTTGAAAACAGCCTGTATAGCCTTTATTGGGCTCAGATGTGGTTTTGAAACCACATCTGGGCAGTTTTCACCAATACAGGGTGAAAATTTTCATCTGGAGACCTGACAGCCTGATTCTGACGTCTATGACGCGTAGAATGCTGTACAGAAACTGTATGGGACCCCATTATTGACTGACATATGAGGTATTGAAGTAAAAACAAGCTGCTTTGTCTATTTGACACCTCATATTCATGGTTATGGGATATTATCCCATGGTAAGGCTGTATATGACAGCATGTGGGAATCTGAACTTAAAACAGCCATAACTTTGTCAATTCTCAAGATATCAACCTCAAAATTGGTTCAGTGTGTATCCCTGTATTTGCTCTACACAACGGTACCTCATTTGATATGGTTAAAATAAAATATGGCAAAGTTATCCCATGTACAAGATTTTTGTACATTACAGTGGTATAGGCAAAAAGCTGTATTGAGCTTATTTGCCCTATAACCTTTTTTCTAGTTGAGCTATGTGGAAATTGATGACACCAGCAGATAGCCCTGATTGTGCCCTTTCCAAACAGACCCCACTTCAAGTATCTCACACTACAACTGTAGAAGTTTGATGAGAGGTGAATGTTTTGTTCACCCTTATTTGGCCTGAAATTGACCCTAACTCCAGTAATATTGGTGCTAGCTCAGTTTGGCTGGTACCATTGGATAGCCCTGGCTTAAAGCTTCATTTTGAGTACCCATTTGATGGGGTTAAGCCTCTCATTCTAGATTTTATATGAGAGGTGAAAATTAAGGTTTATGCTCAGCAATAACTTTGAGCAGGAATAGCTTTGTTATTTCTTGTCCTATGGTGATGGGACTTACGCTTTCAGAAAGAGGTTAGTTTCATCTTTCTTTTGATACCTTTTTAGCTGATTTGGCTCAGCTCCATGTTTTGGTGGTATCTTGGCTATACCATTGGTTTATGGTATTTTGGCTGTCATGCTTGTGCTCTGGTTTTGAGTCACAGGCTGACATACCCTCCCTCTAAAAAAGGCTCATCATTGATGAGACTGTTCAGTCCTCCTAGAGGCCCTGAATCTCCTTAGATGAAGGTTCCCATCTGGTATGGCATCTTCTGCCAACCATTTGTCTTTATCAGCTGTTTGGTGCTTGAATCTGACTAAGTATTGTCTTTGATTGTTTCAATTAAGTCTGATCTTCCTGGCCCTGATGATCTTACTCACAGGTCCTGGGGAGTCCTCCACTTCCACTATATCAGTTGGTGTGGGGTTCTTCTTCCTGAAGGGGAATTTATCCTCCTCTTTTTGGAAGTATCATTTGACCAAGCTTACTGGGAAGACTGGGTGCTTCCTGGAAAATTCCTCTGTAAGTTTGACTTCCACTGCATTCTTTCCTATCAACCTAATGATAGTCAAAGGCCCTACAAATGAGTACCTCACTTTCTTGGGTCCTTTAAGATTATTAAAGTTTAGTGTAGAAACTAGCACCTGGTCCCCTTCCTTAAAGTCAGGTTCCATGTGTGTCTTGTCCCACCTCTGTTTATTATATTCTTTTGCCTCAGCTATGCATTTGGCAGCTGTGTCACAAGCCCTCTTCCAAATATCATGGAAGTCTTTGGCTGTGGGGTGGATGGTCAGAAGATTCTTCTTTAAGTGATCCACCGGCAACAGGGGATTCCACCCTTTCTCTACTACTACAGGTGTTTTTCCTGTGGTAGAGTGCTGACTTGTATTATAAGCCAGTTGGACAGCTGGTAGAAGGGTAACCCAGTCATGGGTGTATCCTTCATGGTCCTTGTATTCCATGCCATAGGCACAGAACCTTCTAAGGATGTCTTCCATAGTCTGGATCATCCTCTCAGCTAGGCCATCTGTTTGGGGATGGTAGGCTGTGGAAAAAGCAAGCTTGGTGCCAAGAATGTCATACAAGTTGGTCCAGAATTCAGATGTGAATTTTGGGTCCCTATCACTAATGATGATCTTAGGGACTCCACAGGTAGATATGATGTTATTCCAAAATAACAGGGCAGTATCCATGGCTGTGTCCTCTTTGTGGCATGGTAGACACCCCATGCTCTTGCTGAACGTATCAACTATGATCAAGCAGGCATTGTAGCTTTCTTTGCCTCCTGGGACAAGTCCTTTAACCCAGTCCATGTTGGTGGTTTCCCATGGGTGTTTTGGTTCTTCTATATGTTGAAGTAACCCATACTTCTTCCCATGTTTCCTATTTTCCTTTTGGAATCTTTCAAAAGTGTTGATGTATTCTCCCAACTCTTGTTCCCACTTGGGCCACTACGCTGTGCTTGCTACCCTCTCCTTGGTCCTGTCTTCACTCATGTGTCCCATATAGGGGCAGTCATGGCATTCCTGCAGGATCAAGGAGATGTGTTCTCTGTCTACCACTGTGAGTGCACTTGTGTGTTTCTCTCTGTGGTAGAGAAGGCCATATATAAGAAAGAACTTGTTATCCTTATAGGCTCTTGACCAGGGTTCTTCCAGTTGGGATTCCAGTTCTGGACTCCTGTACTTTTGTTGAAGGAGTTGTAGTAGTATGCCACACTGTTTTTGTTTGGCATAAGACTTCAGTACTGCACTAAAAAATTCATTGTGCAGTTCAGAGGAACTTATTCCCAATATGGGAGTTTCTGTCCCCTCTGAATCAGTGTTTCCACTGTCAAGGGTACCACTTTCTGGTGCCCATTCAGAAAATCTGAAGTTCTTCCTCCTATCTACTTCCATGAAGTGGATAATGATTTTGGCTGCAGCTTCAGGGTCATAAGCTGGATTGCTTTTGATATTTTCCAGTGGCCATCTGCATTGGTATGGCTTTTACCTTCCTTGTATATGATGGTCATGTTCCCTCTATACTCCTGGATGGCTATTTGCCATCTCAGCATGTGTCTATTTGTAGTCTTCATGTTCAGTAAAGACTTCAAGGCTGTGCATTCTGTGTAGACTTCAAAGACTGCACCCTCCAGACAATAATGGAGTTTTTCTAGAGCCCAGACTAGACATAGACATTCAGTCTGGGTAGCCCCATACCTGGCTTCTGAATCTTTCAGCTGCCTTGAGATGTAGCAAATTAATCCTTCTCTTGGTTCACCCTCCACAATTTGTCTTTGGTGAAGGGATGCTCCTAGGCCTTGACTGCATGCTGCATCTATATATAGCTTGAATAGTAGTTCAAAGTCAGGTAAGATGAGAACAGGTGCATTTGTGAGTTCATATTTGATCCTCTCATATGCATCCCTCCTTTCCTTAGTTATTTCAAAAACTACATCTTTTGAACATATATTTTATAAACTACTAGTTATGTGTGCAAAGCTTTTGATGTGGTTTCTATAGTAGCTAGCAAACCCAAGAAAAGATTGCATCTGTTTGATGCTTTTTGGTACTGGCTTTTTCAGTACGGCTGCTACTTTTTTCTGGTCAATTGCCAGACTAAGACCTGAGACTTTATGTCCTAGAGCCAGTAACTCTTGTTGGCCAAAATTGCACTTTTTAAGTGAAATTTTGAGATTTATGGGTGTGCATTTACTTAGTAATCTGTCTATTTATTGCACATGGTCTTCCCATGTCTCTGAGTATATAATGATATCATCAATATATACCACCATCCAGCCTTCCAGTATTTCTTCTTGAAATATTGTGTCCATAATCCTTTGGAAATGGGCTGGTGCATTTTTGATGCCAAATGGCATCCTGGTATACTCATATATGCCCATATGGCATATTATTCTGAGTAATTTCATGGAGTTTGGTTTAACTCCATTTTGGTGGAAGCCTTTCATACAATCCATTTTAGTTATGTATTTGGCTTTTGCCAGTTTATCCAAGGCATGAGGTATCCTGGGTATAGGGTACCTGTCTACGTTTGTGTAGTTATTCAGAGCTCTGAAATCTCCACACATTCTAGACTTGCCATCATGCCAGGTGATTGGGACAGGGGTGGTGATTTACACTATTTCATTATGTCCAATCTTCCTGATGACATCCATGTCCAGGAGTTCATTGATATGTTTCTCAATTTCTTTCCTGGTTTCCAGGATTTCTGGGTAAGGAAGTCTCCTAAGCATGGGTGGATAAGGCATCTCCACATCCAGATATAGTTCTATATCATGGCCTTTGATCTTGCCTAATGGTTCTTCACCAATGGCAAATGCTGGTCTGTTCTTTCTCAGCATCTTCAGTAAACTTAGTTTTTGTTTACTGGTGAGGGTAGTGCTAAACTGTCCCTCTCTTAATTCCTTCAGAAGTTCTTCTAGTGGATCTTTAGAAGATATCTGGTATATATCAAGTGAAATTTTATTTCCTTGTTAGTACCAATGGTGATGTGCCTATTTTTATGGTTGTAAATGTCTATGCCATACATCCTCTGGTAATCTGTTCCCAGTAAAAGCCCTTGGATGTGGGCATCATCAAGCACTACAGACTCTGGGTTGAGTCTTATATTACCCTTCCTGTGGGGTATAATTATCTCTTTGATAATTGTCCCAATGGAAGTCATCTTCCCTGATGCACTTTTAAAGTTCTTTGCCTTAGTGGGCAAGAGCTGTTTTTCCCAGTTTGGGAAGTGGGTATCCAGATAGTTTCTGGCCACTATGAAGCAGTGTGCTCCACTATCAATGATCAGTGGATGCTGAGCATTGTCAATGCAAACAGTCATTTTTGTGGCTTTCCCATGTATATATGCCATTCCTTTGGTTGGTGTAACCAGTAATGTTTGTGCATTCTGTGTGTGTTTGCACAAGTTTTTGTTAGCAGTCTCCTGTGGCATGCCTGCTTCCAACTGTATGTCCCGAATTTCTAGTGGGGTTTCCTCTTAGTATTCCACTAGAAATTCCTCTCTTGGGTCTTGATCATCATCAGATGGTTCTCTGATTGCATCACCCATTGAGTCTGAATCAGAATCCTCTGTTGGAGGTTCTTCCTCAGGGACTTTCTCTATGGCATAGACTCTTTTCTTTGCCTTTGGACAGTTGTTGGCATAGTGGTCTGTTGAACCACAATTGTGACAAGAATTCCTCTTCTTTGCCACTTCTGCCACCCTTTCTTTGGGTTTGTCTTTAAACTCTACCCTGAAAGGTTGTTTCTCTTTGAAACTACTGCTCTTATATGGGGTAAATTTCCCTATATTAGTCCTTTTCCTTATGTCTTGTAAGGTGTTGGCAATGTCATCTAGAGTGCAATTCTGGTTGCATCTGCATTTTACTGCATGCTCTAGCTCTCCTGGCAATTGTGTCAGGAGTTTGTGATTCCTCATTTGGATGTTCATCTGAGGATCAATGGCTTTGAGTCTTTTAAACTTTCTAAGCCACCACTCATATGGATCTTTGTCCACAGAGTATTTGTCATTTTCAAATGACATGGTCTTCTGCCATATCCAAGTTCCATTACTGTACTTTTGGATGATTTGACTCTTCCACCATGGCCAGTTTCTTCTCCCATGGATTTCTTTCATTTCTGTGTACCATATACCAGCATTACCTTTGAATGCAGTATTCAATCTAGCAGTGATCCAGTAGTCTGGTATGCTTGGTACATCAATGAAGAGTCCATTAATATAATCTATGAGTTCCATATGATCATATTCTCCTGATCCAGAGAATTTGGGCCAGCTTGAGGCCTCAGGAAGCTGTTTCAAGGCTTCCTTCTCTGAATAAGACATTCCATCTCCATTCTGGTATTGTGATGGAGATCTTGCCTTATTCATCAACATGGCATCTGGTTGATATGGATTCTCCATAACTTGGCCTTGTGGTTGTGGCTTCAAGTTATGGTAGACATTAAACAATTTGTTTATGTCTTGGTCCAGACAATCCCTGTCCCTTTTGCTGTGGTGTTGTTCTTCAAAGACTAGATTCAGTCTTTTGTTGGTTTCTTCAGAGGCTTTGCTCAGTTGAGCATATCCTTCTTGAAGATTCTTAACTATCTGTTCCAAGGAGGCTTGTGTTTTTCTCATGCTCTCTTGGCCAGCTTCAATCTCTGCAAACTGCTTTGCAGATTGTTCAGCATATTGGGACATTTGTAACCACAGTGTATCACTGTTGATTTTACTGTCAGATGTGACAATGTTATGTTCAGTCTGGGTGGGGTAATGTTTCTATTACTAGGACTACTGATTCTAGAGTGGTTTACAACTACTTCTGGTTCTTGTGCAATTCTTTTACCAAATCCAACAGCTTCTGAATCATAGGGTCTGAATCTTTACTCCTCTGGTTAAAGGAGGTTTTGTTCTTGTCCTTGTTTCCTTGTCTTCTCCTGGAAACTTCCTGGAATTGTGAAGAATGGTGACTCTTGGCCACTGATCTTCTGGTTTCTGAATGGTGTGAAGCCACTGGAGAGCTGATTTGGCCTGCTCCTTGTGAGCCTGAAGGAATCTGAGTAGGCCCTGTCTGGGTTAACTGTTCTTCTATAGCTTGGATAGTGGCTTGATTCTCCCTTATCCTCTGTGCCCTTGCCTCCAGGAGTCTGAACTGCCTGGTAGGATTCCAACCCTTGGTGATTACCATCAGGTCTTTGAAGTCTATCCCTCTGAGACAGATCTTCTGGAAACTTGCTCCAAGTTCTGCCCAGTGACTTGCCAGGTTTAACCACTTGTTGTCCATGCTCCATTGGAATAAGTCCTTGAGGAGTTGGTGGAGCTGAAGAACTTTATCCATGTCTTTCCAGTCCTCTGGTTTGAGGTCTCCATTTAATTGGAGTGTGAATGGCAGGGTTGATATTATCTCCCTCATTGTTTTGCCATCCACTACTGTGTCCAAGGTGTCCTCTTTCAGGTCTTCTGGTTCTGGACAAACCTTCTCTGTCCTCTGGTTGGTTCCTTTGGAAGCCAAGATCTCTGAGGTGTACAGGTGACATGTTAGTGTTTGCAAGCAGTCAAAAACTTTATGTTCTTAGGGTATTTGCCTTTGACTGTGCCTTGTACAAATTTTTTGTCTGCTGATTTGAGCAATTTACCTTTAGAGGTTACAACTGGGTTAATTATAGTAATTTTCCCTGTACAAGTTATCAAGGTTGGTTTACCTTGTATTGATGCAGAATTTCGTGGTTTTCTACTTTTCTGTGTGGCAATGGGTGTCCACTTTTTTGCTGTTATCAGGCCTTCACTGTGCCTCTTTCCTTTTCCTTTGCTGCCCTCTGGTTCTTAGGGTGTCACTGGTGTGTTGGCCTGTGACTGGCTTTCAAGTGGTATGAAGTTATCTTCCACTGAATCAAAACAGGAAAAAGAGGGCTTATCTCAGTTAAGACTTCTCAAGAAATGCCGGTTTTGCACGTCTAAGAATGGCCTCTGGGCTTGTATATTATTACAGTGTGCCCTTGTATAATGACAGTGTGATTGAATTAACAATTCCACATCAGAAATACAGCTTACTGATATTTGTTATACTGTTTGTATACCAATATCTCACAGAATTACTTGTAATTAGCAAGTGTAAACTGTCAAAAAGTGGTGTGTAACAGGGCAATTGAGTTAACAATATGTCCAACCATGCCTCAACTGTTGGTTTATCATTATGAGGTGTCTTATTTTAATTAAAAAATGAGACTGTATTGATGGCTTAAGTGTTTTTATATGTAAAACACGCCAAAAATAAGGGTCCTGTGGTTATTAGCCACGTGGCAGGTACTCTTAAAATATGAGTAAAAAAGGTGGTATATGTACCAAAAAAGAGAAATATATATATAATATATATATTTTGAAGAAATATTACGCCTAAAAAGAATAAAACAATTGTCAGAAAGTGAGAAATAAGAGAAAAACTCACTTATAAGGTTCCAAAAAGTTTTAAAACACGGCCAGGCCCCCAAAATGTCAGCTGGAGTCTATGTTGAAGCAGTAATTAGGCTATTTACAACTAGAACTATGACTGTGACACGTGAAAATATTTTTTTTAAAATAAGAAGTTTTTTTATTATATAATAATTTATAATATAATAAAAGGGTTCTACTATTGTAAAATAGTGGTGGTGAGTGCTATTGAGAACCCTGGATGCAGTCTTACCAGGTTGATTACTATAATAAGTACTACAATAATTAAAATTATAATTATACCCTGATTATTACCCAAGAGTAAAACTGTTTTGGACAGTTTACTATGTAGGATATTCAAGAGCAGGATGAGGAAACAATTCTGGCTGTGAAAAGCCTCCTTTTTATCCTGAAATGGGGTGGAAAGGGTGCTAGACCTTTCCATGTAGAGGAAGTGAAGATTTTTTCACTCTCTAGTACTGGATTGTGGCTTTCAAACAGCCTGTATAACCTGTATTGGGCTCAGATGTGGTTTTGAAACCACATCTGGGCAGTTTTCACCAATACAGGGTGAAAATTTTCATCTGGGGACCTCACAGCCTGATTCTGATGTGTATGACGTGTAGAATGCTGTACAGAAACTGTATGGGACCCCAGTATTAACTGACATATGAGGTATTGAAGTAGAAACAAGCTTCTTTGGCTATTTGACACCTCATATTCATGGTTATGGGATATTATCCCATGGTAAGGCTGTATATGACAGCAGGTGGGAATCTGACCTTAAAACAGCCATAACTTTGTCAATTCTTGAGATATCAACCTCAAAATTGGTTTGGTGTGTATCCCTGTATGTGCTCTACACAATGATACCTTCTTTGATATGGGTATCACAATATGGCAAAGTCATCCCATGTACAAGATTTTTGTACATTTGCATGGTATAGGCAAAAAGCTGTATTGAGCTTATTTGCCCCATAACTTTTGTTCTAGTTGAGCTATGGGGAAATGGATGACACCATCAGATAGCCCTGATTGTGCCCTTTCCAAAAAGACCTCACTTCAAGTATCTCACACTAAGACTGTAGAAGTTTGATGAGAGGTGAATGTTTTGTTCACCCTTATTTGGCCTGAAATTGACCATAACTCCAGTAATATTGGTGCTAGCTCAGTTTGGCTGGTACCATTGGATAGCCCTGGCTTAGAGATTCATCTTGAGTACCCATTTGATGGGGTTAAGTCTCTCCTTCTAGATTTTAGATGAGAGGTGAAAATTAAGGCTTATGCTCAGCAATAACTTTGAGCAGGAATAACTTTGTTATTTCTTGTCCTATGGTGATGGGACTTATGTTTGAAGAAAGAGGTGAGTTTCCTCTTTCTTTTGATACCTTTTGAGCTGATTTGGCTCAGATCCATGTTTTGGTGGTATCTTTGCTATACCATTGGTTTATGGTATTTTGGCTGTCATGCTTGTGCTCTGGTTTTGAGTCACAGGCTGACAATTAATACCTTTTGAGTTATACACTCTAAAGCCATTCAGAGATTTAGTTCTAAAAGCTTGGAATTCAATTATAAACCTTCCAGGTGAGTCTTATTACATCATCGAAATTCTATTTTGATGATTTTTCTTGTAGCTCATCTTTTCTGTTGAAATTTACTACTTTAGACTTCAAACAATGATTTCAAGGGGTTACACCTTGAATATAATGATAAAAATTAAATAATTATTCAAATATGAACTAGCTTAATCTTAATATCTACTTTTCTTAAGTTTGGACCACTTTCACAAAAAAGCTCTCAACAGCCATAACAATTTTGTTCAATAAACCCCCACAAGTTATTACCTTGTCTTTAGCTTGTCAAATAAAGTATATATATATATTCCTACAGTAATTAGGTGGTACATTAATTTTTGGCTAAGCTCTATATCATGTATATTTCAATAGATATTAGCTAGAAACCATGAATATATGCACTGATCATAAAAGTGCATATATTCAGCTTATTTCCTGAAGTATTGAATTTGCAGATATGAAATGAAAACGTTATTTGTGTATTTATTTGTGGAGAATCCAATGGTCTAAGTTATTTCAAATTTTGTCTCATTGGCTTCTGAGATGAATGAGAATTTATGCCTTTTTATGGCATTTTTCCTTATTACACAGTGAGTATCATCTTTACAGATATTGCATCAAAATATTATATGTGTATATTACCATGGGGAATCTAATTCTTAAATGTATTTCAAATTTTCATTAATTACATTTTGATTTAATAAAGAATCAATTCCTATTTGTGGAATTTTTACTTATTTTAAGATGATATTTTTAACTCTTATTATTAGAATAATTATTGTAAAGTGGTTTTGTGACCTTTTCGGTTATGGGATCATATCTCAAAGGCTCAAAGATATTTTATCTCAATATGAATATAATATCAAGTAATATATTTTAGTAAATAATTTCATGCTTATTTTGTTGATAAATATTCAGAGAAATATTAGTATAACAATATTTATTACAGATTTGTGACACTATAAGCATGAATATATTAACCTCAAAGCATAAGCTTATAACATAATTTGTGAGCTTCCATGTTCATATATTCATGATATTGCTGGACTTATATACTGATATATTCTTAATAAAGTGTATTCCTATTTATTGTAGGGGTAAATATTCTATGCTGAACTCTGAAGCTATAAACTCAATTACTTAATCACAAATAGACCTTACAAAATATTATACTTGAAAAATACCACACCAGAGAAGCTATTATTTTCTTCATATTTTATGTATAACTTTCACAAAGCAATTCAAAGGAATCTTATTTGGTGATAATTGAAATTAGTATGCAATTTGTATTTTTGAAATAATGTTGAGAGCTCAATGCATATTTACTCAAGAAGCTTTATATAGTACATTGAAGGTTAACTCGTCAGCTCGATTTAGATATTTCTTCTCATTTACCTCAATTTAGAATTCCCTTTTTATGATTTTAATAAGCCATATTTTTTATTATGAGAAATGCATACTCTTTTCATAATCTATAATAATTACATTCTAAATGCATATTAGTGATATCAATTCATTATTTGAAAATTATATTTTTATATCATTCCTAAATATTACTTTAATTATTTCTTGGTAGTTATATTTATTTACTCAGAATATCTTTAAAAATCATTATTGAAATCATAATCCTCATTTGAAAAAATTTAATCTAGAGATATTCTAAATGTTCTCTGACAAATTGAAGGGGTAAAGTAAGGAAAGTAATTCCCTTGATAGTGAGAAACAAGACCCTGTGAGTTTTAAAAAGTTTTGTTATCACTAATTTTTAAGTTTGGGATTTACACTTATTAAAATTTTCACTAGTTCTCAAAGATTATTTCATCCTTAAAGTCCAAATACCCATCATTTATTTTACCAGAATAATTGTATTAGAGTAAATTCTGTTGAGTAAAATAACTTGGGAATTTTCTTTTTCAAATATTTATCCTCAATATGTTTTTATCACTATTTGTTGATGGAAAATCATATATGCCAAAAGTATAGGTATTTCAAACTCCAAAAGAATTTTCAAGTTGCAGTTTGTCTCATAGTTTGTAATTAAAGTTTCATACAATTTAGAAAAGAATATTATCCTATTTTTCAACAAACAATATATTTTAGTGAAGCTTATATGGTAATTTGCATAATCATTTCATATTTAAATACTGATTTATTGAAACAACAGAAAGTAATTCATACCCAGAGCCATGAGTTCTTAATGAGCTCTTGTAGCTTTCAAAATGTCCACAAATTTGGTCTTGGGTTATTATTATAAACCTATCAGAAGTAGAGAAAGAAGCTTTAGCATTCAAATAAATGAAGTTTCTGTAAGGATTTTCATGTCCCTCAGAATCTGGGAGTTGATTGAGTGTTTGTGAAAATAAGAGATAATTTTTTGATTCCTCCTCCCAAACTCTTTCCTTCACAATCACAAATTGCAATAATTTTGTATTAGACTCTGCCATAAATGTGATCTGGGAGTTTAAAAGGTGTGGTGATACAGGTGAAATGTTATTCCCTTTCAACTTCATGGAGGAACACAAGGTCAATTCAAAAGATTAAAATTCAGGGAAATTATTTGTTTTGATTATTTTCTAAGTAGGTTCTTCAAATTATTTAGTGTGGTTAATTTAATTTAATATGCATTTTCTGAGACTTGTTTTTTGACCATGTAGTTGGAGATTTAAATTTGAAAAATCTAATGGTTAATTGAAGGAAGTGGACTTTTGGATTTTCTCACCTAATCCTTCCACAATCTCTCTTAAACATATTTTTTGGAGAAATTCTTTTAAGATGGACTAGTTCAGGTGGGATTAAATTTGGTAGGAATATTGATATATCCAAATAACAATAAATACTTAATTAGAAAAGAATAATCTCACCTGTTTCTTTATTTTAATTTTCTAGTGTCACAAGGTGATTTATTCTTTCTCCTTCCCAGAAGTAAAAAACAGAGTGTGGACCATAGTTGCAAATAATTTCTGATAAATGTTGAGAAATGTTAATAGTGGGTTTTGGCTTTATAGTTGGGTCCTAACTTCTTATGAAGCTCTGGAAATAGCTAACTAATAATTGGTCAAAAAAAATTAGTTGGGACTTTGAAATGGAGTGAGACATTGCAATATTAACCAAATATACCAAAGCTGCTGTGGCTGTAAGGAGAATTCCTTTGAGAGGATTTTGAATCTTTTCAAAATTCCATTTTGGCATTATTAGTGAAAAACTTTTTACTGGATATAAAATCAACCAATCGGCTGACTTTTGGGTTCCACATGAGGAAATTCCCATCTTTTTGGGTATATGGGTTATCCATTATGGAATAATAATATTCTGGATAACTTTATGTAGAAATTGAAGCTCCTCTTTGGTTATGTCCATCTTTTCTGGTGATTCACTCAAGGATATTGATGGGAAAGGCTGTTTATTTGATAGTGAGATAGATTAGGAGCTCCCTGAAAAAGTAGCCATGAATGTAGAATTATTTTTTGTGCCTGATGCCATTGGAAATTTACTGGGTGAATGATGAAATATTTCTTGGGGGAATGATGAAGCTTATCATGGATTAATTGCTTTTTCCTTTCCTTTCCCAGATGATTCCTTCAGTAATTGATAACTTTTACATTGTGATTAAATACTTAATGACTTTCTGAGTTAAGATAGTTATTGAGAGTAAGAGCTTTCTAGAAGGTTTGATACTTCTTTTTTGGTGGTGTGAATTGTGGATCTTGTCTTATATATAGCTTTGTGTTTTGGAGATCTACTTAATCTCTTAATTTTTCTCTCTTTAAGCTCCTTAATTCTCTCAGTAGCACTATAGAATGACTCCGAATCTGACCTCTTTGACTGTTTCCTGAATGTTAACTTGTATTCTTTTGGCTGTACCAGGTTTCTCATCCATTTAAGTATGTTTCCTTTTTAGGCTTGAGGAATTTGAGCCTCATTTTCCAAGTGATTAAATATGAATGTTTTTTGTTTTTTGATGCCTTTAATGATAATAATTCTCCATCTTTTTGAATTTTGAGATAGTTTAGACTATAATCCCTCAGAAGACCCAATAGAAGAGTATTCCTAACATCAATGTTGACCATTTGGGAATGGTTCAAGTAAGGAAGCTCTCCTAATATAGTTTAATGAGAGAAACTCTCTGCAGAAATCTTCCTCCTTTGGCTGGTTGTAATTACTTGAAGCCATTGAATGGCTCCTGATCTATTCTTATCTTTGTCCTTCTAGGCAATGGGTGTTTTTTGATATTTTGAATATCTTTAATGAGGAGGAAGAAATGTGCACAAAATCTATTTTCCAAATGAGATGAAAAAACTTCAATACTTCTCAGGTATGGGATATCTCCGATTAATAAGGAAATTGCGGCATTGAGATGTCCATTGGGGAAGCTAGCTGTTGGAGTAAAGTGAAAACCTTTCCAGAGCTCCTGGAGTTAATTGATCTGAGATGGGTTCTTTGGGTGTTGGAGTAAATCCATAGACAAAAAGGCTTTCATATTGATAAAATCTTTCTGGAGGGAGGTTGAATAAGATAAAAAATATAACACCTAGTGAAATACTCTGGGAGCCATGGGGATTTGTCCAGTCAATATATTAGCCAAAAACTACATTCCCTAAATTATAAGTAAGCTTGAAGCCTGTATTTTCTAAGAACATTCTCCAAACATGGACATCTTATATATCTGAAAATACTTAATCATATCCATGGGGAGATTTTAGGGGGCAATACAAGTCATTTTTAAATGCCAGGAGTGAGGGTTTGTTTGAGATCCATGCCTTCAAAGATTGAAAGTTAAATCCTTTTTTGTATTTATATTTCTACTGAGCAATAAAGTGTGAAATTTTCTTTGTTTCCATATTTTCCAAGGATTTGTTGCATAAAACAAGGGAGGTTTGAGTCTTAATGAGGGTTATTTTCAAAGGGTGACTTTTTTCTAAATTTTAATAGAGATAAAACCAGATTGGACAACATATGTGGGTTTTGAATTCACTAAGCACTTTAAATATTTTTTTTGAGATTTTTTAAGCTTTTTGGAATTTCACAACTGAAATAAGATGTTTTTTGTAATTTGGAGCTTGTTTAGATATTCTCTTGCTCCAACTTTAGGCTTTTCTCACGGTTTCTGTCACTAATATTCTTGAGAGTATCGTCATTCACAATTTGAATTGTGGATAAAAGCACTTTTGGATTTTGATAAATGTGTCCTACTGAAAGAATTACAAATCTTGTGGATGATGTGGGGTTGGTTTGCCTTTTCCAATGGATTTACAGAAAGGTGTGAATTTTTGTTTAAACCAAATTCAATATGTTTCAAGCCTGTGTAAAGCTGTAAAACTAACTATTAGTATGTATTCGTAGTAAAAATATTGAAATAAGAGACTGTGATGAATTTTTAAAATAAGATTCAATTACACTATGTTGTGAGTTTTTCGTCTGAGAGAAAGGTAAATCTCTCTGGGTTAGATGTGCTATGGATGTAGTCTGAGAAATATAATATATGAATATTGAATAACTTTCAAGATCATGAAATGGAAGCATTTATTGAAGTATTCTCTCCACTCCCTGGGATTGTTTCACAAATTTTCTCCTGATGTGTTTCATGGGCCCTTTTAGATCTTCAAGATCTTCGATATTGACTTCCACCAATTTGGAAAATTTCCAAAATTCAAGTGATGACTTTGAAAATATATATGTTTCTCACTTTTTGATGAGACATAGTGGCCATTTTCTATCCTAATACAAGTATGATATTTTTTTACATTTATGGGATAGAAACAGTTTTTGTAAGTAGTTTTGATGAAAGGATCATTAAGCTTATTGGGTTTGTCTTATCTCAAAATCTGTGGGAATTCAAAAATCAGTAATATCAAGAGAGAAATTATTTTTTTGATAAGAGTGTCTATTAAAGGGTAAATTAAATTCATATTTGGATTTTTAATAAATTTGGAGACTCAGTGGTATTATTGTTAAAAGGAATAACTTCTATTTAATTTGGCATTATTACATTTAACATTATTTCTACAAATTATATTTTGATTTGTTTGTTTTCAGCTTTTGGATATAGCATAGCTTTTCCAGTTGTTTATGAAAGTTAAATGAGTAAAAGTACTCATGTATGATTATTATTCAGGTAGAATAAATTTTATTTTTTGAAATTGAATAATCTGATCTCTAATCTAGAATCAAGTTACTTCATTCCAGGTGTAAGGCCTAACTAATGGGTAATACTTTTTGCATTTTAATTAGCTTTATGCGCTTGAATTTTTGAATTTAAAAATGGTTTGAAAATTATTCAAGATTTTGAACTATTAATCTCTTGAAATAAGCTTTGCATTTGAAACCAAAAAAAGGTATAAGTAGCAATTTGGGGGAGTGGCCAGCTTTTGTATTGAACAATTTACAAAAAAGAGACTGTCAATATTACATCCTGGTAAAAAGTATCAAATAATACAATTTTGAAAAATTTCATATTTTCATAAAGAAAGACTGAGTAACATTTGTCCTCTTAGTCATACCTTTCAAGTTTTAAATTTCAGGGAAGATATCTACTGGATCTCAAATCTTTATTCCCCTTATTTCCACCTCTGTGAGTTATGCCATAGCATAAGGTGCTACCCAATTTGATGGAATTTTATTTGGTATCTTTCCAAATCCTGGAGCTTTGGCAATATGAGGGTATGGTGTAAGTTTCTTTAGTTTTTTATTATGGTCCCTTTTGGCTCTTTGGGTTCTTGAAAGTTGTTTATATCCCTCATCAAGCAGTTGGAAAATTTCATCATAGTCTGGCTCCACATCAGAAATAATTTCATCAACCAGAAAGGGTGCTTCTATCCTTTGGTTATAATTTAGAATAAGTTCTGAATCAACTTCCTGGAAAATTTTCTTTTTTTTTTTCTATCTTTCAAATTATGATCAGTTAGCTACTATTTGTTATATATCTCAATTACTTGGTGCATGAAAAAATAAACTAGCTTCTTCTTGCAATTTGTCAAACTTCCAGTTTGCCTACTTGGGCTTGATTACATCAATGCTGGTGGGCTCTGATTCTTCCAAGAAGCCATATTTTGACAATTGAAATTCTTTTTGCTTGGTTAATTAGGTCCTCTTCAATTTTAGAATTTTGAGTCCTGCCATTCCAATAACATAGCTCCCAAGCATGGAGTAAAATAGCTGTTGTGGATGTGTTCCAGGGTGATGAAGCAGGAGAATTCCAAGAAAATTTACATCAGGGAAACCCACCCTTTTATAATAGGGAATTTCCATAAGAAAGCCATTCTTGACTGTGGGAATTGATTGCTTGAACTGCAGAGGTTCCAACTTAGTATTGACTAGGAGGAAGGATTTGGTCCATTTCTTTCAAAGAGACTTTTTGAATAAAATCTTTTTCATTTTTTTCTAAGATTTCTGAATTCCCTTTATGCATACTCCAAAGATCCTTGCATATGTACTTGGTATTTATGCTTACAGGCTGAAAAGTGGTTTTCAAAATTTTCAAGCTCTTTTGCAGTGGGGGTGGAGGGAGTAAAAAAGAAATTGCTTGAATGTCCAAAATAGCCTTCACCCAATCTAAAATTGATCTTTCCAGGCCTTTATTTGCAGATAGATTACCTAAATTTCTTGCATGTCTTGCAAGACTTTGAGATATTTGATAATTCTTTTTTTTTCTTTTTGTTTGTGATATTGACCAAGAATTAAATGGGCAGAAGCATTATATGAGTTTTAATTTCCTGGGGGAAGAGGAATTTGTGATGGGTTGGTAGAAGTTCCTTCATCTCAACCATTATATTTGAATAATATATATATAATACTTTGATAAGCTCATGTATTGAGAATTGAATATTGAGAGTTGAAATGTGCAAAAATTGTGACCCTCTGAGTGTGGTAAATCTGAAAGCTTTATAAATGGTTCTTTTAAAAAAATTGGACTTGAGGGAGAAAATGAAATAATTTTAGATAAGAGTCAAAAAAGGTGAAGGCAAAAGAGATTACTTAATAAATGGAGTTTTTCTAGCTTTTATTTGGCTTTTATGATAGTTTTTCAATTATTTTAATTCTTTATGAAATTATTTTTGGTATATATTTATGGATGAAACTGAAAGTGTTGTTAATCTTCTGTGCAAGTGATTTTTGAAGGAAAGAATAAATTAAATGTGAGGATTATTTGATTAGAAAGGTAAATTCTTAATTCTTGAAATGATTATTTCTGTGAAAATTCTGGAGGGGATTTGAACTTAATCCTCTGTTCTGATTATGAAAGGTATTAGAAACCTATTACATGGGGTGTGATTATATAGATTTAATGATAATTTTACATGACATTAGGTAAAATAAAAGTCTGTAATATACAAAAAATGATTCACCAACTTAAACATTTAATTTGAATTTTAATCTCACATTCAGAGTAATTATAATTTGAAATAAATGTAATTTTATGGAAATTGAAGTGGAATAAAAATGTGTAATGGGTAAAATGGTTTCCAGATCATTGTTACTGGTGAATTTGTCTATATAGCTTATATGTGAAGTGACATCTTGGTGATAATTGGTAAATTGATAGGCCGAAAGCTCATTTGGATTTATTTTAATCAAGGTTGAGTTAGGGATATCAATTGGAAACTGTTTGGAAATGATGTGGATATTGTCTTTAAATCATGTCAGACTTGTTTCTAGCCTACATCCCAGCTATTTCCATGATTATTCCAATTATCCCATTTGAACTTTTGCCCATTTTTTATGAAAAATGCCTTTTGAAGTACTAATTTTCAGCTTGAAAGTGAAAAATTTCCAAATAACCAAATCAAATATACATCATTCACAATTTACAATTGAACTTTATAAATGAATAAGAATTATTTTATGGCTATAAAATAACTTAATTTCAATTACATGGTGTCTTTACACAAAAGCACCTTTCCACTTAAATCATTGTAATTTTTAAATTACCCTTGGTTTCCATATGTTCATTTAAAATATTTCTTTTCCCCATGAAAATATCAATTTATACTCTTCCTAAGCAGATATATTAACTAAAAATATTCCAATATTGCCAAAGTTCTTGCTGTGACTAATCATTTTCAAAAATATGGCCACATTATGCTTTAAGTTTCCCCAGAACGATCATCAAACAAAGTACAATTAATTACTCATATTTGCATGAATCCAAACTATCTTAAATGTGAATTTTGGCCAATAATTATGAAAAATTATGAAAAAAAACCCTTACCAAAGCTATTTATTCTTTAAAATTAATTTGACCATATTTAACCATTATCATTTTTTTATATATCCTGTAATTTTTCCATATCTTCCTGATTTTTCTCTCTGAAATGATCCAACCATCTTGTGCGCTACAAAATGCTCAAATTTTTAATGTACAAATTCTCAGAAATTGTTTTTGCCACACGAGACCCCAAAAAAAAGGAACTTTTCATACAAAAAATGTCCCCATCTATACAACTAAAAAAACAAGCAAAAATACCCCTAAAATAAGTCAGAAAAGCTTGTAAATAATCAAAATATTGAGAAAACAAATAAAAATAAACAGGGTCTGTTTTCCCTTGACACAAAAATGAAATATTTGTGTTTTTTTATTGAGCTTAGGTTGTGGATGGAACTGACTGCTCCATCCACCACCTGCAATATATTTGATGGCCGTTTTTGGCTATATTGGAGGTGGTATGAGCACTCTGCAGCCACAAACCACTGCTTACATGAGATTGTCAGCTTGTTGGTCGCGGGGATAGTCCTGGTTACCAATTCTAAATGGCTATTTGTCACAGGGGCTCTTCTAGATGAAGAGGGCCTGGCACTCAGTGAACAGACTTACTTATGGAGGGCTCAGACTAAATACTCAATTCATAAGAGTAATGAGATAAGAGAAATAAATTCCTAGTCATAAAATAATAAGCATTAAAAGATATGAGAGAAAAAAAAGCAATAATAAAGAGCCAACCACAAATAATCCTGTACCACTGTTTCAACCTGTTCAGAAAAGAGAAAAGGATCAACAAAGGATATGGCCACCAGCACTCTACTGAACAGGTGAGGGAAGGCAAAGACTAATTTAATAATTAATCAAATAATATTTCTTAATGAGAAATAAAATAATATTAAATAATAAATCCAATATTTTGATTAACTGGGGGAAAACCCCCCAGGTGGGTGAAAGGGGGCTGGTATATGTGAAAAAATACCAGCCTGGAGTTTGAGTGTTGAGAAACCATGACTGTATGATTGAAGAACCTGTATTTTAGATGTGAAACTGTATTGGTGTATCCAATACAGTTATTTGAATCAATACAGGTGTTTGCACCTGTATTGAGGGCAGGCCTGTATTTGGTGAATCCTGTATTTGGGTTCTGCCTGTATTGAGCTGTATTGAGGTTGGAAACTGTATTTGGTGAATCTTCCATGAAGCCCCTTGCTGATTAGGTGTTGGAAGATTTTCCATTAGTAATGAATGGTAATGCCCTGTCTGTCTCCATGGCTGTGACACTATTCTACCACTGTAAACAATTAGTTGCCAGGCTACTGTACTGTATGGATGGTAGTGCAATCATCCTGGAATAAGACCATCAACCAGAAATGATCTTCCAGGTGGAGGATGGCACAGCCTACTCCATCCTCCAAAAAACTTAAATTTAAATTTCTTATTATTATCATAAAAAAATAATTATTACATGTTGAGATTTTTAAAATTATTTGTTTTTTCAATACTTTTTTTTCAAAAAATAGGACTTTCAAAACTGAAAGTCCCATGCTTCAATATACATTAGTATTATTTATATTTTTAAGTAGCAACATATAGAAAAATATGTGTAATAATGCAATTAATACACATATTACCAAGCTTTCATGAATTCATTTCAATTTATTTGAAATTTAATTTTTGAATGGTTTCAAAATAAAGAACATGTCCCAACCTTTTGGTGGCTTCAAGGTTAAGACATCTTGAAACTTCCATCTGTTCAATATTACTGATGTGAGTTGAACTTTGAATGTTTCAGGTTAAAAAATTTACATATTTAGGTCAGTTACCAGACTCCAAACTTCAATTAAGATTTCCACAGTTGTACATGTGTTATCTGTGGATGATTTACATATTAAGCGAAGTAATTATATGTTAATCTTCTAAAGATTTTTCCTTTGACATCCTAGATAACAAATAATTTCTTTTTCCTTTTTTTTCCACCTCATCTTACCTTACCTTATTTTTTAGCTTTTGAACCCTTCTTTGAAGATTATTTTGATATCATATTAATGGCAGATATTGGAGTTAAGCTAATATTTCCTCTCAAAAACATTTTCTTATTGACATTCATACCCAAACTTTAGAATACCTAATAATAAACTAGCTGTAAAGTGAACAAAAACTCCCTCATTTTAAGGAAATGCACCAACAAGTTATTAATTCACTCAAAGAAGAATATCTCACAGAATTTAAGATAAAGAGACAAAAAAACATTCAAGAGAGGGAAGATAAAATAAAAAATCAATCTTAGAACCTTCATTCCAGCTCTCCTGGAATGAACTCACCCCAAATTTTCAGTCCAGAAACCAACTTATCAACTAGATTCTTGGATTCAACCCCCAAAAACTTGAAATATCAACCTCTATTTCAATTGAAACAGATTTAGGTTTTAGAGAACACAAAACCACTGGAAAAGCACTTTTTCAAAGTCCATTACCAGCACCATTACAAAGCCAGAGATTTTTCTCTGAATAATTAAGACGTGAGTTTTATGTTTGCCATAAGAAAATAAATTCTCCTGTTCTAATCCTTTTCTTGATACAATATTTTCCTCCTCAAACTCAAATATGCCAAATACCTCACAATTTCAAAGAAATCCCATTAATCCAATCCCTCCCATTTCTAAACCTTCCATTCAAAAAATATATATTCCACCAAACCCAACAGACCCAAACTCATTCTTATACATATCAGGAAGAATTAAAGAAAAACTCATTTCCTGAAACCATCTCATAATAACTGACTTTCCTCCCCCTCAAATACCATCTTTGGCTTCCAATATTTATGGAGAAATCCTCCAAGAAATTAATTTTTTACCCAAACCACACGCAGATTCCTCCATTCAGTACACTCCAACCCTGGACATAGGCAATACCCTCCTACCAGTTGTCTATTGTAACCCATCTTCCACAGTCTCAACTCAAGTTCATTCAAATTCTTCCAATAAGATTTAACCTACCCCAACTCTTTCTTTGTCTTCGGATTTTGAAAAAATTAAGTTATGTCTAAACCAACAGCCATTACATTTCCTCAATTTAAGCATCTCCCACCTGGAGCTCCCAGACAATAATCACACAATCCTTCTAAGCTTCCCTATATTTATGTTCCTCAATACAAGCTGGACCTTCACAAGGCTCAATAAATATCTCCTCAATCCCAAATAATCCACCCAAAAGTAGGAAATCTCCCTTCTTAAATTCCCAATAATAATACTTGAAATCTTTCTTAAAAAGATCCCATTATTTAATATATCACCAAAGGGGCAATGCAAAGGCTTTATAGGTGTCAAACTCAAATGACAGTGAATGAAGATTATTAGAATTCTCTTCAAAATATTTTCTTCATTTTGAAACAACTTCCCCAATTCCTAGGGTATAAGGTTCCAATGGTACCTGTTACTTGTAAACTCCTTTTCTGATGAGGGTAAAAAACTGTAATTAAAACCTAAAATTATCCAATAATTATTAAATTACTTACATTTCAAAACAGCAAATATTATTTCTGCTTACATTTAATATGTATTTGTTGGTGATAAAATAATTGACCACAGTCTCATCAAGAAATCTCAAAAAGCTGAAATAACTCATAGATCTGATACCAGTGATCTCAAAAATCAATACTAGAACCCCTAAATATTCCTGTCAATGCCCACTGGACAAGACTCCAAGGTGTTATTCAAGATATTTCCATATTTTTTGGGCATCAAGAGTTCCTCAATTCATCTTATGCACTAGGAAATATTGACCCTCATTCAGAAATGGCATTTATTATGTTACACAAAATATTTCAATGTCTTCCTGATGGAAAATCTGTAATGCAAAGGTTTCCTGACAACAAATGTCCAAAAAGCCAAGGAAATTCAAAGCCTTGATGAATTTAAATCATACCATGGGGGTATAAGAGTAGTACATGACTACATTACTGCAGCAATGGCTGGAATTATGTACATTGCATATGACTCAATAGAGTCTCTCCTGAAAGAATATAGTCATACTGTCAAAAGGGATTATCATCACAGACCCAAAATGATGGCAGAAATATCCAACCTCCTCATTTTAGTTCCAGTGGCAATTTTTATCTGTTCAACAGATAAAACACCCAATTTGGAAATCTTTGGTGGCTCTTCCACCTGGCAAAGAGCTAATTGAAGCTAAGCTTAAGAATAAAACCCAACCCCCAAGATGGCACTTCTTTGGTAACTTTATGGTTCATTTTCGGGAAACTCTTGGAAGGATAGGATTTGTTCGTCTATCAGGAAAGATCAATTGTTCAAGGTTACTTTATATCTACCATTCAGAACTCTTGGTGAGCAGATTAATGGATATTTTCATTGAGGACTTGGAGTTATTTTATGACTGATCAAGAAAAAGGTGCAGTTGTAAATTCAATGCACCCTTTGCTAGGAAGAATATCAAGGGTTAGCTCTAAAGACTTTGAGTCTGTATCCTCTACCTCAAAACAACAACTATAGTATGTATTAAATAATGCTTTAGCTTGATATAGGAAGCTTTAATACCATTTAGCTGAGTGAAAAATGCTTTTTTATACTTTAAAAATGAATAGTAAAACAGGAAATCAATAAAAAACTTAAATATTATGCCTTGGATATCTCCCGGTTCTTTTGATAAGAATCTACCAACACCTCCTCAAATATCACATGTAAGAAGAATATTAAAATAATATCCTTTGATCTCCAGTCCTTTCATAATTACTCCACTCTTACAGTTAGTCCTCCTTTAAGATCTTCCAAATTTATTTGCTTATGATAAAAATAAGATAATCAAAGAACCATTTTTCAATTAATATCTATATAATTTAGGAAGTTCATTCATAATCCACTTTCAAGTAATCAATTTGAAATTTTGAAAATAAAATACATAATGGCATATCACACCCGTTTCCCCACCTCTACTAGAGGAATCACAAATCATTTTCACAGTACCTTCCAAGCTCAAATGATCAAGTATATCTTTTCTTAAGAGATTTAATCAAAATGATTCTTTATATTTCACCATGTGGATTTCCATTACCAGAACCACCATCATAGCAGCTAAGATCACAATTTATGGAGAAAAATCAAGAAAAAGTTGAAAAAAATCAATCTTCTTTGAACTTCCATTTTCAGATAAAAATTATTATGGAGTAAAAACAGTAATTCCAGTAAGGCACAAAGATCAACGCATTTCTGAGCTCTCAAGCTATGGAGCTCAAGAGATTAACTTTCAGTTGAACAAATGCAAAATAAACCCTTGGAATAACCTAATCCTTTTAGTTATTACAAAGCACTGGCTTCATGCACTTCACATAGGCTCTTTCAAAAAACTATTACCTTGATCTATCTAATTGTCAAACAGAAGTACTTATTGAAATATCTGAAAGGTGGCTTAGAGGTCAAAAAGACAAATTCATGAATCCAGAGCCCCCCAGGAAGACAAAAACAGAGCCTCACTTAATAAATAAGGTATAAAATCCCTAAATAGACTTAATAACAAATGGTAATGACTGAGTCAAGTGGCTTAAAAGATATTCAAACATAGGATTATCACTTCAAAAAGACATCTTTGGAAAGAATTCACTTCAAAAATACTTCCCTCCCTTGATTGTTGCTCTCAGATTGAGGAGGATTCTGAAGGAAATTATTATTCAAAAATTCTTTCATGGAGAGCTGAGACATTCAAGTTACTTTTGCATAAATTTTACTCTCATAACCTCAGATACTTATATTAAGTAAAAAGTTAAACAAAAGCTGAAAGAAGTGTTGAATATAACCAAAAATAAGGCACAAAATTCTCATAAAGTTAAGCATCCCCATCATTTCCCCAAACAATTATACAAATTATTTCAAAATAACAATATTGAATACTGAAATAATATTAATTAGCTTTCAGCCACCATGTAATGATCTTGAGTCTAAGGCTTTGGACCTTACTCCTGATAGCTATATATAAATGGAAAATTCATCTAGTAAGTAATAATTCAGAAAAACAATTCACTCCCACTTATTTTAAATATTTATTTTTCAATGTGTCATTAAAAATTTGCAACATTAAACTGGAACATTGTAATATTTCATTTGGGATAGCTATCAATTTATGCTTTCAAATGTTAAGCTTGATTTCTGTAATATATAACATGAGATGATATATACAATCAGCTTATTACATTATGGGAAGAAATATGAATATAGATGAGCTAATGTGTGAATTATCAGGTGCAAAGGGAAAATTTACTCACTATCAAAAGAGTATATTTCATAATATTATGATCTATCAAAACATAGTTTGTTACCTTTCAGGATTCCTGCATGAAAAAGTATCATACTAATTAAGGTTTAAGTACTTTCAAATGTTAAAGAATAATTTATAATTGATTTCAATTAATGAATTCATGAATCAAAAGATATTCTTAAAATGAAGATATATTCTTAAGCTCATTATCTAAAAAAGGTCAAATTTTTATTCAATTATATGATTATTCACTAAAGTGTTACTAAATAATATAAGATAACATAATTCCACAAGACCTCACAATTAAAATCCCCATGGTGGCATTTTTTAAATTATCTCATTTTTGAATTTGGACAAATTCATGTGTATTATTAGAAAAGAAAAAAAATAAAAAAAATTAGTTTTGTGTTTTTTAAATAAACTTGAGAACCTTTCATTAAAATTCCTTTGGTTTTCAATATTTATAATGAGAATCAGCAATATGTTTAATGAAATCTTATGGCATCTCACCACAATAAGCAGATATATCTCTTCAAAAAAACCAAATATGTCATATTGATAAATTAATTACAATATCAGGGCCTTAAATAAATATTCTAACTTACATTATATATTATTATAATTATTAGGAGATTCTCAATATGGACCCTTTAATTGAATTTCTTTTCATTTTTTCCTTTCCTATATAATCGCTATCTGCAAAGATGATTTACAATCTATCACTTTATCAAAATTTTGAATGATATAAATAATTCTATGGGATACTTATTGAAGGATGTGAATTAAAGTAACTCAATAAAATTCATGATTTTTGATAATTATATGATTTTCTTCTTTATTTATCAGATTAAAAGAGTATTTTGGAAGTGATAATTTGAAGATAAAAGTAATTAAAATTATCTTTCCTTGCTCCCCTGTTTTACAAGGGACTTACAAAATTAGAATAGTGAGAAGCTATAATTCTATAATATTTGCTAATATCAAAAAAATATATGATCTTTTTAGCTTCATAATAGATATTAATGGAATATTCTATTTCAAAAATTCCTTATTTAATGGTGACTAAATTAGTTTTTAAAAAATTTTGATGCCCAAAAGGAGCTTATGAAAGAATTACCTTGCCTAAAAGGTATACAAAGCTCATGATAGATATTCAAAAACCCAAATGGTAGTGTTGAAACAGATTTCCAAATAAGGAAATGAAATATACTGATTAGGGTAGATCTTTGTGAATGATTAAGCATTCAGAATCTTTTATGAACCACTTACATTATCAACATCAGGTCTTGGTACATAGAATAGAAAAAAAATAGAAGTATTTTTTATGAATAAATTTCTGTGACATATGATAATAATTTTGTATTTTATGTAAAATCTCCACAAAGTTTCTGATTGTAACTTTTGAAATGGTCACAGCTATCCATATAACCAGACCCAATGAATATATATATTTAGATATTTTGGAGAGAGGGAGATATATCAATGTGGAATATGGTTTTTCCAAGAGAATAAGGTAAGAAGAATTATCTTGTATTTAAGTTGAATACTTTTCCAAAATAACAAGGTGAAAAATAAATAAATCTAAAATATTATTTCATTATCATTGAAATCACACCCATGATTGAAAGAGGTGGCGATTTAACTCTAAATTATTCTAGTTCTAAATTATGCAAGCTTTGATGGAAAAATTAGCTTCAAAACTTCAAATATGAGCTAATATTATATTTAATAAGCTCTTGGAAACAAGGTAAAATTAACAATGTTTTTCTGCTACTCTAAAATAATACAGCTTATATGAAGACTCTGTTGTATAATATTTTCTTAAAAAGAAATTCTAGGCATAATCCTTAGGTATATATTACCTGTAAGTTTTCAAAATTTATACTTCAAATCTGTTAATTTAACTTCAGGAAGCTTTATAATACCCAAATGAGGGTTAAGATAAAAAACATAATATTTTCTGAAAATCATTAAGCTTTAAATTAAAGGGGATTTTTAATAAAATCACTAAGGATATAAGAAGGAAGGCTTAATTCAGGAGTTACAAGAAATGAAATGAGAATGTAATCTGACTTATGTAAGTAGCTAAAATAAACGATAGGAAGAATTCCCAGAGTATTCTACAATATTTTTGTGGCTGGAAAGAAATGAGAATTTAGCCAAACAAGAATATTCTGGTATAAACCCATTTCAGAGGAACTGTCAAAGCCCCTCCTGATCCAGGTCCAAACTATTTTCCAAATGGTGCACCTGCTAGCAGGTGTAGCCACTTTGCTCATAGTGAGTGTTATTTCATGAATCAAAGAATCTATCACTCAATTTTTTAAATGAAACAACTCTATCATATTCCCAGCTAATAATACTAATAAGATAAATGTTTTCAAATATACTCTACAATTAAAGTTATTAGAGCTTTCTGGCATTTATTTCATGTATTTTTTTAGCTTAAAGTAAGTTTTCCTTTGATTTCTTTTGCAATTGAACTTATACTTCTCCAGTCAGAAAAGGTCACAAAAAAGACTTCTTAAAATATAGACCATGGCTTGCATCATGAATGAAATTCTAAATATTTCTCTTTTTCTCACTCAAAGTCTTTTTAAATATATATTGCAGCCCTTTTGATCATATCAAAGCAGGAAATGTGCCATCGAAATCAGCGCAGGTGGTTGCCGAATTTTCGTGGGGCTGCAATTCACAGCTTATGCATTATGGCTCACTGTCATGATGAATACAGCAAACCTGGTGTCCATGATGATGTCATCGCCCGCGGTTGATCATCGTGCCAGGCCAAGAGCATGATCCGGCGTTGGAACAATCGACCATCAAGGAAACAACACAAAGGTTTCGACCCCAGCTCAAATATAGACATCACATTGGAAAAATTCAAAGCATCAATCATCATGAATCTCGTTATTCGCCAGGCGTTTCGACATGAAACAACTGCCCTCAAAGCTTATGGATCTATAAAAGCATTCAATCAAATTCGTTCACCTCATCAGGAGAGCTCAGAGCAATCAGTTGGAGGAACGACGGATGATATTGCTCATAGTTCTTCAGCTTTTGATGGAAAAGATTCGAACCCTTATTCAAGTGCAAATAAGATCTCTAATGTAATTCTTAAATATATACTGAATAACAAAAGCTTCTCAAATGGACAATTTAATTTTTATGGTATCACTGATTCTAAAAATCAATTATTTTGTTGGTCTTTAAAAAATTAAATTTTATAGGAAAGCGGAATTGATATGAGACAGTCAGCTGCTAATGAAAAAGCATCAAAATCACCCAAAGCGACTGCTGCGAAAAAGCAAGCCGATCATACTCAAAAATAACTAATGTAGAGCAATAACCAAAAATGGTTTTGAATAATTGCTGGTGAATTCATTCAAGACAAGGCATATGAAGCTTGATTGTAATAGCACTACTAGCATTCTTTCGGTTAACAGATAGAAGCTTCGTGCATTGAAAGCAATAATGTACAGTATTGTATGGCATATGTAGACGCATTTTTAATATTTAGTTTTGCTGCAAGTTTTTGTCTTAATTCACTTGTTGGAGATGTTCATACTTGACCTGAGCAAACGAATCAAGCAAAGCTGAATCAATTCAAATTCTTTCTGTGACAAAAAAAAGTTTGCGATTTTTTCTAATTGAAAGATTTGAAGCATCGTTCGAAATAAAAAAACGCTCAATCAAAAGGCCTTTTCATTGGATTTCTGTCCCTTAATGGTCGCTGGTAAGCTTCGTTGCAGGCAGTCCTTCGACTCATACCGCATTTAATAAGCTATGCGGATAGAACGACACGCCTCGAATTCTTAAAATAGGAACGTCGACGAAGAAGTTGAAAATGGGAACTTGGTGTCTGGATGAAGGCCAGTGCAAGGAGCAGCTACTAAATTGCAACTCAAGTGAGGGACAGGCCAACTCCGAAACCTAATCCAAGATAAAACTAGCGCAGCATACAAGTGGAACTTGGGAAGAATTAAAATACAACGAACGCCAAAACAAATAGAATCGCTTCTTGAAGACGATGTCGACGGGAACGCTCACGTTGATACATCATTGGTGCCAGGAAACCCTCCTCAGGAAAGTCAGGTTCAATCAATTTGCTCTGTTGGTCATCCTGGGTGAATTTTTTCTTAACGGTCTTATCATCCATTATGTTCCATGTGAGTCCAATTATCCCATCTTGTTCGAAAGGAAGAACTTCGCTGTCAAAATAATCTAATCATTCCCTGCACTCAAATTTTTCGCTTGGGTTAGATACCGAAATCGATTGGATTGCTTATATGCAACAAGTCCAAGGTTATCTAGGCGGACAAAGAAATTACACCAAGCTCAAAGGTGACACTGGCCCGCTTGTGTGAGCTTTTTGGTGAGAAGACTCTCAAGCTCGTCTGGCAAGAATGAATGTAATGGGTTTCATAAATCGTCGACTTATATTATGATTCTTTCAGTTACCCCGCAGGCTTTCTCTACGTTTACTCAATACTCTATTATCTCACTCGGTATGGCAAGGATATCAAACTGGCACAGTATCTTTTCGGCTTCATATACGTTCTTACGATGATCTTTGTTTTCGCTATCTTCAAACGTTGTCAATCCGTAAGTCTCAAAGACTCAATCAGCAAACCCACTAATTGATCACCTAAAAGAACTTGATTACTTTGACTGCATCAGATACCAACTTATGCTATAGTCTTCTTAACACTGTCCAAACGATTACATTCAATTTATGTATTAAGGTTGTTTAATGATGGGGTTGCTATGTTGGGCTTATACATTAGTCTATGGCTTTTGGTTCGCAGAAAATGGGTTTGGTCAGCAGTTTGGTTTAGGTAAATGGCTTGAAAACTTTTAATCTATTCGCATTCTCAAAAGTCTCATAGGTCTTAATGCACCACAAAGCTAAAAATTGGTCGTTTTCACCATTTGTCAGCTTGGCCCTTTCGATCAAAATGAACATTCTTTTATTCCTT
This sequence comes from Austropuccinia psidii, assembly GCA_023105745.1. Taxonomy (NCBI): domain Eukaryota; kingdom Fungi; phylum Basidiomycota; class Pucciniomycetes; order Pucciniales; family Sphaerophragmiaceae; genus Austropuccinia; species Austropuccinia psidii. The sequence goes on from JALGQZ010000006.1 coordinate 1,108,974, forward strand.
CCAGCTTATGGCTTAATCTACTTTCAAGCTACCGGCCTACTCAAAACATTAAAGTTAATGCTTATTCTTGTACTCATTCAGGTTTGTTTCGAACTACTCCCACCTGTAGAACTGTATTTTTAACCATTTTGACTGGATATTCATGACTCATAGATTTGGCTAGCCATACCATTTCTAATGACCTTTCCCAAAGAATATTTAACAAAGGCCTTTGAGTTCAAGAGAGTCTTTAAATATCAATGGACAGTAAATTGGCGAATGTTACCGGAGGACGGCTTTTTGTCAAGCTCCTTTTCCCTCTTTCTATTGATTTCCCACGTCTTGATCATTTTAGTCTTTGCATGGACAAGGTGGTGTCGCGCGTTTGAAGAAGATGGATTGGTAAAATTATTGATGCGCGGTTTACAAAACTGGAAATTGCCTGCCTCCAAACGGCCTAAGGAACTAACACCTGATTGTTTGTCATTATTTTTTCTACTTCCCCCCCCTTATCTCAAAATATGTTATTTTCTTAAACATAGCGTACCGGCTGATGTAGTGTCTTTTTGTTCTATTGGGAATTCTCTTTTGGCTTTTTGTTAAATGAATGAATTTTTTCAAAGATATCATAAAAGTTTGTTTTACTTCAAATTTGATCGGAATCATTTGCGCTAAAACTCTTCACTACCAATTTTATTGTTGGTATGCCCATCAAACCGTTTTTTTACTTTGGCAAACCTCCTATAGTTTACTCTTTAAGTAAGCCATCTTTTTTTTGTCTCATCAGCACAATTGACCTTATATTGACCGAGTTGTTTATCCTATGCAGAATTGGGTTGTTGGTAGCTATAGAGTATAGCTGGAACGTTTTCCCCGCTACCAAAGCTTCTTCATCTATTTTGCTGATTTCAAATTTGCTGTTGTTAATCGGTGTTTGGTGGCCTTCAAGGGAGTTAAAAGCTGTCAACTCGACAAAAAGTCTCAGAAAAGCCAAGAACATGTAAAAAAATGCAGTTTGACAACCACCTATCAGTGCCCCTTTTATGATTGGCTGCACACAAGAGAAATCATTAATTTTTCATGATTGCATCAATAACAACTTCATTTCTTTTGACCAAAGAGTTACTGTAAACCACAGCCCAAAAATCTTTGTCCTGCATACAAATCAAAATGCATTATAATGAATAGCGTTTGCCTGTTTGTGTTTTCGAAAAGATTCAATTCAAAGAAAGCAGAGTATACTGTATAATCTTTTTTCAAATGCTTTTTTAAGTGTACCAAGCCTACCCAAAGTTACCTTTCAGAGGGTTGCATATGATATATAAGGTTCGTTAAGCTGCTTATAATATTGTGGGTGGCAAATAGCCTAACCCGGTTTCGAAAAAGCGAAGAAGGTTTGGGCATTGTGATGACATAACAGTCATAATTTGTCTGGCTGGTAGGCCTGAATGGCGTAATTTCAAACATCAAACTTGGATAACTTTGAACCAATGTGTTTTTTAATACAATAAACAAGTTTAATATTAATGTTAATATATTTTATTTTTAATAAATTAAAATTTGTAATTTTCAATATGTTTTATTTCATTTATTTCAGAAATAAAGTTTAATAAGCAATTAAAAACAAACTTCATTATTCCATAACATTGAATTCAACTTATTATTAAATAATTTTTTTAATAAAAAGGATTAAGTGAAACTATTATTATTATAATTTTGAAATGAGTATCAAATAAAAAAAAGAAAAGTAAAAAAGTGATAAAAGATTATTTCAAACTAAAGGTTTGATTTTAATTTTATTTCTAGTAAAGGGTATACAAAAAATAAAAAAGGGTTAATAAAAAATGGAAATGACTATTATGACCAAGCTAAGAACAGTATCAGGAAGATTTAGTAATATCATGGAAAATTACTAAATAAAGTCAAATCATACCTAAGATGCTTAAAATCATAATGTTACTGCTCACAAGGTGCAAAATTTTATCACAATGGCATAGGCTAATAATGTAAATGATGATAATTAAGGGTCAAGATTCTATAATCAGGTACACAAGAGTACATACCACCACTACTTGTTCTTGGGAGACTGTCAGCATGAATTGATACAAATTCTTGATCATATATAGCATTAAAAACAACCGGGGGTTTTTTTATTTTATAAAATAAAATGGGTGAATATTTAAAAAGTGATTGAGGAAATGAGTTCTTAAATAGAGAAAATAAAGACCTCAAAAGATTCCTGATTTTAAGCTTGTTGGTAATCCTTGATCTTATATAGAGTTCTAATGTATATTATGATCATGGTTTTAATTCTCAAACTGGCTCAAGTGAAAGAATGGGCTAAGAAAAAGGATAAATGAGCCTGGAATTGGGAAAATTCTATCTCTTAATAATTAACATCCGCTTTTCTCTCAGGCTAATAAATCAATAAATAATATTGTCTTTAAGACTTTATTTTTGTCATATTTAACCATCTTGAATTAATTTTCTGATTAAATGAAGTTATATTTTCTTTTGTTTTCATTCTCCTTAAATTAGTTTAGAATTAAATCCTTTTTATGTTTATTCAACCTCAATTTTTCTCATATAAACAATTTTTTATATTTGAATTAGTAGACTTATTTGAATGAAGAATTCCTCGAGCTGAATTATTTTGCTTGTTAGTACTGTTACATGCCAGCTCTTAGCTTCATTTCATGATAAAGAGAATATGGGATTTCCTTTGGCTTTATATCTAAGTTCTATTATTATATTTTATTAGTCATCAAGTGCAATATTTCCCTTTAGTTTTTGAATTTACACAATATGTTTCAGAATAATTGATTGTAGGCACTTCTAATTTATTTGATAAAACTCTAACATCATGTTCTTTCTTCAGGGATCTGAGTAAATGTAAGAAGTAAATATAATTTTTTATTCCTTAGTTTTTTCAAGAAAGAAATGTCAGCATATGAGACGTCTTGAATTTTTTCTGTTCCCGGGAAGGTTAAACTTCCATTGAAGCAGGTTTAATTGAATTTCAAGTCCTCGAGTTCTTTTATGTCATTTTATTCTGAAACTTTGAGGTGTAAATTGGACGAAAGTGGTATGTAAATTAGTGATAAGCTTCTATAATATATTTTTAGTTATTTCCTTAATATAGATACTTTTATTGATTTTATTTTTCATTAACAAACACATAAATCTTTTCGACCTGAATAAAACACATGTTGTGTTCTCATCTTTCCTTTAGAGCAATGTGGGCGTGCCTGCGACATCTTAAAGCTCATAGAGACAATCCATGTTGATATTTGACCTTATTATTCTAGATAAGAGCTTCATAGGTCAAAAATAAATTCTTTTAGACTCTATAAGTTCTTATTTATTTCCACATCCAAGCCTTGGGGTCTGGTTGATTGATATTACTCTTCTGAGGGTTAGTTCAGGAACTTTCTATTGGTTTCAATTTGTTTAAACTTAAATATTCGAGATTTTACAAATGAGATGAGTGATAATAGTTATTCAAGACTACAATTAGAAAAAAAAATTATTTCAAAATATTACATTGGTGTTTTTGGATAATCCATGAGCACATAAGTAATATTTTTATGCAATTTTTTTCACTTGGTCCAGAGAGGAAAAGTAATGGGAATGAGCCTTAAAATTTCAGTCAGGATGACTTCACCTCACAAATTTGGTTTTCTCATATTTCTAAAGCAAATAGGTAATAGTAGTATTTAATAAATAATAGTTTATTTATTTTATGTCTTGCTTATATAAGCATGTATCATGAATACCAAAGGTAGCCAGAAAGTCCCCAGGTCTCCTGTGGTGGGGAATTATTTTAATTTAATCAATTTAAGAGTTTATAAGAGTAAGGGTTCTTTTTCCAATGAATATAATTCTTTTACTTCTTCCTTCTCCTTGTGAAATTGTTGAGAGTTTCATGATATAATCCCTCTTCAGTCAGAATTCAGTGTTATTGTTGGGGAGGCAATGAGTAATTTCAAATCTTCATTGTTTTTCATCTATTAAAACTCAATAAATCACTCACCCTTAGGTACATAAAGCATATTACTGCTAGGGAATGAAGTAGAGGAGCTGAAGAATTAGTGGAATAATTCAAGGAAAGCCTTTCTTATGATTTTTATTAGCCTATATCCTCAGATTTCACTTTCAAATAATAAAATGATTCTCTCCTTGTTTTTCTTTCTATTTTACAAGGTATTTTATCCCTTATCATTCAAAAATCCTACTTTCAGCCCAAGATTTCCGGGTTCTTGAGTCTCAACATTTTTTGACAGAAATATTTCTTTATTGAGTGCCTCATTCCACTACCAATTGAGGAGATTTTAATTAAGAAGTAGGTAGAAATTGAGCTCATTAATGATGGTTTTGTTAGAAATTTCATCATAAGAATTATTTTCAAATGCTAAAGAGGGGAGGTAATGTGTATTAAATCCCACTTTTTGAATAAATTGATGGCTTTCAAAATCATTAATTATCTTTATATGTCTAATAAGGTTTTTGTCTCAAAATTTCAGTCTTTGAAGTTTTTTATTGTCCCTTTAATTAATAGAAACTCTTGAAATTTATCTGAATTTGGCTTTGAAAATATAAATATGTGTAGTATGTGTAATTATTGATATTATTAAGGAAGTATTTGTGTCAAAATGAAGAGGGTTGAGAGATTAGTCCAAGATAAGGAAAGTGTAGGGAGTGCAAGGGATGAAAAAAATACTCGAATATAAGTTTTCAAGGGAAAATAATAATATGAAATTTTTGAATAAATCAGAGACCTTTTTATTATGGTGCAAGTTTCATTGGATCTAAAATATTGTTGTTTAGATAGTTTCTATATATGTCTCAGATGGAGTTTCTGGATGCAGTCATAATATTTCATTTTAGCTGATTTGAAGGAATACTAAGAGAGTTATTTTTTGATTAATCCTCTGATAATCTGATGTTTATCATCTTATATTATGATTTTTTCCATGTGAAGGTTTTGAATATATGAGTTATACTGGAAAGTTTCTTAATGAGATTTGGTAAATAAAAAGATCTGGTGAGGGTAGCTTCTTAATTCCATTTCATATCTAAAGCTTATACCATCCTTGTTGTAGATAATATATCAGAAATGAAACAAAATTCTCTAGGAGAGGAGAATAGATAAATGAAGATTAAAGGTGATTTTTCAATGAAATAATATGCTCAAAGCTATTCTGAAGAATAAGAATTAATTTGTGATAAGTTATGTGTTTGGATTATATTTTTTAATTTATTTGGAGCTTCTGAGTTCTTACATCTTAGTCAGTTTGATTTATTATATGAATATATGATTTTTTTTTGATTTTGGTCTCTTATATCTCATAAAGCTACTGTTACTCAAGAAAGTGATAGACAGTGAAGTTTATTTAAAAAAATTATTCATTTGTTTCTCATGTTCTTTATATGTGTTTCTTTCTGTATAAATTGGAAATATTTTAATTGATTTTCACAAAATAGTTTTTTTAAATAAAGTTCGCTCTTAATAATCCGAAATATTGATTAGGATACATTCCTAACACATGCATTTTTTATCCTTGAAAAGTGTATAAAAGAGCATGTTCAAAAGCCTCTCAGCTTGAAAGAAGAAACTCTGGGGTCAGAGCTTAAACACCTCCCCATCAGACCCACAACAGAAGCTCCTCCTCATATTAATTACAGGAATTTCTTGATATGGGGTATGAAGATGGTCCCTCTGATGACTATAATCAGTATTGACTTCTCGTAAGATCTCAAATAAAAAATAAATTTTATTGAAAAAAATACTACTAGAAAGATTACCTACTACAATGTAAAAATATTTAATAGACACCAAGTTCCTGTCTAGCAGAAGAGAAATCTATCAAAGTATCATAGAACATTTTGCTTCAAAATTTCCACAAAATAGGAAAATAATATTCAATAATTCCAAATATTTGATTATTGATGTTGAAAATATAGATAATTTTGTGATAGAAGTGAAATAATTCCTAACAAGATTTGGAAGGTTTCTACTATGATTACATGATTATATTGTATCATAGAGACACCTGTTCGAAATCACAGGAAAGTTAAGTATGTTGCAAAAATAAAATTATGAATACTTAGAATGGAGCTTGACCAGAACTAATACTATAAACCTTTGGAATCAATCTACAGAAAGGAAAAAATAAATTAGTCATATTCAAGTGGAGTGGCTAGAAATCATGACAAATACTGAAAATAGAATGAAAATAACGGACACGATCCTAATTCAAATCCTGAATTTTTTTATTGAATTATGCACCCAGAGGTATGATCAAAGAGAAAAAATGAATATTAAATTAAAGAAGGGGCATAGATTATTTAGCTTTAACTAAATTAAAAACAACACTTTCCTTCACAGAGCCAAAAATTCTCTCGAAAAATATGCTCATTGTGGATTTAAATTCCTCATATGAATTCTTTGATTATCTGATTTATTTTACAAAAATTCGATTCCAAAAGGATTGGATTTTAAATACTGAAAACGTTAGTTATCTAAATTAAAAGGAGGAGGCATTTCAGCTCAAAAAATTTATATTAAAAATGATTTCTTTGTACCTAAATTGAAAGATATTCTAATTTCATCTGGAAAAATTTTGATGGAGGAAGATAACTTATAAGAAGGAGAAGAGAAAGAACTCAGCCAGTTGAAAAACAACTCAGTTATTCTAAAAGTTAAAATTAAATCCAATTTTGTAGTATAGTATGTAAAGCTTGTTTTTGAAAGGTTTAAAATGAAACTCATTCCTGGTAAAGTGCTGTTGTCTGATTTTAAATAATTATTGTCTTGTTTTAATTGGTCTTCTCACCAGTTTTCAGAAAGCTTTGCTTATTTTTTCAATTAAGCTCTTCTAATAACCAAAAATTAATCCAATCAATTAAAATAGTTATACTAGTAGATATCTCATAATAACAAAGCTAATAATTATACTCTTGGATCCAAATACTTCTTGGAAAATGTTTTTGAAACCAGAGGAAATTCACTTGAGAAAGATTTTATATTAATACAATTGAGAAATTAAATATTAAATTAATTTAGCTCACAATGAAGCTGTTTCCTTCTTCTGGCCATTTAAAGACTTAAAATAGGATAAAACCACTTCATAAAACACATGCTTTTCATATGGTAAAAAATCATTCTCTGCTGGAGCCTTACTATAAATAGAGGAAATTAATTACTTGAAGACTCCAGTTACTACTAAATTGCACAGCTTTAATGACCATTATTTGAATAAATAAGTGTTTTAAAACGAAAAATAACCAATAAGTAATTTAACAGAACTTTAAGTGGCCCAATTTATCACCATCAAACCCAAATAAGTTACTCCTTCCCCATAGTAGACAGAATTAGTGGATATACACCAGGAATTTCCAATAGAATAAGGCTTGATGCTTAAGACTTCATTTTTATCATTGTAAAATCTTAAAACTAACAAACAGAATTGTTTATCTTTAGCTAGCCTCATATTTGAAAGGAGAGCTTAAAATGATCTATCCCCAATATTATATAAAGACATATGGGATTAAGAATATTTTCAGTGAGTTGTACCATTCTCTAAATAAGGGTGAATCATAAATTGGGAAAAGAATTTTTGTAGAGTAGAAGAGTAGATCTCTTTTAAAAAAATTACCAAAGTGCCTGTGGAATGAAGTTTCAAAGTACTCACTTTTCATGCGGAATCAAACTCCAAATGAACAGTAAAAGATATTCCTGTGTCAATATTTTATGGAAAATATTTGGGAAAAACCCTCTGATGAGAAATTGGTTCTTCTTTAATGCATATGAGGAATATAAAATCAAGAAATAAAATAAAATTAGAGGAACAATATTAATAAACAGAGTCAGTAGGATTTGAAATTGACTTTTGATCGTATAAAAGCTATCATTACAAGGAAAAAAAATATATCCAAAAATATAGTTTTTATTTTCAAACATACCTGATATCAAGGAATATATGGCCTTAGAGGAAATATAGGAACAAATATTATCTTGGAGATTTATAAGAAAATGCAACACTCATTATTAAGAAAGGATTAATTAAGAAGGAAAATTTATTAATTGTTCTAATATTTTTGAAGCAAAAAATTTCAAAAAAAAGCTAGAATTCCAAAAATGGTAATTATAAGCGGGTTAGTAAATCTTTGGTAAATCAATTCTTTTTTTCAAAAAACCTAATAAAAATGCATATTTAAATCTTTCTATTCAAAAAAGATAAACTCAATCTATAAATATCCAAGATAAAATCTTATGGACGTAAGGAAAAGATAGAAAAAGAAGCGCTATCACCTCTATGAGAATATGAGAATAATATGATAGGACAAGGCCACTAAATACACTGAAAAAAGTATGGGTTTTCTATGATAATGAAGGGATAAATGGTTCTCCATAGAAATATAGAGCTTGTATGTGTGATAAAGTGTTTGAAGATTTATGTTGGACAGGATATTAAGAGGAATACTCAAATATAGGTAGTAGAGCTTTATGAAGAGATTTATTATTCTTTAGGTAAATAAAAAGCTTAATTTTCTAAAATTAAACATTAAATCATATTTCCTTCAATCCAATGTGAAAATAAAAGTATGTATTTATGTAGAACAAGGAGTTAAATCAAAAATTAAGTATCCTTTTCAAAAATAAATTCGTATATGGGTTATAGAATGAACTTATAAGGTGTTATTATTCTCTTATAGCGTGGTTAAGGAAATAAGAATCTATGGAGTCTGTTTCCAATCTATGTCTATCAATAAGCCACATTGATGACACATTCCTATACTTTTATCTTGAAAATTTTATGGTATGGGTAATGCTTACAAATGAAGAATTGTCTGGATAACTGGGAGCTAAAGCAATAATCAAAAAGATTTTAAGGAGTTTTTACTCAAGAAGAATATTGAAAAGCGGGTGAATCTCTAAAAACTAAGATCCACACCTCTTATGCAATGAATCTATTTTATAGAGGATACTCAAAAAATCTGGGAATTTTTGTAACTGAAATCTGAATTATATGGTAGGATTTATGATTCATAGCTATATAGAAACAATGAATAATACAGATAATTTATGACTTGAATCAAGTATTGACAGTAACAGACCAGAAATAAAGCTATTAGGGTATGAAGATATTTCTGGTCAGCCAAAAAAAGTTTTGACATTTTTAATGCATGACTACTGTAATGGTATTGTGGGATTTAGCTACTCCTCAGGGGTGGATGTCCCATCAATTTGAAAATTTTGAACAGGGTATTCTGTGACTTATTTAGAGATTTTGTTCTCCTTAAAAAATCAAAAGGAAGGGTATAATACGTTCATTAACCACATACTTTGAATTGAATGTTCTTTTTGAAGGTAGCTTTTAGCATAAATGGCTTCACAATCTAAAAAATGAGCTATGAGAGCAGAATTTGAAAATATAAAACTTCACTGAAAAAGTCATAAGCTGATATAAAGCATCCATAAAATCAAAGCTCAATTTCTTTCTCTAAAGGTAAAATAAATAAGAATACTTTATCTTGAAAAATGAATCAAAAGGAACTAATTTCAAAAAATATAACATTGGTGTAATATTGAGAAAAAACAAGTTAAAATAAATAACTTAAAAATATGATTAAATTTTTTAAAGAAACTAATAAAAAGAAAAACTGATGTCATAAGCCAAAGCATAGAAGGGTGTTGAGATATGTGCATTATAAATAGAAAAATAAGGATGAAAATAACACTCAAAGATGAATACATGGAGATCTCATATGTTTCAAATGGTTCTTAAGGCTCATGAATACTCAATGATAATTTTTGTGCTTGCATTAAATTTTCAATTAAAAACATTTCTCTAAATTTTTATATTTAATTTAATCTTATTTATTATATATATATATATTGTTATACGTTCTATCCCATATACATAATTGAAGCACTTTATATCTCTTATTTTTTCTGTGGGAACTCCTTTTGTCATTTGATAGCTTGTGGGAAGTACTTATAAGCCTATTTTCTATTTCAGGATTTTCCAATAACCATGGGTGCTAATTTTTATGAGCTTCCCCTCTCAATATACTAACAAATATATTCTCTATGAGATCAAAAATCAATAATTTCTATTTGTGTGGCTATTAATATTAGTTGATTTACTTCAAAGTATCTATCAGTAAGTCAAGAAACTATCATTGAGATAAAAAGAATTCTAAGAATATGATGTATAAGATATAAGATCTCACTCTGAATTCAGAATGAGAATTTTAAAATCTAATTTTTGGGATATTGACTGTAAGATTTGTATACTAAAAGCTTGATAATATTGATCAAAATCAAGAGTACTATTACTTTACTCAGTATAAAAGAGAATATCATTTAATATTATAGCCACAAATCAATATAATTACTCCAAATAATTATATAACAAACAGAATAATTATTTATTATTGAATGATTCAATAATAAAGAATACTGATAATTAATTATTATTTTATTATTATAGTCACTGACGGTTATAATAATAAGGAATATAAAAGCTCTCACTGAGAAAATTATATGTGGAAAATAATAATATTGAACCACTTATAAATAATAGAAATATTATTAATAAAAGAAATTATCACCCACACTGTGCTAAGATGATTTTTGAAGAGAAATTATATAAAAAAAGAACTAATACTAGATAGGAAAAATATAATATTCATAAAAAAGCTTATTTATAATATAAAATAATGTTTATAAGTGAAAAAATTGCAAAAATTAATATCTTAAAGGAATAAAATAACTTTTTTTATGATAAAATAAGATTTGAGAGTGTTTAGAGGAATCTGTAGATTTTAAAAGAAATTTTAAGACAACAATTTCATACAATAAAATAAAGTATTGGTGATGACAACAATATAATCTAAATTTCACGATTTCAATTCTTTATTTATAGGCTATAAGGAGTAAAATAACCCAAGAATTACTTCAATAATATAAGATCTTATATAGAATAAAATATTACCTGCTTTGAAATGTCTAATTTGATTGATTTAATGATGATGATGAACAAAAACAATGATGTAAAGGCTTCCTTTATGCCTTTAGAGAAGCTCTCATGTAGATAATTGATATAGAGGGAATCCTAAGATAAAAACCTGAAAAAAAATCCTTGAAAATAAGGTTCATAAATTAAGGTAGCTTATTTTTCATTAAAATTTAAAGTTACCAGTGTTATTCACAAATACAAGTAGCTTTAATACACATTTAAGTTTTTTATTTTAATTTTTAATAGAAAACTAGCTTATTTCTATCAAAGCTGCTCAAATGAACAAATAAAAAATGAACTTCCCAGAAAACATTTTTGAAATGATATTTCTGATTAATTTTTAAATAAATATTAATTTTATTTAAGAATAATTAAAAAGAGGTGGTTTCAAGGCCAAATACCAAAGAATCTTACCAATGAAAGATAATTGTATTTAATTTATAGAAAGATATAATATATTTATACGCTTTGTAAAATTTTCAGTAAATCCATTGGGAATTGGATTTTATATGAATTTCCAAAGTTATGGCTATTTTTCCAGGTAAACTTAGCAATACACACTAAAACTCAATTTTTGATAATGTTTCAATGCTTTTGAATTAAATTTTAAGATTTATTAGGCTTATTTAAACTTAATTAAGATCTTACAGTTCCTAAAACCTCTTATTAAAAGCCTGCATATAGGGATTTACCCTTTGGCAGCTTGTAATTTCTTCCCAAAAAAGGAATACCCCAGTGTAAACTTTCATTTTCACATGATGTATAATCTGGAAGCTCAAATAAAGTTGAAAATTATTCAATAAAAGTGGATAGCCTTATTTGTGTTCTGACTGATTGCAAAAGTTGGGTACATTGGCTCTTTTTTCCTTTGTTCCATTTTCCAACCATTTGCCCACCTTTTTTCTTTGAATTTTTCCTTTTTATTAATCTAAAGCCATAAAATGGATTTAAACCAACTTAAATTGAGCTCATGAAGGATTTAAAGCCTGTATGGCTAATACTTAGCCAATTTAGTAAATTTACACAACAAATCAATTTTAACTGAATTTTTGTAAGTTTGAATAAATATTATGCAACTTCAAAATTAAGCTTACAATTAACAATTTAAAATTTCAATAAAAATTTTAAAAATGTATAATTTTACTGTGATATTGTGAGCCTTGAGGTATATTTTACATACCCAAATAGGCCACAATTATCTTAAAAAGAAATTTTGAATTATGCACAACTCATAAGTCATGCATATATCCAAAATTCATCATTTTCAATTTCAGAAAAGATGAATAACTTTTCATTGAGTAAGTAAATCCATGGATTTAAGACCAGATTTGGATTCTACACACAAATTCACCTAGGGTAGCTTCATAGAGTGAATAAGCTCAATTTAAGTATTTGAGGTGGTAAAATGGAAAATACTTCAATACGACATCATTAATACCACATAAAAGATCCGTGAAAATTTTTGTTTTTCTTGATTTTTAGCCAAAATAATGGGAAAGTGAGAAATCCCATGTTACATATACACTAAGAATAGTGTTATGCATGTTTTGAGCACTTAAAATCATGGTATTCTTACATGGACTTTTGGTACACCCATAGTGGATATCTCACTTTAAGCTGAAATTACTATTTTGACGTAAAAAATAGGCAAGGGGGACAAAAGACATCAAAGAGAGCCAGGGTACCCAACTTCTGAGGCCTCAGAGGCGTGGATAGCTCCAGAGCATGGATCCATGGCTCATCTTGGCCCAATTGGTAACCCAAAACTCTTTGGGAACTTGGTTACCAAGTTACACCTACTGTAATCATATGAAAATAGCAAATAACCTGCTATTTTGACGTGCCAAGGAGGTAATGAGCTACTTACACTCCTGTAACCATGTCAATTACTAATGAGTTTCCATGGATAAACCCCAAAAGAGTAATTAAAACCCTTTTGGGACCCATATTCATTGATTTACCTCATAGCAACCAGCAAAACACTGCTATTTGCAATTCTACGTAGAAATGAAGTAAAAACTTCAAAAATTCATTAAAAATACAATTCTTAATGAATCTTTCTGAAACTTTCAGGACTCAAGGAGAACTGTATAAAATATGGTACAACCAAAAAGAATTACAGTTTTACTAGTAAAATTAAAAGTTTTACTTACAGTCCATTTTTGGTTATTCTACGTGAAACACTGAATCTTCAAAAATTCACAGTAATTACAACCTGTGATGAAATTGGCAATAACATTGATAACTTTGAGAAATCAATGATTATTTTAGAATAAAAGAAGATTTACAAGTGTTACTCCTTTTATTCTTAACCATATTGGGGTTGGTAGTCACGTAAGAGCATCAAATAAGTAATTATGATAATGTTACGTGACAAATAATGATGCAATCAATAAACCAAAGGGTTTATTGTTTTCTCACTCACTGGTTTTTCAGTTTGCTCCATGGCACGCCTCTGTGAGCTGTTGTTGACTTAAAAGAGGCCTCCTCTTGCTGTTTTTTCCACATCATCATCTTATCAATTTATTAAATCATTATTACCAAACAAGTGAGTATTAGTTAAAGCTATTCTGAAGTGTTTTAAATCTTTCAGAATCAACCAGAAAGACGTGAAATCATAGAATCCAACTATATATTGTTGTAATACTGTTATAAATCCTTTTGATCCCTTAGAACCACAATTCTACGTCAAATTTCTCTACTTTTATCTATCAATAAGTTCTTTGGAGTATTAGTGAGTCATTTATATTTAATTCTTAAAGTTTTTCTCTAGTAATAGTTTTCTTCAAGAATTATCTTTATAATTATTCTTGTAAAAGATAATTATATATTAAAATAATTTATTATTTTAATAAAAGAAGTTTTTATTATTAAATTCTTCTTGTAATTGATTCTTGTAGACAATTACTGCTCACTGTTATAATCACTAGTAGTGTATAACACGTGAAAGAAATAATTTTATAATTATTTAATTGTGGTTATAATAATTTTTTATTATTATATTTCATAAGAACAGACATAGTACTGTTGATTAATAGTAATATTATCATCAGTTTCATAGTCACATCTTACATTTGGGGGCCTGGCTGTGTTTTTTGAACCTTGTCCCCTTAATCAATATATTTTTAAGCTCTAAAAGATATTAATTCAATATTTTTTTCTTTAATTTTAAAGTTAAAATAATTCTTATTTTTGAAATTGTTTTGGAAATCTTTTTCATTGAGGAATTTGGTTTAATTTTATACTGTTTTTACACGTGGCTTTTTCACATCCAAAAACTTACAAAATTATTCTTTGAGTTACTCTGAATTAATTTTCATTCAAAATCTTAAATTTTGATTTTTTTCCTTAAAAATAATAATTTTTTTTAATATTAAAAAATATAAAACTTATAAAAATTTTTTAAAAATATTTTAAAAAGTATAAAAAATAATTTTTTCTCTTTTATAATTTTTTTTAGTGTCTTTAATCAAATACTGTGCAGCTGGCAACAGACTCAGTAAGAGATATATCACTAGTCCAGAATCTTCAGAAGCAGAATCTGAAGACAGTATTGAGGTGCAAATTGCTAAAAGAGGCACCTTATTCAACTCAGAAAAAGCTAAATTACCACCAAAAGGTGTGTATTTTATCTTATATTTTCACCTTTTATCTTTAAATTGACGTGAAAATGGTGCATACCAGAAATGGAAGCAACTATTCAGTCCAGCCAGATGGATATGGACAAGGAAGAGGCAAGACCAAATCCAGAAGTGCCAAATCTTCCACAAGAAAGACACATCTGGAGGATGCCAGAGTTGCCCCCTATTCCCCAAGGTCTGTACCAACAGATTTTGACGTGAATTCAGAGCCTGAACTGATTTATGGTAATATTTCCAGGGCTGAACCACTTTCAGGTGGCAGCAATAGAAATATATCAATGCAAGTACAAAAACTGGTTCAGAGCAGCCAAGGAGGAGGAGTGGGAAATCTGCCCAAGCTTTTGGCAGGGGGCCATGAACTCCTACTTACACATCAAGAGCTTTCTGGGTCAGGAGAAGACCATAGAACTCTTAGGAGGTTGGAGCCCCCTGTCTTGCAAAGACAAGGTAAAAAAGATAAAGAATTGGTTGAAGAACCAAAGTCTTTTATCCATAGACCAGAAGAAAGAGTTGGAAATGACTCCAGCTTTGGAGACAGAGGCACCAGTGGCATCTACCAGCTCCAAACCAGCTCCAGAAGCATCCAAGGACAAGCCCAAAGGACCTCAAAAGAAACAGAGAGGTCCCAAGAACCATCAAGGCAAAGCCAATTGGCACAGACCTTACCCACAAGGGTACAGGATCCCCAAATTGGAGCCTTCAGCCGTGGACAGTGTCTTCAATATGGCCAGAACTCTTATGGAATTCACAGCCAAGGAGCAGGAAAGGATGAACAGTACTTTTCCACGCAAATAACTGATGTACATAGAAGTATTAATGTAGAAATTGGCAAACTTGAGTCAAAGTTAAAGCAAATTACATTAGACATCAATGATTTAAAGAAAAATGACAAAAAACATTTTGAATGGCATCAATTGACAACTGTCACCCTTGAGTCAATTAGCAATGCTTGTGAAAGAATTGAGAACCAATGTCAAGCTCAGAATAATGACATAGAGGATCCTTCCATTTTTAAAGTAAATGATAGACTTAAAACTCTTGAAGACCATGTCTTACAAATAGTTAAGAACACCAATCAATTTGCTATACATTTAACAAAAAGTGACAGTGAGAGGCAGAAATTGAAGAATGAAATAATTGCAAGTGTGGAACAAATTCATAAGAATCATGAACCACATATGCCAAGACATTCTACACCTTTGACTGAAGAAAAACCTTCTGTTAAAGAAAGTTTAACCCCATTCTTAGGAGAAAATGTTATTTCTGCAAAGGATATTCCCAAATTAGAAGAATGGCCAACATTCTCTGGTGAAGGAGAATACAACCATATTGAATTCATAAGGACTATTGATATGTTGCAAGAAGACTTTGATATACCTGATGAAATCATAGTGGGGAAATTACATTGTTTGTTTACCAGAACTGCAAAGAAATGGTATTACAAAATGAGGATTGATCATGGTAAACATGACTGTTCTTGGTGGAAATCTGAAGTGATTACCAAATGGGCCAATAATTCTTGGAGGTTCAAAATGGAAAATGCTTTTGAAAGTGCCATTTTTAACTCAGAAAAAGACAAACCACTTACTTGGTTCTTCCAACAAAAAGACAGATTATCTGCTTTACACCCAGATCTGTCTGACACTATGATTAATATGAAAATATTAAGAAAGTGTGGAGGAGAACTAGAACATGCTATCAAAAGCAGATGTGTGGAACCCTGTTCAACAGAGGACTACATTAATGCTATGGAAGATATCATTACCAGAACAAGAATTGGTAAGACTTGGATCAGAAACCCAATAGAGTCCAAAATAGTCTCAAAGATTCCTGAAGAGGAAAGAAGACCAGAAAGACCTGTCTTGAAGTGTCATGAATGTGGAAGTACTTCACATTTAGCCAACACTTTCCCTAAGAAGACAAAGATCAATGAAGTTCAAGTCATTGAAGAAATTCAGTGTACTGAAGAGAAAGAAGAATCTGAGCAAGATTCTGCAGTCTCTGAAGATACACCAGTGGAGGACTATCCCATTGAAAACATTTCAGCTTTCTTTGAGGTCACAGAAGTCCATACCCACTTGCCACAGTACAGTGAGGATTGCTGCAACCTGATCAATATCCAAGATGCCAGAATGTGTAAAACAAAACCTGCTAGAGGAAAGGGTTATACTGCTGGGGCATCCTGTATCACATCAGTTCTGATGAGTGATATTGAAGCCAAAGTAAATTTGAATACAGGGGCATTTTGCACTTGTGTGGGCAAAGATTATCTCCAAATTATACTTCCTGAATGGAAAAACCATCTATTACCAATAGAAGGTGTACAATTCAGTAGTGCCAGTAACAATATGTACCCCTTGGGCATATTGGACACTAATATTGTATTCCCACATCCAGCAGGAAGTGTAAGAATGAAAACTGAGATTGTAGTAATGGATAATTGCACATCTCATCACATCATTCTTGGAAATGATTACTTGAATATTTATGGTATTGATATAAATAACCATAAAGACAGATATTTCACAATTGGAGATAACAAAAGGCAAAAATTTGCTTTCTCCAATATGCCAAAACAGATATCTGTGGTATCTTCTGTCAAAGATACTTACAAAGATGAATTTGTGTCTAAACAGCTTGTTGAAGCACAAATTAATCCATCATTGTCATTAAAGATGAGGAATGAAATTATTGATGTATTATACACATACAATAATGCATTTGCATCTGATAATGAACCATTAGGTGCTATAAGGGGACATGAAATTGATAGACCATATCCTCCAGTACTTAGAAGACCAGCTTATCCAGCCAGTCCCAGAGCTAGAGAAGCCTTGGAAAAACATATCCAAGAGTTAATCCAACTTGGTGTACGAAGGAAAGTAGGCCATAATGAGGAGGTTGAAGTGACAACACCTGTTATCATTGCTTGGCATAATGATAAGTCAAGAATGGTTGGAGATTTTAGAGCTTTGAATACCTACACAGTTCCAGATAGGTATCCAATCCCTAGAATCCAAGAAACCTTGACTCAATTGTCTAAAGCCAAGTATATAACATCAATGGATGCATTGAAAGGCTTCCATCAAAATGTTTTGACGCCTAAAGCTAGGAAATTACTTAGAATTATCACTCACTGTGGTATTTATGAGTATCTTAGAATGCCATTTGGCATTAAAAATGCTCCATCTCATTATTAAAGAATGATGAATACCATCTTCCCCACAGAATTGTCTGAAGGATGGCCTATCATTTATATTGATGATATTATTATATGTTCTTATTCATGGTCTTTGCACCTTGAAAGACTTGCAAGAGTACTTCACAAAGTTGCAGAAGTGAATATGAAAATTTCACTTAAAAATGCAACTTTGGTTTTGAAGAACTTAAAGCATTAGGACATATTGTTTCTGGTTTGAGCTTGGGTATTGACAAGAATAAAGTGGCAGCAGTGTTACTTAAGCCAATACCCCAGAATAAAAAAGAAATGATGTCTTTTATAGGATTTGCTAGTTACTATAGGCAACACTTGAAAGACTTTGCAATTCTAGCCAAATAACTCTATAGAATCTGTGATCAACAGACTGTATTTGAGATGACACAGGAAAGAATTAAAGCTTATGAGAAGATAAAGAAAGCCCTTACAGAAGCACCTTTACTCCTCATGCCTGACTGGAATATTCCTTTTAAATTGTACATTGATGCATGTGGAGATGGATTAGGGGCAGCCCTACATCAAGTCCAAATTATTGATGACAAACCTACAGAAGGACCAGTTTGTTTTATCTCAAGACAAATCAAACCAACAGAAGCCAGATATGGTGCAAGCCAAATGGTGTGCTTATGTTTGGTATGGGCACTTGAGAAATTACACTATTACCTTGATGGCAGTGTTTTTGAAGTGATAACTGACTGTAATGCAGTAAAATCACTTCTTAACATGAAAACTCCCAACAGACATATGTTGAGATGGCAAATAGCTATTAAAGAATATAGAGGAAACATGACTATAGTTCATAAAGCAGGAAACATTCACAAGAATGCTGATGGACTTAGTAGATGGGCTTTAGCTAACACTCCTGATAACCCAGCTTATGTACCTTTGGAAGCTGAACCACAGATTCCAATTGAAGGAATTAACATAACTGATATTGGGACTGAATTCTTTGAAGAGGTCAGAGAATCTTATAAGCAAGACAAGAATTGCCATATCTTGACTTCTTTATTGGATAAAGACTGCAAAGACACATTTTTGGTTAATGCACTGGATGAAGTTTGGAAAAATTCCTATTCTGAAGGAAGATTTCACTTGTTTGATGGGATTATTTACCATAGAACAAAAAATTCTTGTGTGATGACACTGTGTAGTAGATTGCTTATCAATACCATTCTTCATGAATGCCATGATAGCATTTACTCTGGACACCTATCAGAAGACAGAACACTTGAAAAAGTGAGGAACTGTGCATGGTGGCCATCTTGGAGAAAAGAAACCATTGAGTATTGCCATACCTGTGATAGATGCCAGAAAGCAAACAGGAGTACAGGCAAGAAATTTGGACTTATGATCCATATTCAAGAACCAAAATCCCCTTGGGAAGTTGTTCACATGGATTGGGTCACAACACTTCCTCCAAGTGGTGACAAAAGTTATAATGCTTGCTTAGTCATTGTAGACAGATATAGCAAAACTCCCATATTCTTACCATGTTATAAAGATGACACTGCTATGGATACAGCTCTTCTTTTATGGAGTAGAGTTATTTCTAATACAGGATTATTTAAGAATATCATAAGTGACAGAGATCCCAAATTCACATCTGCACTTTGGACCAATTTTCATAGATTGTTTGGGACTAAGTTATCATTCTCTACAGCATATCACCCTCAAACAGATGGGCTAGCAGAGAGGATGATTCAGACTTTAGAAGACATGATCAGGAGATTCTGTGCTTATGGATTAGAATTCAAAGACTCAGATGGCTTTACCCATGACTGGTGCACTCTGATACCTGCATTAGAATTGGCATACAAGACATCAGTCCATTCTTCCACAGGACAAACTCCTGCTATGTTAGAGAAAGGATGGAATCCAAGACTCCCAGCAGACACACTGAGGAAAGACTTGATTGACATTCATCCTACAGCTTCCAGCTTTAAGATAATGCTTGATAAAGTGAAACACCATGCAAAACAAAGTATGGATGATGCTTTTAATTATGCAAAAAAGAAGTGGGACAAGAGTCATAAAGTACCAGACTTCAAAGTAGGGGACTTAGTTTTAATTTCAACCTTGAATTTTAATAATATCAAAGGCCCAAAGAAACTTAAAGATTCTTATGTAGGACCTTTTGTTATTGTTGCTTTACATGGAACCAATGCAGTTCAAGTGGAATTGAGTGGTGAATTGGAAAATAAACACCCCACCTTTCCAGTCAGCTTGTTAAAACCTTATCAACCAGCTGATAAAGAATTGTTTACTTTAAGAAACCCAACTCCTTTAACAGTACCCCCTGTGGAACAGAATGAAGACAAAAAGATAAAGAAAGTCATTAAAGAAAGGAGACTTAGGGGTAAAAATCAAAAAGAATATCTTGTCAGATATAGAAATCCAGTACATGAAGATGAATGGATGGCAGAATCAGAAACACCTGACTCAGATAAACTCTTAAGAAGATTTAGACATGAAAGAAGGCCACAAGCCTGAATATGTCTATAAATGTGCTTTCAATTACTTGATCTGAGTAATGTGAAGAGGTTGGACAGTGGACATTAAACCCCTTTGGGGCCTTATTCTTTTATCACTAATAAAATTGTAGTACAATTTTATTTTTTGGTGGGAGGGAATGTGAGCCTTGAGGTATATTTTACATACCCAAATAGGCCACAATTATCTTAAAAAGAAATTTTGAATTATGCACAACTCATAAGTCATGCATATATCCAAAATTCATCATTTTCAATTTCAGAAAAGATGAATAGCTTTTTATTGAGTAAGTAAATCCATGGATTTAAGACCAGATTTGGATTCTACACAAAAATTCACCTAGGGTAGCTCCATAGAGTGAATAAGCTCAATTTAAGTATTTGAGGTGGTAAAATGGAAAATACTTCAATACCACATAAAAGATCCGTGAAAAGTTTTGTTTTTCTTGATTTTTAGCCAAAATAATGGGAAAGTGAGAAATCCCATGTTACATATACACTAAGAATAGTGTTATGCATGTTTTGAGCACTTAATATCATGGTATTCTTACATGGACCTTTGGTACACCCATAGTGGATATCTCACTTTAAGCTTAAATTACTATTTTGACGTAAAAAATAGGCAAGGGGGACAAAAGACATCAAAGAGAGCCAGGGTACCCAACTTCTGAGGCCTCAGAGGCATGGATAGCTCCAGAGCATGGATCCATGGCTCATCTTGGCCCAATTGGTAAACCAAAACTCTTTGGGAACTTGGTTACCAAGTTACACCTACTGTAATCATATGAAAATAGCAAATAACCTGCTATTTTGACGTGCCAAGGAGGTAATGAGCTACTTACACTCCTGTAACCATGTCAATTACTAATGAGTTTCCATGGATAAACCCCAAAAGAGTAATTAAAGCCCTGTTGGGACCCATATTAATTGATTTACCTCATAGCAACCAGCAAAACACTGCTATTTGGAATTCTACATAGAAATGAGGTAAAAACTTCAAAAATTCATTAAAAATACAATTCTAAATTAATCTTTCTGAAACTTTCAGGACTGAAGGAGAACTGTATTATCTATGGTACAACCAAAAAGATTTACAGCTTTACTAGTAAAATTAGAAGTTTTACTTACAGTCCATTTTTGGTTATTCTACGTGAAACACTGAATCTTCAAAAATTCACAGTAATTACAACCTGTGATGAAATTGGCAATAACATTGATAACTTTGAGAAATCAATGATTATTTTAGAATAAAAGAAGATTTACAAGTTTTACTCCTTTTATTCTTAACCATATTGGGGTTGGTAGTCACGTAAGAGCATCAAATAAGTAATTATGATAATGTTACGTGACAAATAATGATGCAATCAATAAACCAAAAGGGTTTATTGTTTTCTCACTCACTGATTTTTCAGTTTTCTTCATGGCACGCCTCTGTGAGCTGTTGTTGACTTAAAAGAGGCCTCCTCTTGCTGTTTTTTCCACATCATCATCTTATCAATTTATTAAATCATTATTACCAAACAAGTAAGTATTAGTTAAAGCTATTCTTAAGTGTTTTAAATCTTTCAGAATCAACCAGAAAGACGTGAAATCATAGAATCCAACTATATATTGTTGTAATACTGTTATAAATCCTTTTGATCCCTTAGAACCACAATTCTACGTCAAATTTTTCTACTTTTATCTATCAATAAGCTCTTTGGAGTATTAGTGAGTCATTTATCTTTAATTCTTAAAGTTTTTCTCTAGTAATAGTTTTCTTCAAGAATTATCTTTATAATTATTCTTGTAAAAGATAATTATATATTAAAATAATTTTATTCTTTTAATAAAAGAAGTTTTTATTATTAAATTCTTCTTGTAATTGATTCTTGTAGACAATTACTGCTCACTGTTATAATCACTAGTAGTGTATAACACGTGAAAGAAATAATTTTATAATTATTTGATTGTGGTTATAATAATTTTTATTATTATATTTTATAAGAACAGACATAGTACTGTTGATTAATAGTAATATTATCATCAGTTTCATAGTCACATCTTACAACTACTGATAGCCCTGGTTGCAGTTTTTACCTGTTGTTTTAAAAAAATAGACCATACCGTAATTATAGTTTATAATTATACCTGTTATTTTATAAGGTTAAAGCTTATTGAGAATTTATATCACATAAGAATATTGATAGGATGATGTTTTTACCCTTTGGTAAGGAAAATACTCCTTTTATCTTTTTAAGGGTTGGTTCAAGGTTGTTTACCTCTGCGCACAACCACAGAATGAAAATTTTCACTACTCAATGTGGCTTTACAGCCACAATTTGTCATTCTTACCCAATACAGGGTTAAGGCTTTCACCAATGTGACGTACAGGTGTTCTCTAGTGGTTCTTACTTGTCAGAAATTGTACAGAAAGCGTCTTTAGGACTTTTGTTGGTCGTATTATTGGTAGTCAAAGGATAAAAATCATTTTATTCAATTGATTAGCTGTCAATTTAGCCATATTTACAGCTTTCCCACAGTACAATCCCATCCTGGCTGGTGTGGGACTATAACATTCAAGCCTAAATAAATTAGTCAATTTTGAAGATGTAGATCTCAAAAGTGGCTTATTATATAGTCCTTCATAATATCTACAAAATGTTTTCACTGATTTTGTATACCTAGCATCAATTATGGCAAAGCTATACCAATTTCAAATGCCATTTCCAGCTTATAGATTTATTATGAATCCTGTATTAAACTTGTTTTTTCAAAATATTTTGTTCTAAATGAGATATAGTGAAATGGAGGGCACCATCGGAAATCTCTTATTGTTCTCTTTTCAAAGAGGCCCTACTTTGGGTATCTCACTCTAGAGCTGTAGAAGCTATATGAGAGGTGAATATTTTATTCGCCCTTATTTGTCTTCCATTTGGCCATAGCTTTTTTAGATTTGATTATAGCTCCCTTTGGCTAGTACCTGTCACAACCATGGCAATTCACCTCCTTGGATCCCCATATGGCATATCAAGCCACAGTTCATTTATGGCCAATTGGCCATATCCATCACCAGTGGCCAATATGGCCACGTCATCATATTATGGACCATTTATGGCCATTTGTGAGTTGGGGCCTTCATGGCCCTTCACCTCAATCCAGAACCCATAGCGGCAATTTATGCCCAAATGGGTATTTCTGGTCATTTCCCTCAAAACCAGGGGAAATGGCCCAAATGGCTGTTTTTGGCTATTTGGGCTCATAATGCGCATTTCTGCGCATTTGCGCATATTTGCGCATTTTGCGCATTTTTGCGCACTTTGACGCAAAGTGTCCAAAAGGCACTTTCCCGCCTTTTTGGGCCAGTTTTGGCTCAGAACCCAAAAATGGCCAAAACCCCCAAAAGGTCCAGAAACATCTTCCAAGCTCTGAAGTCACCACAGCCATCCTTTTCCCCTCTGCCTTTCCATCTCAAGACCTTTGGACGTAATCTTCTTGTCAATGAACCAATATGCCACAAATGATGTTATACATCATTGTGCACCATTTTTCAACAGCAATTCAATGGTGGCAATATCAAATGGTCATTTCAACATTCCAACATCTCATCACGTCATCAAGGCACCCAATCATTCAGAGGAATCATCAAGGCTCAAGAGCAAGTGTTTCAGCGTCAAAGACCAATGACGCCATCAAGCAGTCATTGGTTATTCTCACTCCAAGTATTCCTTCCAATGGAATACTTTCAATTCATTCTCAAAAAGTGTATTCAAGAGGCGGTGCCAAAAGAAGTTGTCAAGTGTCAAAGCTCCACTCAATCCATCTTGGCAACCATATTCATTTCAATACAGTCTGGATCCACCAAGGACTGTATTTCATTTTCAAGCATGGGAAGTTCATTCAACCCAATTCAATTTCAATATTAGCCAGCTGTATCTATTCCCAAAACAATCAATACAGCCTCAAGGATGAATACAGATCAGTTTTCAGCCTGAAGAACTCAAGCTCCCAACTTTTCACATATACCGGCTACCCTTTTCACCCTGGGGGGTTTTCCCCAGTTAATTAATATACTTTGATTTTATTTTATCTTTATTTTCTTTTCATTTTAGTTAAGCAAATACTGATATTATTCAGTCAGTCATTTAGCACCTTTCTCTTTCTCTTTCTTCGCCTGTCAATGGATATTTGGTGGTCATATCCTTACTAATTCCATTGTTCATTTTTAGCAGGTTGAAACAGTGATTAAGGACTTACTTGGTTGGCTCTTTGGCCATTTGGCTTCCTTTTCCTCTTTGCATCTCATCTTGTACCTGCATATCTTTTAGAGGAATTCATTCTTATTATTTTTATTCTTTATTTCTTTTGGAGTCTTCCAAGTGAGTTCCCTGATTGCTGGGTGCCAGGCCACTCTTGTATTTCCACTAGAGCCCCTGTGACATTATATTAATTAACTCATAATTTATTTTTCATTCTGTTCATTCTTTCTTTATAATTTCATTCACTCATTTGATCGAAATTATGATTCTTTTACGCTTATGAACTTAATGATTCATCGTCATCTCTCAATTTTCTTTCATTCATTCTTCATTTTGAAAATTGAAAGCTGACCCATTTTTATTTTTGTTATTCTCTTTAAAATCTTTTTCAAATTATCAGTTTTCATTTCATTCATAATTCAGGCGTCATCTTGGTTTTCTTTGATTTTCAAATTTTTCATCAAGATATTCAGACACGTTATTCACATCAAGATTCATAATTGATTCATTCTTCAAGAATTTTGGTTTTTAAGGAATAATTCACTTGATTTTGATTGATTGATTGATTTGACATATTTGATATTGACCTCAAGAAAATTGATTGACCTGAAGATTTCATTGATTTTGCTGATTTTTCACATCAAGAATTTTGACATAAACTGATTTTGCCTCAAGAATTCATTTTAATTGATTGATTTTCTGCAAGATTTTTATTTTGATTGATTTGATTCATTGATTTATTGACTTGAAGACTTTATTTGAATTTGATTGATTGATTTACCTCAAGATTTCATTTTGTTCATTGATTCTTCAAGACTTTGATTTGATTTGACTTCAAGACTTCATTTGATTCTGATTTGTTGACGTACTCGAAGATTTTCATTTTGATTCATTCATTTTCCTCAATATTTGATTGTTGACTCTTTTCACTTCAAGAAAATTTTGATTTTTTATTCTTTTATTTCAATTTTGTTCCCAATATCATGCCTGTTCAACATTCACCTCCGGCAAGACAGACAAGATCTCAGGCCAAAGCTCAAGCTGTTCTCACTCCAACTCCAAGAGCTCCTCTAGATGGCACCCCAGCAGTTCCTCAACTGAGGGCCCAATTAGATAGAGGACCCCGCATGGAAGGAAGGAAGAGGGCCCAGAAGATCAAGTTCATTTTCAGGAGTAGTTGGCGGGTTTCCAGGAACTTCAAGGACTATTTTCAAAGGTCCAGGTGAAGATGGTGAAGAGGAGGAGGAGAATTCTGTGGAAGAGGAAGAGTCTGATGGTACTGAAGGTGCTCCTGCCCCGGTGGAAGCATCCCAAGGTACTGGAGGGCCAACTCTAGCCCAGTCTAATCAGCCTGTCTCTCATCAGTCTGAACCATCTCTATTGGCCATCATGCAGCAAATGACTCAGATTATGGCCAATCTTCAAGCAGCTTCATCTTCTGAAGCATCAAGACCACCAGCTTTCAAGACTCCATCTATGAAGGCACCGGAATGCTTTGATGGGACTCAGCCCTTCAAAGTCAGAAGCTTTATTCAGTCATGCCAGCTTATCTCTCACAATGATCCGGCAAATTTCTCTCAAGACAGAAAGAAAGTTCTTTATGCCACTTCATTTCTCATTGGCAGGGCTGCAAAATGGATTGAGCCTTATCTTTCCAATCTCACCAATCAAGACTCAAATTATCTTCTCAATTCTTGGCATCTATTTGAATCTCAACTCTTCACTCTATTTGGTGACCCGAATGAAGTCAGAAAAGCAGAAGCTGAGTTGGATTCTTTAAGAATGGAAAAAGGTGGGCATGTATCCTTATACATTGCTAATTTCAGAAGTTTAGTCTCAAGAATTGGGGATTGGGGTGAAAGAGCTCTTATCCATCATTTCAGGAAGGGATTGCCATCCAGGATTTTGGATCAATTGGCCTCCCATCCTTCAAGAATTGACTCTCTTCAAGACTTAATGGACGTTACCCTGGAACTTGATACCAGGTACCATGAGAGGCAAAATGAAAAGAGTCATCATCAAGAGAAGAAGCCAGAAGCCTCAAAGTCAAGTTCTTCTCATCCTCAAAATTCTTCAAGCTCAAGTCAAAAGAAGAAGAAGAATTTTCAGAAGAGGGACAAGCCCCATTCTTCTTTATTGAATAAAGATTTAAAGCTCATGAACTCTGAAAAAGAAAGAAGAATCAAGGAGGGTCTTTGTACCTATTGTGGTGGGAAGCATAGTCTTGAGTCTTGTTTCAAAAGGCCTCAAAACAAGCTTACCCAACCGTCAGGCAAATTTCCCAGCCAGGGAAAAGCCTGAGTGAAGATAATGTTGTGTTCAATGGTCTTCACAATTTTCCATCCAGAGCACAATTGTGCATTCTGAATACTGGTGTCAAGAATTCTCTTAAATTTTTTGTTTTTTCTTCTCTTTCTGATGTTTTTTACAGTATTCTCATTGATTCTGGTGCTACCAACTCATTTATTGCAAAGCAGTTTGTTCACAAGTATTCATTGACTACGTCAGAGCTTCCAGAGAAGATTCCCCTCATCATTTTAGACTCCTCTGAGTCTCCTTCTTTATTTGTGACTCACCATACTAAATATATGGTTGAGCTCCCTTCCTTCCCAAGCTTTGAATGGGATTTCTTAGTCATTGATACTCCCAAGGGAGAAGACCTCATATTGGGCTTTGACTTTCTTAATCATTTTAATCCGTTTATTGATTGGACGCAAGGATTGATCACCTTTAATTCTGATCATAAGGACTATAATGATCCTTTATTTTCTTTCAGTAATGACTTTTCTTCTGCCAAATCATGTGCAGCTCTGGTTGGTGATTCTAGAACACCATCATTTCCGTCTTCTGTCCATATTCCTTCCCTTAATTCCCATCAGTCATTAATATCATCTAGAGATGAAGTCTTCAAAGAGATTCAAGATGTTGGAGAAGATAATTCTGTATCTTCACTTCATCTCTTCTTTGGGAATATGGACCTTCCTCCTTCATCTTATCAAGACTCCCTGGAGGAGTTGTGGGATGAAGAGGAAGAGCCAGAAGAAATAGAAACCGTGATGAAGGTTGTTCCTCCTGTTTATCACCAATACTTGGATGTATTCTCCAAGGTGAAAGCAGAAAAACTTCCTCCTCACCGCGCCTGTGATCATCATATCGAGCTGGAGGGGTCTCTACCTCCAGTTGGGGTGATCTACTCTTTATCAAACCAAGAGTCAGATACACTCAGGGCCTACATTTCAGAGAATGTAGAGAAAGGTTTCATCCGGCCAAGCTCCTCTTCTACAGGAGCACCTGTTCTTTTTGTCAAAAAGAAAGATGGTGGCCTCCGTTTGTGTGTTGATTACCGCAAACTCAATGCTGTTACTAGGAAGAACAAGTATCCTGTTCCTCCTATGAACCAGCTTCTCACTGTTTTTAATGGTTCTTCTATCTTCTCCAAGATTGATTTGCGTGGTGCATATAACCTGCTCAGAATCAAGGAAGGTGATGAACATTTGACTTGTTTTAGAACCAAATATGGTAGTTATGAGTACTTGGTTATGCCTTTTGGGCTTACCAATGCTCCTGCTTCTTTTCAAAATCTTGTCAATGATATTTTTTATGATCTTCTTGATGTTTATGTTGTGGTTTATTTGCATGACATTATGGTCTTCTCCAAATCTGAGGAAGAACATGTCACTCATGTGTCCACTGTTCTTTCCAGACTCAGAGCCAATAACCTCTTTGCTAAGGCGTCCAAATGCCTATTCCATGTTTCTAGTGTAGAGTACTTAGGTTATGTTGTTTCTTCTGAAGGCCTCAAGATGGACCAAGCAAAAGTCCAGCAAATTCTCAATTGGCCGCCTCCAAGAAACCTCAAGGCTCTTCAATCATTCCTTGGCTTTGCCAATTTTTACCGCCGTTTCATCAAGAATTATTCAAAGAATATTAGTTCACTCACAAGTTTCCTCAAGAAAGATTCCCGTTTTCCCCTCAATGAGGAAGCTCTTAGACAGTTTCATCAACTCAAAGAGGAATTCACCACTGCTCCAATCCTTCTCTACCCACCATTGTAGAGACCAATGCATCAGATTATGCCTTGGGTGCTGTACTGAGTCAGGTCTCTGACTCAGGAAAACATCCCATTGCATTTGATAGCCGCAAGCTTCTCCCAGATGAGCTTAATTATGAGATTCATGACAAGGAACTCCTTGGCATAGTCTGGGCTCTCAAGCGCTGGAGAGCTTTTCTTCTTTCCATTTCTTCCCCTTTTGAAGTTCTCACCGATCATTCATCCCTTCAATATTTTATGTCTTCCAAGATTCTCATTCGCTGTCAAGCCCGCTGGGCTGAATTTCTATCTGAATTTCATTTCTCAATCACTTACCGCCCTGGCCACTTGGCCACCCTTCCAGATGCTTTGTCATGTTGGGACGACGTTTACCCAGAGAGGGGGGAGGATTTCATCAGCAAGAATCCAATGAACTATCAGAAGATAATCAAGCAAGATGAAATTAAAGCCTCAAAATTTTTTGCAGTCAAGGTGGATTCATTCTCAAATTTGATTGATTCAATTCAGAAGGCAGTGTGGCAAGACCCTCAATATAGAAGTGTCCTTGAAGATTTGGGTAAAGGTAAATCTGTAACAGATTATTCTCTTGATTCCTCTTCCAAACTTCTCCTTTTCAAAGATCGGGTGGTGGTCCCAAATGACCCCACAATTCAACTCAATATACTTCAAAAGCGGCATGACTCTCCTCTAGCTGGACACCCTGGCCAAGAGAAGACTCTCAAACTTGTCAAGCGGGATTTCCACTGGTCCGGAATGACTCAATTTATCAAGGATTATGTCTCATCCTGTCAACAGTGTTCAAGAAACAAAAATATTCATCACAAGAAGTTTGGACTCCTCAAGCCTCTTCCAATTCCAAGTGGTCCTTGGATTTGTCTTTCAATGGATACCATCACTCAATTGCCACTGTCCAATTCCTTTGACTCAATCCTCGTCATAGTGGACAGATTCTCAAAAATGGCGGTTTTTATTCCAACAATAGCTTCAATCACTTCATTAGATTTGGCCCATTTATTCATCAAGAATATTTTTTCAAAGCATGGCGTTCCTTCAAGCATTGTTAGTGATCGAGGTTCTCTTTTTGTTTCTTCCTTTTGGACCAATCTTTGTCAGCAGCTCAAGATTTCAAGAGACTTGTCAACTGCTTATCATCCAGAAACTGATGGACAGACAGAGAGGGTAAATCAGATACTAGAACAGTATCTTTGGATGTATGTCAGTTATCATCAAGATGATTGGAACACCTGGCTCCCTCTGGCTGAATTTGCCTACAATAATTCTGATCACTCTTCAACCAAGCAATCACCGTTTTTCACTGTTTATGGAAGAGATCCACAATTTGATTCAGTTCACATCACTGAAGATACTCCTGCTGGAAAGTTATCAACAAAAATCCAAACAGTACAGCAAGATGTCAAGAGAGAACTTGAAATTGCCATAAACCGGTTTAAGAGGTATGCAGATAAAGGTAGAGCAAGTCCACCTGTTTTCAATCCTGGTGACATGGTATGGCTTTCTTCCAAGAACATCAAATCAACCAGACCCACCAAAAAACTATCCGAAAGATGGTTGGGTCCTTTTCCAATCTTGAAGAAAGTCAGTTCTCATGCTTACCACCTCAAGCTTCCATCTCAATGGAAATCCATCCACCCAGTCTTCCATATCTCACTTTTGGAACCAGTCAAGACATCAACAATCCCAAATCGGCATCAAGAGCCTCCTCCTCCAATTATCATTGAAGAAGAAGAGGAATGGGAAGTCTCTCAAATACTGGACTCAAAGCTCAAGAGAAGAAAATTATGGTATCTGGTGGAATGGAAAGGTTTCAGTCAAGACCCAGAAAGATCCACTTGGGAACCAGCCAAAAACCTCAAGAATTGTCCTGAACTTGTCAAAGATTTTCATTCTTTATATCCTGACAAGCCGGGTCCCAATTCTTCAAAAGCTTGATTCATTTTTGGTGCTTGGTGGGGAGAGGAATTACCAAAAGTAAGTCCCACTCCTGGTATGCACCTTTAGGGGTATTCTACTCTTTTGTTGTAAGCATCACCCTGGCCACTCTGTGAGCACTTTGCAATTTTGGACACAGATCTTTGGCATGGCTTTCAACTTCATTTCCAATCTTATGGCCATTTTCACTTGGGACAATGGGCCATTCACTTTCAATTCATTTCCAAGATTTCAAATTCAAATTCATTCCTTCAGCATTTTGTTTTTTTTTATTTTTATGGCACTGGCGGGAGTGGTAACTACTAAAAGTAAGTTCCTCTCCTGGTGTGCACTTCCCTGAGGGGTCTACAATCTTGTCAAAACATCACCTTGGCCACTTTGTGAGCACCTGGCATCAAATTTCTCTTTCCAGGTCCTTGGCCAATTCCAAAATCAGTTATCAACCTCTGTGATGAAGATTGGAACCTCCTCAAGATTCAGTTCAGTTTCCTTTTCTCTTTTCTCTTTCTTTTATTTTCATTTTCATTCTTTATTTTTATTTTATTTTCATTTTTAAATTTTCTCTTATCACGTCAATTATCACGTCAAAACTTTTCATTTATTTTAAAATTCAACTCAAATCATGAAGCCAATGTCAAAAGAAGATCAAGCAAGTCCTGCGTCAAATGTCAAATTTTTTAATATCAGTTTTCAAATTCTTCAACTTAATCAGTCCTCTTGAATCATTCTCTCAAAATCTTTCCAATAGCCTCAACAGGCTTCACCTTGTATTGGTTCTCAGGAGCTCACCATTTCAAGGTGGGGGGTACTGTCACAACCATGGCAATTCACCTCCTTGGATCCCCATATGGCATATCAAGCCACAGTTCATTTATGGCCAATTGGCCATATCCATCACCAGTGGCCAATATGGCCACGTCATCATATTATGGACCATTTATGGCCATTTGTGAGTTGGGGCCTTCATGGCCCTTCACCTCAATCCAGAACCCATAGCGGCAATTTATGCCCAAATGGGTATTTCTGGTCATTTCCCTCAAAACCAGGGGAAATGGCCCAAATGGCTGTTTTTGGCTATTTGGGCTCATAATGCGCATTTCTGCGCATTTGCGCATATTTGCGCATTTTGCGCATTTTTGCGCACTTTGACGCAAAGTGTCCAAAAGGCACTTTCCCGCCTTTTTGGGCCAGTTTTGGCTCAGAACCCAAAAATGGCCAAAACCCCCAAAAGGTCCAGAAACATCTTCCAAGCTCTGAAGTCACCACAGCCATCCTTTTCCCCTCTGCCTTTCCATCTCAAGACCTTTGGACGTAATCTTCTTGTCAATGAACCAATATGCCACAAATGATGTTATACATCATTGTGCACCATTTTTCAACAGCAATTCAATGGTGGCAATATCAAATGGTCATTTCAACATTCCAACATCTCATCACGTCATCAAGGCACCCAATCATTCAGAGGAATCATCAAGGCTCAAGAGCAAGTGTTTCAGCGTCAAAGACCAATGACGCCATCAAGCAGTCATTGGTTATTCTCACTCCAAGTATTCCTTCCAATGGAATACTTTCAATTCATTCTCAAAAAGTGTATTCAAGAGGCGGTGCCAAAAGAAGTTGTCAAGTGTCAAAGCTCCACTCAATCCATCTTGGCAACCATATTCATTTCAATACAGTCTGGATCCACCAAGGACTGTATTTCATTTTCAAGCATGGGAAGTTCATTCAACCCAATTCAATTTCAATATTAGCCAGCTGTATCTATTTCCAAAACAATCAATACAGCCTCAAGGATCAATACAGATCAGTTTTCAGCCTGAAGAACTCAAGCTCCCAACTTTTCACATATACCGGCTACCCTTTTCACCCTGGGGGGTTTTCCCCAGTTAATTAATATACTTTGATTTTATTTTCATTTTAGTTAAGCAAATACTGATATTATTAAGTCAGTCATTTAGCACCTTTCTCTTTCTCTTTCTTTGCCTGTCAATGGATATTTGGTGGTCATATCCTTACTAACTCCATGGTTCATTTTTGGCAGGTTGAAACAGTGATTAAGGACTTACTTGGTTGGCTCTTTGGCCATTTGGCTTCCTTTTCCTCTTTGCATCTCATCTTGTACCTGCATATCTTTTAGAGGAATTCATTCTTATTATTTTTATTCTTTATTTCTTTTGGAGTCTTCCAAGTGAGTTCCCTGATTGCTGAGTGCCAGTCCACTCTTGTATTTCCACTAGAGCCCCTGTGACAGTACCTTCAGATAGCCTTTACTGAGAGCCTCAAACCTTTCTCCCATTTGATGGTATTCTTCCTCTTTCTCTGGATTTTAGATGAGAATTGAAAATCAAGGTTTATGCTCAGCTCTTATTTTGAGGTGAATGACTTTGTCATTCCCTGCCCTCTGATTATGAAAATTGTCTTTTTGAAGAGGTGACTTTATTTTTTCTTTCAATACCATTCATGAGCTATTTTGGCTCAGCTCACTTTTTGGTGGCATTTTGCTCTACCATTGGTTGATGGTATTCTGCGGGCATGCTTGTGCTCTGGTTTTGAGTCACAGGCTGAGAATTCTTCTGACTCAGATGAAGCTCTTGCAGTTCAACTAATCCCTTCTATAGTAGTATGATCTAGTACTATATTGGAAAAAATAAATTGACATTATCAGTATCTTATAGTATTACTTATTCCTTATTGATGCTAAGATATTAATAATGAAATTAGAAGTCTAATTTTACTCAAAACATTTAGCATAAAATATTAGTTGTTTTAAATCATTTTTGAAGATATCCTCATCTTTTTCATAACACTTATTTATTTAAAAAAAAACTCAGCTTTCATATCTGAACTACTAATGACCTAGATCATAATCATGATATCAATATATTTTATATATTACCCTTTTGTGAGTTTAGATACAGCTATATCATAATATTTAATCCTTATATAATCCATTGGCACCCTTATCAAGAGATATAACCTCATATTATTACTATATAGTATCTATAATAACAAAATACAGCTCAATATTAATTCTCAGATAATCATAAGTAACATTACTATTGGTACTAATAGTGATATTATAAAATACTATTTTAACCACTTAACCATAAAGGAGAAATGTGAGCCTGGGAGGTATATATGAAATACCCATAAGGCCACAAAAAACCTTTTATAAATTTTATTTTCCCTTAAACATACTTTTAAAATTAATTCAAAACAAAAATAAGTATAGCTTCATTTTTTATAAGTAAAATTATAAATATTATGCCATTTTTGTATTTTACACCAAAAAATAACATAGGGTAGACCCATAGGGTTTTATGCCCAAAAATGATTATTAATTTTTTTATTGGAAGTTTTAAGAATATCTGTAAGATGTGACTATGAGACTGATGATAATATTAATATTAATCAACAGTACTATGTCTGTTCTTATGAAATATAATAATAAAAAATTATTATAACCACAATTAAATAATTATAAAATTATTTCTTACACGTGTTATACACTACTAGTGATTATAACAGTGAGCAGTAATTGTCTACAAGAATCAATTACAAAAAGAATTTAATAATAAAAACTTCTTTTATTAAAATAATAAATTATTTTAATATATAATTATCTTTTACAAGAATAATTATAAAGATAATTCTTGAAGAAAACTATTACTAGAGAAAAACTTTAAGAATTAAAGATAAATGACTCACTAATACTCCAAAGAGCTTATTGATAGATAAAAGTAGAAAACTTTGACGTAGAATTGTGGTTCTAAGGGATCAAAAGGATTTATAACAGTATTACAACAATATATAGTTGGATTCTATGATTTCACGTCTTTCTGGTTGATTCTGAAAGATTTAAAACACTTAAGAATAGCTTTAACTAATACTTACTTGTTTGGTAATAATGATTTAATAAATTGATAAGATGATGATGTGGAAAAAACAGCAAGAGGAGGCCTCTTTTAAGTCAACAACAGCTCACAGAGGCGTGCCATGAAGCAAACTGAAAAACCAGTGAGTGAGAAAACAATAAACCCTTTTGGTTTATTGATTGCATCATTATTTGTCACGTAACATTATCATAATTACTTATTTGATGCTCTTACGTGACTACCAACCCCAATATGGTTAAGAATAAAAGGAGTAAAACTTGTAAATCTTCTTTTATTCTAAAATAATCATTGATTTCTCAAAGTTATCAATGTTATTGCCAATTTCATCACAGGTTGTAACTACTGTGAATTTTTGAAGATTCAGTGTTTCACGTAGAATAACCAAAAATGGACTGTAAGTAAAACTTTTAATTTTACTAGTAAAGCTGTAAATATTTTTGGTTTTACCATAGATAATACAGTTCTCCTTCAGTCCTGAAAGTTTCAGAAAGATTAATTAAGAATTGTATTTTTAATGAATTTTTGAAGTTTTTACCTCATTTCTATGTAGAATTGCAAATAGCAGTGTTTTGCTGGTTGCTATGAGGTAAATCAATGAATATGGGTCCCAAAAGGGTTTTAATTACTATTTTGGGGTTTATCCATGGAAAGTCATTAGTAATTGACATGGTTACAGGAGTGTAAGTAGCTCATTACCTCCTTGGCACGTCAAAATAGCAGGTTATTTGCTATTTTCATATGATTACAGTAGGTGTAACTTGGTAACCAAGTTCCCAAAGAGTTTTGGTTTACCAATTGGGCCAAGATGAGCCATGGATCCATGCTCTGGAGCTATCCATGCCTCTGAGGCCTCAGAAGTTGGGTACCCTGGCTCTCTTTGATGTCTTTTGTCCCCCTTGCCTATTTTTTACGTCAAAATAGTAATTTAAGCTTCAAGTGAGATATCCACTATGGGTGTACCAAAGGTCCATGTAAGAATACCATAATATTAAGTGCTCAAAACATGCATAACACTATTCTTAGTGTATATGTAACATGGGATTTCTCACTTTCCCATTATTTTGGCTAAAAATCAAGAAAAACAAAACTTTTCACAGATCTTTTATGTGGTATTAATGATGTGGTATTGAAGTATTTACCATTTTACCACCTCAAATACTTAAATTGAGCTTATTCACTCTATGAAGCTACCCTATGTGAATTTTTGTGTAGAGTCCAAATCTGGTCTTAAATCCATGGATTTACTTACTCAATAAAAAGTTATTCATCTTTTCTGAAATTGAAAATGATGAATTTTGGATATATGCATGACTTATGAGTTGTGCATAATTCAAAATTTCTTTTTAAGATAATTGTGGCCTATTTGGGTATGTAAAATATACCTCAAGGCTCACAGTAGTACTCCCCAACAGCAATTTTCATTAGAATAGCCCTTTTACTCATCTTATCACTTATTTTTTACTATTCTCATCATGTAACACTCACAGTTATAGCTTTTTATCATCATTTTAGAGCTACCTCATATAGTTAGCCTGACAAGAATGGGGAATAAGGAAGACAGCACCCATATTTTTACATATTTCCATTTCTTATAGCCTTTCAAAAACAATGTGTTTAGTAAAAATTCACCTTGGGATGTTTGAGACAGTAATTTTCTTTGATATTTCTCATTTTATTCAGATATTGAAGAATTTTTTATTAGCTTTACAATTATGTACCTTTCTATTGTGATTTCACATATGTGAGATATTTTTTCTTGTAAATAATTCTTAAATATTTTCACTAAATGGAATTATTTCACCATTTATTGACGAAATTTGAGTTTATTTAAGCACCACTCCCATTCAAAATAAAGTATGTTTTAATTTTGAACAGCATCAAGAGATTTAGAAATGAAATTACTTTATCACATTTTTGATAAACTACACAATATTTTGAAGATTTATTATTATTTTAACAGAAAACTTTCCTATTATATACCCACAGCCTTATTCAATTATTTCAATGAGAATTTTCGAAATGGTTTTGTTTCATAAAGGTATCCCACCAAAGGTCTGAAACATTGGATCATATTTTGTAGTTATTAATTTTTTGGTACACAGTCTTTTGCTGTATTTAAGTTCTATTATTTATTGCTTTCTTTTCTCTTTAAAAACCACTTTTAATTTTTTTCTATAGGGATTCAAGTGGGCATATATTAGTGTAAAATGATATAAAAATTTGTGTATGTTATTTGAGTCATTTAGAGCCATTGAAAATATATTTTCATAATAATTATGGTATTAAATATTTAGTTTTACAAAAAATATGTATATTTAATGTGTAAAATAACTTGGAGTTCCTTGAGGATATTCTTATTAAAACACAT
The DNA here is from genome assembly GCA_023105745.1 of Austropuccinia psidii. Classification (NCBI taxonomy): domain Eukaryota; kingdom Fungi; phylum Basidiomycota; class Pucciniomycetes; order Pucciniales; family Sphaerophragmiaceae; genus Austropuccinia; species Austropuccinia psidii. The sequence goes on from JALGQZ010000006.1 coordinate 1,145,830, forward strand.
TACAGAGTGTATAGATTCATTTTTATGTAATTAATTATATCTAGAAAATTACTGATTATACAAAGCTGTGATAATATTTGACTATAGTTTCAATCTTATTGAAAATGAAGCAAAATGGTTCTCTTTGAGAGTTTAATGTTGGTATTATTGATAAAGGTTCTCTTTCTTTCTTTATTCTTGTTGTATTTTTTAAAATTGTTTATGCATATTGTCTTTATTTGACTATAATTCATCTAGTCCTAGTAAGAAGAGGCTTATAATAAGACATAATAGCTGAAGATAGGGCTCAATGATTCTAAGTGTTCCAAAAATATTCTTTGTACATTTCTAAAATTTCTGAAATTTTCTGTTTTTGCAGTGGAACTGAGAATAATATTTCCATTTATATTCAAATTAAACACTCCAAAAGAAGTTCTTCTTTCAATTTTAATGGATCCTTATCAAAATTTATTCTTCAAATATCCAAGATTTAGCTTTTGATAAGTGTAAGAATGGATTATTATATTCTTATATTTTCTCTCTAGGGAGAAAATAATGATATTATTTTTTACTGAAAAATTTAGGAGACCTGTGAATATATTTAATTTAATATATATAATTTTCTGTATTGAAAGAAATAGCATTAATTTTAGAGAGAGTAATTGCTATTTTTCATGAAGAAACTCATAAAAAGATCATAAGAATGAAACTGAATTACCTCAGAAGGTTTTGAGAATAAGATACTCACCAAGACCTAACCTGACTTGATGTAGCTAATAGTGGTATCTATAAGAAAAATCAAAATGTTTTTATTTCATAATATACAGATATCAACCCAATCATGTAAATAATAAAAATTAGTGCGGGAATTCAGCTACATATAAACCTTAATCTTCACCTCATATCTAAATTAAAGGTTTTGGTAAGAATCCCATCATGCATTAAAATTGATAACAAATAAAAAAAAGGGCTATCCAATTTCTCAAAAATAACTAGATAGTATTAAAAAAATTAATTAAAATCATTTTAAAGACCAAATGATATTAAAAGAAATAATCACCTCAGATTCAACTTTCACATATTTATTTTCAGAATCCTGATGTAGGGCTATTCCTTTAATAACAGAGCCAGATCTTATGGATTTTAATACCAAATCCCTGTATCTAATACAATATATATATATAAGCTCTCTAAAGTTGATTTGATTCAAATATAAGCTACTAATATTTCAATAAGAGCTTATCTTTCATGAATTTTTGATATTTTAAGCTAGGTATAGAAAATGGGGGACCATTCTTCAGATAGAATATAGGAATGACAAGGAGCATATTTTATGATTTATATCATGAAAAGAGGAAAGCTGATTAATAATTAAGGATTATAATACAAAATCATCATAAAAATAATTTTATCATGAAATAACTTTCAAAATGATTGGATTATGAGAGTTTAAGCATAAATAAGGCTTTTTACACTGAGCTTACTCAGTATATGGGCAATCAGAGTCCTTCAGATGTCTTCAGTACAGATTATTATGTATAAAACATGTCATGATATTCCTGTGAGGTCTATTGGTGAAACCCTCTACAATTTATTAGTGAAATTAAAGATATTTAGACTTAAAACCACTTTTGAAATCAACTAAATTCTGTATTGAGGTTGTGAACCACAAGCCAACAGCTGGGAGTTGAAATTTTCGCTCCTTCAGAATAAACAAAGGAAAGGATGGTATTCCACCCCCACAGGTCTTTTCAGTATCAAAAGGTAAGTTTTATCCAGAAAAATATGTCTATTTTCCCTTTATCTTAATAATTACTACGTGATACAGCCATTCCAAACAGTATTACACTTATAACTTCAAGTTTTTTATTAAATTAATAATTATTTTAGGCTTATTATGATAGCCCAGCTGATAACGTCTGCACCCTGTGTGCTCAATAACACGCAAAATCACAATTTCTGTCAGCCTGTGACTCAAAATAGAGCACCAGCATGACATCCAACATGCCATAAGTAATGGTATGAGGAATATTGGACAAATATAGCCAATACAAGTAAATTATAAAGAGGAAACCTCCTCAAAGATAATAAGAAAGGACAAAGATATGCCCTATCAAAGATAAGACCAAATAAGCAAAAACTCTTATTCTGGCCTCTAATCTAACTTATGTATATTTAATGGGAACCCCACCAGAATTGTTATTTTTCTTAAAGCTCACATAGAGAGCTACACAATGATATCATCCATGTTGTTGTAACACCACTACAACTGGAGATACCATATAACCTTATTTTCAAAACCAAGTCCCCCTGAAAGTCAAAGAGGGCTTGTACAAAACTGTACAAAAGTATAACCAAATTAAAGATCTCAACAAGAGCTTTAATTTGAGACACCTTAGACCTCTGTATCTCTTAAATTGACTGAGGGATCTTGGTTCAAAGGTTTAATAACCAAAATACAGATATTCTGAAAACAAGAAAATAAACAAACCCCTGTATTTTTGGCATACACTCATACAACTGTACAGTGTAATATACCAAACTGTAGAGCTAATCAAGCCCTACAAAACTGTATCATCAGAATGCAGATATCTTCCAAATTGAAGAAGATATCTAGCATGGAAGTTTTTGAAGCCTCATACTGATGTACAAAATTACATCCAAAAACTTAAAACCCTTATAACTCTTGCTATTTGCAAGAAGGGTAAACATGAAGCATACCAAATTGAAGAGCTCATTAAGCCCTTCAATTCTGTGCTCTTGGTTTCTTGATATCTCAAAAACTGACTGAGATATCTTGGTTGGAAGTATTTTGACCAATACTGGCCTGTACCAAACCTGTACCAACCAGTACTGGCTTGATACTTAAAATAATGGTTGTTTAAAGCTTAAACCCGCCCAGAATGACTAATATTAGTCATCCAGACACTCTGGACACGTCACAATGGTGCTGACGTGGCCTGTGAAGAGTTTTTTCACCCTGTATTGATCCAGAATGATCATTTGTGGTCCCAAAACCACAATTCTGACTATGCTGACGTCAGAATTGATGGTACAGAACCACAACCCAGCCTCCAGAGTGAAAATTTTCACTCTGTAGACGTGTGAAGAGCCTACCAGTCTTTCACAGTCCTCAGAGGAGATAAAAGCAGGTCTTTCCTCACTGGAAAAGACTCATCTTATCATGAATTAACATCCTTACATAGTAAAACTGTCTTATACCAGTAGTACTCTTAGGATTATATTGATATAATTAAAATAATTAATTATTGTAGTGTTTCTTTACAGTCAAAGATATTAGAGCATTGCAACCCAGGTCCTCAATAGACTCATCACCACTGTTACCACATAGCAGTAGGACCTGAAGACTTAATTTTTATTTATTTTGTGTGTGTCACAGTCATAGTGCTAGCTTGTATTTACTATTTTTAAGCTACTACATAGACTCACCCTGACATTTTGGGGGCCTGGCCGTTGTTTTAACCTATTCTGGACCTATTTTGGCGATTTTTGGATCATTTTCACTATTTTTGAAGGTTTTTTACTATAAAAGTAAGTACAATTTCGAGTTTTTTCATTTTTAAACTAATTTCAATATCTTATATTATAAAAATATAATATATATATATATTATATATTATATTTTATCAAAATATATTAAATAAAATATTTTTATTTTATTTTTTGAGTATTTATACTCTTCAAAGCTTTATATTGCAATTTTCACGAAAATTAATAATAATAAGTAATTATTATTAATTTTTCAAAGTTATTTTTATATACAAACAGTATATTTAAATAAAAAAAACATTATTTTTTACCAAATTGTGTAAAAATTCATTTAAATCATAATATTTATTGTAAATCAACAATAAATATTGAAATAATAGTTTTATTATTTCAATTCTTTAATATTCTAATTGAATATTATTGAAGAAGATCTTTTTTTACTCAAGTTGAGGAAAAATTGATTAAAATTTCTTTTTTTTTTTTTTGATAAATAATCAAAAAAAAAACCTTAAAAATAATAAGTCATTATTATCAATTTACCACGAAAATTGATAATAATAAGTAGTTATTATTAACTTCTCAAACTTATTTTTATATACAAATAGTGTATTTAAATAGAAAGTATAATTAATTTTTACCAAATTGTGTAAAAATTAATTTAAATCATAATATTTATTGTAAATCAACAATAAATATTGAGATAATAATTTTATTATTTCAATTCTTTAATATTCAAATTGAATATTATTGAAAAAGATCTTTTTTTTACTCAAGTTGAGGAAAAATTGATTGAAATTTCTTTTTTTTTTTTTTTTGATAAATAATCAAAAAAAAAAATCTTAATAATAATAAGTCATTATTATCAATTTACCACGAAAATTGATAATAATAAGTAATTATTATTAACTTCTCAAACTTATTTTCATATAAAAATAGTATATTTAAATAAAAATATAATTATTTTTTACCAAATTGTGTAAAACTTAGTTTGAATTAAAATATTTATTGGGAAACCAGCAATAAATATTTGAGTGATAAGTTCATTATTATTCTAATTCTTTAATATTGAAGATCAATATTATTTAATACAATCTGTTCTTTCTTAAACTGAGGAGGAAATTGATTGAAATCTGTTTTATTTGATAAATAATCAAATAACAACAAAAGAAAACTTAATTATACAACAAAATTATTGTATAATTGAGATATAGACCCTTTTCTTTCCTCTAAAGAAAGAAAAATTGGAAATTGAACTATTAACAGTTGATTTTTCCATTTCAATAAGTGAATAACTTATCAATAATATTCAAGTTTAATAATATAACTTTTAATATTAAATACTTTACTTATGAAAATAAGTCAAACAAAACTGTTATTTCTTCAAAAAATAAAAAATAATTAAAACTCAAATATCAAACCAAAATCAGAAGAAATAACAGTAAGGAATTGAAAATTTTGTTTATTCAAATTGAATTACAAACCTTCTCCATTTTCTTTCAAGTGGAAAAAATACATTCCATTTGAGACAAAATCACAGTGAAATTCATCTGTACCAAGCCTCAAAGACAAGGAGGAAGTACCAACTCCCAAGCAAATTGCCAAAGAGTATAAAGCAGAAATCTGTCCAAGGGCCTTTTAAAGGTAAAAAAAAAAAACCTTGAAAAATACAGTATTTTTTGTCTTTTGTCATTTTTTAACATGACACCTCCATTCCTCAGAGATCTTGCATACCCAAGAAATCAGCCAGAAATATGGCAAAGAAGAAATAGAGGGAGAAGACCACCACCTTCTGGATCAAATAGCCATGAAGGGACTTATTATCAGGAAACTCCTGCCCAAAGTTCCACCCCAAACCAAGTTCAGCCAAGTCCAACAAAAGAATTGGACAGATGCAGAAAAAATAACTCATATGCATCTACTCCTGAAAGACTTGTTCACATGGAGTATGGACAACAAAACCTTCACCATGAAAGTATTATGGGAGGAAATTGGAATAATGAGGCAAAAAATATGAGTAAATCTTATTACTTGCCAAAAGGTTCTGGAAGAAATGAAAAGTTGGAATCTCAACAGCCATTTCATACTCTCAGAAGAGACTTGAATCAGAAGGAATCAGACAGAAACCCAAGCCATAGAGAATTCTTGGCATATGGAAGAGCCCAATCTGATTCAGGAACACCAAGGCATGGAAGAAGAAATTCCATCTTTCCCACATCAGTCCAACAGCTACAGGACTTGAAATCAAAAGGACAATATTTCCAGGACTCTCCAGTCATCCCTGCTAGTTTCCAGCAGAGGACATGGAGCCCTAGTAGGAAACAAGAATTCTTTCAGAAAGGAGAAGATAGAATCAGATCCTTTGATGAAACAATGAATAAAATGAGTCCAAGAGGAACACAAATCCTAAAAGACACTGTACCTACAAATAGTGTTAGCTCAGAATCAATTGATCCGCAGCTTATGCCTATTGATGATAAAATACCCCCTCAAAAATTTGAAACCACAGAGTCCAGAGGTAGTAGTTTCATATGGTCCAACATGGGTAAATTCATGGATTGGACATATGATCATGTTCAAGAAGTGACTTCAGAAATGAAAACAATCAAGGAAGAAAATTCCTTCCAAACAACAGTCATCAAAGACTTGAACACAAATCTATCCAGAATTTGGGCAGAATTTGAAAATACAAACAGACAGTTGAACTCAATATTAGAGGAACAACAAGCTGTGAGAAGAGATTTAAGAAATATCCAATATCAACAGCAAAGCCTGGAAAAAGAAGTGGATTTTCTCTATAAAAAGGAGGGAAAAAAAGATAATTTCTTCCCTCAAACAGCTCAAGATGATAAACCACTCACCAAAGTAAAAGAGGAAGAATCAGAAAACCAAGTTCCTGCATCCCAGGATCCAAAGTTAAGGTCTGAGTCTATTTACCAAGATGGTGAGAACCTCAGTTACTCTGAGAAACAAGCATTGAAGCAATTACCTGAAGTGGTAAATTGGCCTAAATTCTCAGGAATTGGAGAATATGATCATATGGAGCTTATTGATTATATTAATGGACTTTTTGTTGATGTCCCAAAGATACCAGACTACTGGATCACCACAAGACTCAACACTGCATTCAGAGGCCATGCAAATATATGGTACACTGAAATGAAAGAGATACATGGTAGGAAAAGCTGGCCATGGTGGAGAAACCAAATAATACAAAAGTACAGCAATGGTAATTGGATTTGGCAAAAAACCATCTCTTTTGAGAGTGACAGATACTCTACAGAAAAAGACCCTTATGAATGGTGTCTTAAACAAACCAAAAGACTCAAATCTATTGATCCAAACATGACAATAGAGATGAGAAATCATAAGATTCTGACAAAACTTCCAGGAGACTTAGAACATGCAGTAAAGTGCAGATGCAGCAAAATAAGCAGCTTAGATGACATAGCAAATGTCATACAAGATGTCAGAAAAAAGACATCAATTGGCAGTAGTTCACCCTATAGGTCACATGATATCAGAGAAAAACCAAAGATACTCATGGAAAAAGACCTCAAACCTACTAATGGTGAAGAAGCACCAAGGAGAAGGAACACATGCCATAACTGTGGATCACCTGACCACTATGCAAATAATTGTCCCAAGGGAAAAAAGAAAATATTTGCAATAGAGGAAGAGTCAGTGGAAGAACACATGGAGTACAAATCTGACTCTGACAGCATGGGAAATGGGCTAAGACAGGATTCAGACAGTGGATCAGAGCCTATTGAACAATATTTATTAGAGTATGAGGATGAGAAAACAGAATCAGTCCTAGGAAACTCTGTGAAACCAGAACTCATTCAACCCAAAAATGGTGAAGACAGAAGTGGCAGAACCATTGATGCTAAAGAGTATTTGGAAGTACCCAAAACTGGTATGGCCTTTATTCATGGAGCAAAATCAAAACTTGATGTGTACATTGAAAATAAAAAGCATCCTTTGATTTTCGACACAGGAGCAAATTGCTCAGTAGTAGCCAAAGAATACTTGGACAGACACTTTCCAATGTGGAATGCAGAGATACTTTTAACAAAAGCAAGAAGCTTTAAAAGTGCTGCAGGCGAAATGAAGTCACTTGGAATAATCCAAAAAATAATTATAATACCACACAAAATGGGAAACCTCAGATTAAACATTGAGTTTGTGGTACTTGAAAATGCTAAGTTTGATGGATTCTTAATGGGTACAGAGTACCATAGAATCTATGGCATAAGCATACATAATTCCCTAGAGAGTTACTTTATAATTGGGCAAGACAAACAAAGAAAGTTCTACTTTGAAACTGACAACCCCAATCAAATAAAAAGATATTCAAATAGGGATTATTTAATAGAGAGAAGGAATGAACCACCAGACAAAGACCAATGGGTAAAACTGGATGATGCTTCAGATCAATATTCTTATTTGAAAGGATCAAGAGCCTCCATGAGGACAAAAGAGTCTCATCAATGATGAGCCTTTTTTGGAGGGAGGGTATGTCAGCCTGTGACTCAAAATAGAGCACCAGCATGACATCCAACATGCCATAAGTAATGGTATGAGGAATATTGGACAAATATAGCCAATACAAGTAAATTATAAAGAGGAAACCTCCTCAAAGATAATAAGAAAGGACAAAGATATGCCCTATCAAAGATAAGACCAAATAAGCAAAAACTCTTATTCTGGCCTCTAATCTAACTTATGTATATTTAATGGGAACCCCACCAGAATTGTTATTTTTCTTAAAGCTCACATAGAGAGCTACACAATGATATCATCCATGTTGTTGTAACACCACTACAACTGGAGATACCATATAACCTTATTTTCAAAACCAAGTCCCCCTGAAAGTCAAAGAGGGCTTGTACAAAACTGTACAAAAGTATAACCAAATTAAAGATCTCAACAAGAGCTTTAATTTGAGACACCTTAGACCTCTGTATCTCTTAAATTGACTGAGGGATCTTGGTTCAAAGGTTTAATAACCAAAATACAGATATTCTGAAAACAAGAAAATAAACAAACCCCTGTATTTTTGGCATACACTCATACAACTGTACAGTGTAATATACCAAACTGTAGAGCTAATCAAGCCCTACAAAACTGTATCATCAGAATACAGATATCTTCCAAATTGAAGAAGATATCTAGCATGGAAGTTTTTGAAGCCTCATACTGATGTACAAAATTACATCCAAAAACTTAAAACCCTTTTAACTTTTGCTATTTGCAAGAAGGGTAAGCATGAAGCATACCAAATTGAAGAGCTCATTAAGCCCTTCAATTCTGTGCTCTTGGTTTCTTGATATCTCAAAAACTGACTGAGATATCTTGGTTGGAAGTATTTTGACCAATACTGGCCTGTACCAAACCTGTACCAACCAGTACTGGCTTGATACTTAAAATAATGGTTGTTTAAAGCTTAAACCCGCCCAGAATGACTAATATTAGTCATCCAGACACTCTGGACACGTCACAATGGTGCTGACGTGGCCTGTGAAGAGTTTTTTCACCCTGTATTGATCCAGAATGATCATTTGTGGTCCCAAAACCACAATTCTGACTATGCTGACGTCAGAATTGATGGTACAGAACCACAACCCAGCCTCCAGAGTGAAAATTTTCACTCTGTAGACGTGTGAAGAGCCTACCAGTCTTTCACAGTCCTCAGAGGAGATAAAAGCAGGTCTTTCCTCACTGGAAAAGACTCATCTTATCATGAATTAACATCCTTACATAGTAAAACTGTCTTATACCAGTAGTACTCTTAGGATTATATTGATATAATTAAAATAATTAATTATTGTAGTGTTTCTTTACAGTCAAAGATATTAGAGCATTGCAACCCAGGTCCTCAATAGACTCATCACCACTGTTACCACATAGCAGTAGGACCTGAAGACTTAATTTTTATTTATTTTGTGTGTGTCACAGTCATAGTGCTAGCTTGTATTGACTATTTTTAAGCTACTACATAGACTCACCCTGAAAATTTCTACTCTTATATCCCCGTTAAATACATATTTTGATTGAACTTATTAGTTTGAATCATACTTCTAGTCTTTTTACAATAGATCATAGAGCAATACTGAAAGATATCGACTCTTATCAAGAGCTAAGATATAAATTTTTTATGTGCTTTGTACTTTTGATCATTCTTTTTCAAAGCTCTAGATTTTCTATGAAGAAGCTTCTGGGTATTATTGAGGATGTGCTTTTTTTATGGAATATTTAAGCCATAGCATAAAGAAAGATATCATCATTTGTGATTAGCTTTGATAATTTTGGGTACCCAGAGCGGATAGAGTCTTTGAAAATTTTATTTATGTGATAATCTCTGCTATCCTATCAAGAATAGCGCAAAGATGGGTTATGGTCTCTTTTGTAAATAGGAGCATTTTTATTACATAATTGAAATTATTGCAATTTATTCTTTCTTCATTAATTTAATTGAGATTTTATGAGATCACATTTATCAATTCAAATCTAACAAATTTAAAGTAAATATATTTGATAATTCACAAATGATAATTTAATATTGACTTGAAGGAGAATAAATCTCCTTCAGAACAAAAGCTTTCCTCTTTGTGAAAAGGTCTTAATAGCATACTTGATTTTAAACTTTGATTGAAGTTTTTTGGAATTGTGTAAAGTAAGAATATCCAGAATACTAATGAAGAAATATTATTTTATTATTCTTTTTATTAGAACTAAGGTTTTCATCTTTTTCTCGCTTAATTGGTTGATCTCCTTATGGCCGTAGTTTTCTGACCAGCCTTTTTTCCATAATTAATCTGGACCTTGAGACGTGGGTTTGATTTTTATTCCAATGTAAAATACGGTGAAACGTTACAAATGTAGAGTAAATATGTTGATTAATTCTTTTTCCACTACCTTTTTAGAATGATATTATCTTTGAATTTTCTTCTATTAAGCTTGATTTAAGGGTATTGGAAAGAATAGAAGAGCTGAAAGACTGTATATATCTTGGAAATATTTTAAATTAAGTGTGCTATCTTGAAGTAATTTGTGGTAAGAGAAAACATGAGTGTGAAAATAAATGAGGGTGAACCAAAAATTTCATTCAAAATTGATATATAACATTCCATGAAAATGACTATCATGAAAAAGCTGAGACTGATATGAGATGAGTTTATTAAGGTAATGCTACAGTACTATTTTGTATCAAGAAAAACCAATATTTCTTATAATTATTAAGCTTATCACAGGGAGAAAATCTTTGTTTCAATAGTACAGATTACTGAATTGAATTTTAATAAGTGATAATAGAGATGGAATAATATCATATTCTTGCATAAATAAAGCCCGAAATTTTGCTAAAGGGACTTATTGAAGTAATTAATCACCTGGTGATAAGGTTTTTATCAAGGAAATCGGATTTATCATTTAAAAAAGGGTTTAGGAAATAAGCTCCTAAATATAAAACATCAATACTTAAAGTGCTTCTCCATTTTCAGTCTCTCATTAATGGTCTTGTGTAAGGGTAGCTTCAATTTGGATTATGGATAGGGGCTTAACCCTAGCTCATAGTTAATGGTAATACAGGTCTTAAGTAGGATGGGATCTCTTGTACTTAGTAGGTGTAATCCTTGGTGATGAAAGGAAAAACAATTATTTTTGAAATATTCACATATAAAATTTGTTTTTTATTTGATATTATCTATTAGATCCCAGATTTTTAATGACAAATGGAATCTTAAATGATTATAAAATACCATATGAAATCTTCTTTATATTTTGAAGAGTTATTTTTCATACATTTTTAGAAGCTTGACTTCTTATAAAAGGACTTAATATTTACTCTCATGAAGTTTTTCTTTAGTAAAAATGAGAAATGAGTCGTATTTGAATAGAATTATTATTGATATTTATGAAATAATAATTTTTCAATATGTAATTTACGCTAAATTAATCTAAATTCTCTTCTCAAAACCTGATTTTAATTAATTCTTGGCTATATTGAAAGGACAAAGTATTATTCTTTCTCCTATATCAGAATAATAGAAGTTAATAAATAAGAATAGAAAGATAAAGTAGCATTAAATTCTTCCAAGTCAGGTATGTTTTCTCAAAAAAAAATTAATAACATGAAATGAAAAATATTTTGTTTTCCTTTTACGAGCCAATTTTATTTATAATTTTTCTTTTTTTTTCAAAATAAAAGAAATAGATTTTTCCTAATTTCTACTTTTTGAAATTTTGTATCCCTTTTCTTAAAAAAAAACATTTTTTTTCTTTTTTAAAAGAAATTAAATTTTGGTCAGAATCTCTTATCAAAAGTTCAATTTATTATAATATTAAATAATCCTAAAGTAAATTAATAAGGAATATTATTTTAAAAAATGAATATTTGAATATAACATTCATTGAAGATTATGATTTAAAGTATTATTCTTATTATAAAATACCTTTTTTTGAATTAAGATTAAATGGAGAAATTTAATTCTGAGGTTTTTTGTGGAAATTAAAGTAGAAAATTTCAATTTCCTCTATGAGTATATTAGATTCAAATAGATTGAGAATTTCTTTATCTATGGAGAAGAGATTTTGAAATTGACAAGATAAGTATTCCAAATTTATTATTTTTATCATTATTATTTTTTTGATTTTTTATTCAAATAATAAATATTGAATAATTTAGAAATTGTAGAGCTTCAATCAATTGAAGACCCTTTGCTCTTTAATAATAAAAAAGGCTTGAAAAATAAATTCATAATTTAAAAAATATTTAATGAGTAAGATAAAACAATAATAATCAACCTAAATGGTACTATTGTGAATATATTTCATCAAAGATTTCATTCTAAATAAAAAATCCTATTTATCATACCTTTCAAAAAAGGCAGAGCCAATATCTCAAAAAATTCTTATGTAACTGTTGCATCCTTGACCATATTATAATTGAAATTATCTTATAAGCACATTTAATTCAGTCTTATATCTCTCTCTTGGTAGCTACACAATCATTAGATCGATAAAAAACTCTTTAAACATATATAAAATTATCTAACCGTTTCTCTTTCAAGAAAATATCGCAGGGGGGAAGAACTAAATTTAAAAAGTATAGGATCCAATGCTGGAAAGTAAGTCTAAAATGGGTAATAAGCTGGACTAGTAACCTTCTCAAGGAAGGTTGCACCCAAAATTGCAATTTTATATGAAGTATTGACAAAATTACCATTATAATTACTCAAAATTGAGCTATTGAGAGTATTACTTGTATAAATTATATAAATGAGAGAAGTTAATCAAATATCCTTAAAAAATTATTGGTCATAATTCTGAATTGATAATTGAATTCATTCAAAAATAACATATATTGATCAAAATTGAATAACTCAGATATCAACTAACCAATTAAATGAGAATAAATATATTGGAAACGAAGGTTCTAATAAAGAACCGAATGAACTTGGCTTAAAGGTCACTAGGAATAGTGATCTAAAATTACATTAGGAACATAGAGTAAGATTTAAAATAAATCAGAAATATTAGTAGCAAGGGAAGTGACTCAAAAGAAAAGAAAAGTTTCATTTTGGATGGCTATATTGAAGAAAATGTGAGAATATGACATCTTATAAGATATGATAAATAAAGGATACGAGATTGACACTTATAGAGTCACTATTGATTGAATAAAAACAAAAGGTGTAATTAAGCTCCTAAATTTCTTATTACTTTAGGAATTTTAGATGAAAAATATTTCTTGTAAGCAAAGGCACTCTCTACGGTGACTTCATTTTACCCCTTTGTGGAGATACTTGTTTTAATGATTCTGAAGAGGCCAAGATTGAAATATATCCCTATTCTTTATGACCCAGATGAGGGAATGTTCAATTGATTAGCGGACTATTTATAATATCAAAGCTAGAAGAATTGATATTCAGGAGTAATTTTACAACATAAATTTAAGTAGTCTACGAATTTGTTTCATTTGGAAATGGGTGCTCATCACTTAAGGAACCAAAGATTCCATTATTATTAGCTTTCTGGAACAATATATCTCTGAGAGATATTGACAATTTGAAGATATAAAGAATTAAAAGGTAATAAGTATATTCCTTTTAATTAGATGATATAAAGTATTGTTTGTCTTTATACTTCAAGTATTATTAAATTCATGAAGTCAATTTTTCATGCTCCTGGGACAAGCACTCCACAGCTTCATTGCTTTGGTGATCTGGTAGGTATAATTTTGGCAAAAATAGATTCATTAAAAAGGTTCTAAGTAAATATGAAGCTATACTATCTTCATTTTTTGGTTTAATTCAATAATAACTTTTGTATTTTTCAAGTGCAGATAAGTCCTCCAGAGACCAATTTGGATGAATAGCTATTGAGGAATATAGCTTGATATTTGGAATGAGACAGTTATTGAAGAAAATTAGCATACACTTCAAGATTTTATCCTATTAAAATATAATACATCCACCATTTTATATTACTAGTATTGTTTCCATAAGGTTTAGGGTCTTCTGAGCCTCTTCTGAAAGTTGATATTCAATACAATAAGGTGTCTAGGTGTAAATGTATGAGTAATTATTGAATTTGTTTTTCAGAATATTCTTTGAATAAACTCCAAAATGTACATTATACTCTGTCCTCACCCATCAAAGTTTGATAGAGACCAAAATATAGAGGTTAACCCATTTTACCTGCCCTTAAACATATTTCATGGGTTGGGAATACACTATTTCTATACCATAGGCTATGAGTTGAGATTTCTTCTTTTTGTCTTGTTTAATGAACTAAATCTCAGGTGAGTTAGCTATATAATGATATATATCTCAAAAAAAGGTTCAAAGTACCATGAAATTTAGTAATAAAAGGAAAATTCTGAAATAAAATAGTAACACTAGCCACTAGGAAACCTTTCTGCATCAACAGAGCTGTGAGATAATGTTTGTTGATAATTACTAATTAAAAAACAGTCTAAATAGCAATAATGAAGCTCAATAAAGTCATTAAGCCAGTCTTCTTGGCTTGATTTTTCAGCCTTGAGATAGTTAATTGGAAATTATGTCTCCTTCTAAGCCTCCTCTCCTACAAGCTTGTGGATTCCCCCATCCCCCTCAATTTCTTTATGGGAACCATTCAAGTCTCCTTTAATTTAGCTTCTATTTTTGTCTTCAATGGCCTTGAATATTTCATTAGGATACCATTGCTCAATCTCTTCTTCATATTATGTATTCAGAAGTTTGTCCAAGATCATAATGTTCTGTGTATCAATATGACCCAGATTTAAAAGACAGGTTTAGTCCAATTCAGATTAATTTTCACCAGGTGAGCTTTCCTGCACCAAAATTGAATGGGCATATTTTGTTCTCTTCAAGTTAGGAAGAATATTGATGTGTTTACAACAGCTAGAAATTGTAGATGAAGCAACAGAATCCAAGTAATACTAAAGGCTTGTATTTCTTATAGCTTTTTGATCATGTAAATGGATTCAATTGGAGCTTCTTTATGGTATTTTTGAGCTTAAAAAATAGGAATCAGTGTCAATAATGGGCTCTGAATGTGCATTGTGAGATAACATAAGGAAGTACCTTGAAGGGGAAATATTTGGTAATTCTGTTTTTAATTTGAGAATTTTCCAACAACCATAGGTGCCAGAATCCTGCTCTGCCCCTCAAATTGATACTGAATAGTGAGCCTACAGAGAATCACAAAATAATATAAAGTTTTTGAAATAACAAATAGATAACACTTATTGGTAGTCTCTCAATGAGACATATCAAAAACACTATAGTAAAAGCTCTTATGTAGCACCAAAATTGTTGATCAAAGGAAGCCCAATAATTTTTCTTTATGTAAGAATATTCGTTGGAAATAAAGTAAAGCTTCAAAGTTTCTTGAAATATCAGCTCAATAAGCTTGATATGAGATTCAGAACTGGACTACAGATATCTAACAGATATGATAAAAATATCATCTCTTGGCTTTATTCTGATTTTATTCATCCCTTTAATAGCCATACTGATGGATTTTCTCTACTAAGAGTAATTATTCAATAAATCTTTTATTAATACTTTGATATCACTCTATAAGATGTGTCTATGAAACTCTTAATAACATTACCATTAATCAAGAATACTATGAATGTTCTTATGAAATATAATAAATGACTTTATTATAAGCACAAATAAATAATTAATTGATTAATTATTTCTTTTACTTCTTATAAACTACTAGTGATTATAAAAGTAAGCAGTACCTATCTACTAGAAACAACTACAATAAGTATTAGTAATACAGATTCATTATTAAAATGATATGAAATTATCTTTGGAAAGAATAATGATAATTATAATTCTTGAATAAAGCAAAAAAAATGAAAAAATCTAACAATCAAGAAAAACACTCACTAATACTGCAAAAATACCTTTAAAATAATTGGAAGAGTGATTTGCCGAATTATTTGTGGATTTCAAGGATCAAGATTTATTTATAACAGTAATACAAAAATATAGCAGTTGAGAAATATTTAAAATATCATATTCCTGGGATCTCACATATTTCTTATTAATTGTGAAGTAAATAAAACACTTGAGAAAATATTTTACTAATGCTTACTTGTTGGTACTAATGGTATTATTGAATAATAAGATGACTTGGAAAAGACAGTAAGAGAAGGTCTCTTTCAAGTAAATAAAAGCTCATAGAGGCTTTCAATTAAGAAGACTAAGAAGCCAATCAGTGAGAAAAAAATTATCCTCTTTGAATCATTAATTGAATCACTTGTTGTTACATAAGATTATCATAATTAGGTAATTAAGTCATTTTACAAGACTAAAAATCCATTTATGGTTAAAAAATAAAGGAGTAACAACTTCCAATAATTTTATGTTTAAAATGAAAATTAATCTCTCAAAGCTATCAATCTTATTGGAAATCTCATTTCAGCTTGTATTTTGTGTGAATTTTTGAAGATTCAGTGTTTCATGTGGACTCATCAAAAATGGACTGTAAGTAAAACTTTTAATTTGAGCTATTAATTCAGAATTTTTTTAGGCTTTCAGATGGGATATTTCATTCCCAATTGGTACTGAAAGTTTTAAAAAGATTAATTAATAATTGTATTTTTGATGAATTTTTTGAGATTTTTACAATTATCTCTACATAGAAAAGCAAATAGCAAAGTAATAGTTGGTTGCCATGATGAAAAAGAATGGATAATAATACAAAAAGGGATTTTAATACTCCTTTATCTTTTATATAAGGAAAAATATTGATAATTGAAATGGTTATAGGAGTCAGAGTTGCCCCTTATCTCCTTGTCATGTCAAAATAGCAGCTTATTTGTTATTTATTTATGATTTAATGGGACTTTTACTTGGTAATCAAGTTCCCAAAAGGCTTTAGTAGAATAACTGGGCCATCATCAGCCATATATATAAGCTTCAGAGCTATCAAGGCCTCAGAGGTCTCAGAAGTTGGTTTCCCTGGCTCTTTTTGATGTCATTTGTCCCCCTTAGCTATTTTCACGTCAAAAATAGTAATTCAGGCTTCAAGACTGATATCCAATATGGGTGTATCAAAGCTTTATGCAAGAATAAAGTAGTATAAAGTGACAAAAACATGCATAACACTATTCTTAGTATACATGTAACATGGAATTTCTCACCTTCCCATTATTTTGGTGTGAAATTGAGAATTTTTTTTTTAGAATTCTCTTATCTGGTATTAATTATGTGGTGTTGAAGTATTTTACATATTACACCTCATAGAGTTAACCAGAGCATATTTACTCTATGGAGCTACCCTAGGTGATCTTATGTTTAGAATCCAAATCTGGCCTTAAATCCATGGATTCATTTACTCAGGGAAAGGTTATTCATGTTTTCTTAAATAAAAAATAATGAATTTTGGATACATTCATAGTTCAGAATTTATTTCAATATTGATTGTGGCCTATTTGAGTATGTAAAATATACCTCAAGGGTCACACACTCACTATTAAGAATTATCTTCAATCATAATAAGCTTGTGGGAAATTCTAACAATACTTACAATACAGGCCTACTACTATTATTCAATAAAAAAAAGTTACTTAGAAAGGCTTTTAAGATTTCAACTGTAGCTTTACTACTAAGCTTCTTAGATTTTCAAAATTAAAATGCTTATACTACTCTAGAATCCCATTAGTTCAAGGATGATTGTGATCCAGGAATGTGGTATCTTATGACATGATTACTGGAGAAATGAGGGAGAGAAGACATTTATTTATAACATTTGGGCTTTTGTAGATATTTCCAAAAACAAGGGACTTGAGAAGAATTTGGTGGTGAGACCTTGCAGTCAGTGATTAATATGTTTTTGTGTAGAAAAGCTACATCCACTCAGTTTCTGACCAATAAGATTGAGCTGCAACATCAATTCAGAACGTTTTGAGTGTGCACTTGAAATTATTGTAGTTCTGATCCACAAGATTGTGTTTTTGGTGAATTTTTACATGTTTTATGAGATACTTTGTGGGAACTCTTTTTTTTGGCATAAAGAATACACAGAAGAAGTTAGTAGTGAGTCTGTTTTGAAGTTGATAATTAGCCAGAAACTATGGATGTTAAGGTATATTAGCTTCCCTCTAAGTATACTGAAAAATATACCCTCTTGATGAGATCACAAATCAATTATTTAGTCTTGTGGTCTGTCAATTAGATAACTTTATTCAGAAGTCTATATCAGTCTGTCAGCAAAAGATCACTATTATAATAATTGTAATGGCTAATATTGTTTTTATACTAATTGGAGTTGTAAGGTTTGACTATGAAACAATAAGTAAAAATTACTAATATTTTACTTATTGTACTATGAATGTACTTATAAATGAAATAAATAAGATAAAAAATAATTATAATAATAAAGAATTATTATAATTACGGCGTAAAATAATTATATTATTAAATAAATATAATAATATAATTCATATTATAAAAAATAATATATATAAAATAAATATATTAATATATTTAAAAGCACTTTATTGTTGTTACCAACAGATAATAAAGGCGTAAAAAATTGTTTTTTATTGATAAAAAACAATTAATAACAATAATATTACCAATATTAAAGCTATAAATCAATATAAATAGTATTTATATCAATTATGGAATTATTGAAAGTAATAATAGAGAAAAATTATTAAAATAAGAGAAATAACCTACTTTTAATACTTAATATAATAATTTTGAATAACTTCACGCCTAGAAATTGAAATACAACTTATTTGAATTGTAGTTACAATAAAATATAAGAGAAATAACAAATTTTCTTGGTTTTACGTGGAATTGAGGTTTTTAAGAGAAATTTAAACAAAACAATTAAATAATTGCAATAATCACCTCAAAGATGAATATTATTATAAGATTATCTTTGGTTTTTAATAATATAGAAGTTTTATATATAAAGAATAAAGAAATTACCTTTTTATTTAATGATTTAATGTTTTGTAAGCATCTGAGGGGGAAATATAGTAAAAAGAGCTCTATTTATATTAAATTCCTTCCTCCTAGAGTCCAACAGGCTTCGAGTAGATGTGCACTGATACTATCCACTGGAATTGATCAATATTTTAAGGTTTGGTGATGATTACATCATGATCAAGCCATATTATCTCATTATTACACCATTATTTAGAGTTATCACTATAACTCTAAGTTTGGTGACGTCAAGGCTGGGCAGAACCACAAATTTCGTGAATTTTATTAGTTTGAATCATAAACTAACAGAATTCACCAATTTTATCACTCATATGACTGTTAAACTTAATTTAAAGTTACAGTGAGTGATCATAAATGATCAAATTAAGCTCAAACTTCAATCCTTAATACCTTTTAAGTTTTACATGCTACAGCAATTCAGAGAGCGAATCCTGATAGCTTGGCATAGACTTATTATTCTTCCAGGGGATTTCATTACATCATCAAAACTCTATTTTTGATGATTTTTCTTGTAACTCATCTTTTCTGTCAAAATTTAATATTTTAAACTTCAAACCATGATTTCAAGGGGTTATACCTTGAATATTATAGTAAAAAATACATCATTCTTCACTAATGAACTAGTAGAATCCAACAGTCTACTTCTTTTTAAGTTTGTACCACTTTCAAAACAAAGTGGTCAACAGCTCTATTGATTTTAATCAATAATCCCTTACAGGTTTTAACCTTGTTTATAACTTGTAAAATAAAGTTCATTTATGTATTCCTACAGTAACTACGCGATGACTTTATTTTTGATTCATCACCCTATCATGCATATTTCAAAAGATATTAGCTAAAATCCTTGAATATATGCGTTGACCAAAAAGGTGCATATATTCAGCTTAACCCCTTAAGTATTGACTTTGGAGATTAGCTTCTTGATTGTTTTATGTGTGGAATTTTATGGATAATCCAATGGTACTATTTATTTCAAATTTTGCTTCATTGTTATTTGAAATAATTAAGAATCTATGGTTTTTATAAGGTATTATTACTTATAACTCATTAAATATTGACTTTACAGATATGCCTTAAAAATGGTATATGTATATTTTACCATGGGGAATCCAATGATATAATTTCTTTTACATTTTTATTCATTGGATTTTAAGTTAAACCAAGTTTTATGCCAATTTATGGCATTTTTGTAGCTTTAAGGTAATTATTTTTAATGTATAATTATTTTAAATATTTCTTGTGACATTTTTGGGTATGTGGTCATATCTCAAAGGTTAACATTCCCTACCACCAAAAAAATATTGTACCACAATCTGATATGTGTAATTAGGATATCATCCACTGTCATACCTCTTCAATAGACTTTGTTAGTCTTGAAGCTCAATAATGCTTAACTTCTCTATTCTTTAGGTTTTATTTCATGTCTGAACCTTCTTAGTAGTTTATCAGCATTTGTTATATCTTTCTCAAGTAGCCATTCATCTTCTTGAGTTGAATTTTCATACCTTACAAGGTATTCTCTTTCTTTTTTGTTTCTTGTCCTTCTTTCTTTAAGGACTTTTACAATTTTCTTTTCTTCTCCTTCTTCCAAGGGGGGAATTTCAAGTGGGGATTTATTTCTTAGTGGAAATAGTTCCTTGTCACCTGAGCTGTAAGATTTTATCAGACTTACAGGGAAAGTTGGATGTTTGTTCTTTAATTCACCTGTCAGTTCCAATTGCACAGCATTGAGTCCATGGAGTGCTTTTATCATAAATGGGCCTGCAAAGGAATCTTTCAATTTCTTTGGACCTTTTATGTTATTGAAATTAAGGGTTGATACTAGGACCAAGTCTCCTATTTTGAAGTCAGGTGGTTTATGACTTTTATCCCATCTTTCTTTTGCATATTTGAAAGAATCTTGCATACATCTGTTTGCATGGTGTCTTGCTTTGTCAAGCATTATCTTAAAACTGCTTGCTGTTGGATGTATATCCACTAAGTACTTTTTGAGGGTATCATAAGGAGGTCTTGGATTCCAACCTCTTTCTAGCATTGCTGGTGTTTTGCCAGTAGAAGAATGGTTTGATGTTTTATATGCCAGTTCAAGAGCTGGTATTAGTGTACACCAATCATGGGAAAAACCATCAGAATCTTTGAATTCTATTCCATAAGCACAGAATCTTCTTATCATGTCCTCCAAGGTTTGTATCATTCTTTCTGCTAAACCATCAGTTTGAGGATGGTAAGCTGTTGAGAATGATAATTTTGTCCCAAACAAGTTATGGAGATTTTTCCATAATGCTGAAGTGAATTTTGGGTCCCCATCACTTATAATATTCTGGAATAAGCCTGTATGACTAATGACTCTATTCCATATCATTATGGCTGTGTCCATAGCTGTTTCATCTTTGTGTCATGGTAGGAACATGGGAGTTTTGCTATACCTGTCAACCAATACTAGGCATGCATTATAGCTTCTGTCTCCTTCTGGAGGTAATGTTGCTACCCAATCCATATGAACTATTTCCCAAGGGGATTTTGGTTCTTGGATTTGGATCATCATTCCAAATTTCTTTCTTGTTGCTCTGTTGGATTTTTGACATCTGTCACAGGTTTGGAAGTATTCTGAAACGTCTTTCTTCCAATTTGGCCACCAAGAGCAGGTTTTCACCCTCTCTAGTGTTCTGTCTTCTGAAAGGTGTCCAGCTGCAACACTATCATGACACTCATGTAAAATAGAGTTTATCAGGGTTCTATCTGTTAAGGCCATAACACATGTGTGTTTTGTTCTATGGTAAAGGATTCTATCAAGGAGGTGGAATCTTCCTTCATCATATGCCTTTTTCCATGTTTCATCTAATTTTGATGAAAGTGATGGATCTTTGCAGTCTTTCATTAGAAGTTGGCTTAAGATATGGCAATTCTTGTCTATCTTATAGCTTTCTTTAACTGCGTTAAAGAATTTTGTGCCAATGTCTGTAACACATATTCCTTCTATATGGTGCTCTTCCTGTGGTACCCATGCTTGATTGTCAGGGGTATTTGCTAGAGCCCATCTGCATTTTTATGAATATTGCCAGATTTATGAAGAATAGTAATATTTCCTCTGTATTCTTGGATAGAAATTTGCCATCTCAGCATATGTCTATTTGGAGTTTTCATATTTAATAGAGATTTTACAGCATTACAGTCTCTAATCACATCAAATAATGTTCCATCCAAGTAATAATGTAATTTTTCTAAAGCCCACACTAAGCAGAGGCATTCCATTTGCCTTGCTCCATATCTTGCTTCTGTTGGCTTTATTTGTCTTGAAATAAAACAAATTGGTCCTTCTACTGGTTTATCATTGATAATTTGTGTCTGGTGTAGTGCAGCATCTAGTCCTTCTCCACAAGCATCAATGTAAAGTTCAAAGGGTAGTTTCCAATCTGGCATTAGAAGAAATGGGGCATTTGTTAAGGAATTTTTTAATTCTTCATATGCCTTGACTCTTTCTTCTGTCATTTCATAGACTTTTTGTTGGTCACATAGCTTATACAAGGATTTAGCAATTTTTGCAAAGTCCTTTATATGCTGTCTATAGTAACCAGCAAATCCTAGAAATGATTGCATTTCTTTTTTGGTTTGAGGCATTGGCTTAAGTAGTACTGCTGCTACTTTATTCTTGTCTATGCCTAGACTAAGTCCAGATACAACATGTCCTAGCGTTTTAGTTCACTGTATGCAAAATGACACATTTTCAAGGAAAATTTCATATTCAATTGCACTATTTTTTGTAGTACCCTTTCTAGTCTTGTAAGGTGATTTGCCCAAGTTTCTGAGCAAACTATGATATCATCAATATAGATAATTGACCATCCTTCTGATAATTCTTCAGGAAATATGGTGTTCATCATCCTTTAATAATGGTGTCACAGGGGCTCTAGTGGAAATACAAGAGTGGCCTGGCACTCAGCAATCAGGGAACTCACTTGGAAGACTCCAAAAGAAATAAAGAATAAAAATAATAAGAATGAATTCCTCTAAAGATATGCAGGTACAAGATGAGATGCAAAGAGGAGAAGGAAGCCAAATGGCCAAAGAGCCAACCAAGTAAGTCCTTAATCACTGTTTCAACCTGCCAAAAATGAATAATGGAATTAGTAAGGATATGACCACCAAATATCCATTGACAGGCGAAGAAAGAGAAAGAGAAATGTGCTAAATGACTGACTTAATAATATCAGTATTTGCTTAACTAAAATGAAAAGAAAATAGAGATAAAATAAAATCAAAGTATATTAATTAACTGGGGAAAAACCCCCCAGGGTGGAAAGGGTAGCCGGTATATGTGAAAAGTTGGGAGCTTGAGTTCTTCAGGCTGAAAACTGATCTGTATTGATCCTTGAGGCTGTATTGATTGTTTTGGGAATTGATACAGCTGGCTAATATTGAAATTGAATTGGGTTGAATGAACTTCCCATGCTTGAAAATGAAATACAGTCCTTGGTGGATCCAGACTGTATTGAAATGAATATGGTTGCCAAGATGGATTGAGTGGAGCTTTGACACTTGACAACTTCTTTTGGCACCGCCTCTTGAATACACTTTTGAGAATGAATTGAAAGTACTCCATTGGAAGGAATACTTGGAGTGAGAAGAACCAATGACTGCTTGATGGCGTCATTGGTCTTTGACGCTGAAACACTTGCTCTTGAGCCTTGATGATTCCTCTGAATGATTGGGTGCCTTGGTGACGTGATGAGATGTTGGAATGTTGAAATGACCATTTGATATTGCCACCATTGAATTGCTGTTGAAAAATGGTGCACAATGATGTATAACATCATTTGTGGCATATTGGTTCATTGACAAGAAGATTACGTCCAAAGGTCTTGAGATGGAAAGGCAGAGGGGAAAAGGATGACTGTGGTGACTTCAGAGCTTGGAAGGTGTTTATGGGCCCTTTGGGGGTTTTGGCCACTTTTGGGTTCTGAGCCAAAAACTGGCCCAAAAGGCGGGAAAGTGTCTTTTGGACACTTTGTGTCAAAGTGCGCAAAAAATGCGCAAAAGTGTGCAAAAAATGCGCAAAAGTGCGCAAATATGCGCAAAAAGTGCGCAAATGCGCATTATGAGCCCAAATGGCCAAAAACAGCCATTTGGGCCATTTCCCCTGGTTTTGAGGGAAATGACCAGAAATACCCATTTGGGCATAAATTGCCGCTATGGGTTCTGGATTGAGGTAAAGGGCCATGAAGGCTCCAAAACACAAATGGCCATAAAAGGTCCATAAGATGATGACGTGGCCATATTGGCCACTGGTGATGGATATGGCCAATTGGCCATAAATGAACTGTGGCTTGATATGCCATATGGGGATCCAAGGAGGTGAATTGCCATGGTTGTGACAAATGGGAAGGTGCATTTTTTATTCCAAATGGCATTCTTAAGTATTCAAAAATCCCACAGTGGACTATTATCCTCAGTAGCTTCTTGGCATTGTCTGTTAAGACATTTTGATGACAGCCCTTTAAGGCATCCATTGCTGTAATGAACTTAGCTTGTGACAATTGTGTCAATGTCTCATGGATTCTGGGTATTGGATACCTGTCTGGAATGGTATAGGTGTTCAGGGCTCTGAAGTCTCCTACTATTCTTTATTTTCCATTATGCCAAGCTATAATGACAGGTGTAGTGACCTCTACCTGTTCATTATGTCCTACTTTTCTTAATACTCCAAGGTCCATTAATTCTTTAATGTGTGCCTCCAAGGCTTCTCTAGCCCTTGGACTAGCTGGGTAAGCAGGTCTCCTTAGTAAGGGTGGGGAAGGCTTTTCCACATTAAGAATTATATCCAACTCATGCCCAATTATGGCACCTAGTGGCTCTTTGTCAGTTGCAAAGGCATTTTTGTACTTAAATAAGAGGGAAATCAATTTTTCTTATATTTTTTCTGTTAATTCTTGATTGAATTCTGCCTCTTTAAGCTGTTCAGATATAAAAAGGTCCTTTTATGGACTTTTCTCTTCATTATTAATACCTGTGATTTGTTTTTTGTTATTCAAGAAGCCAAACCTTTGTCTTTTGTTGTCTCCTATGGTAAAATATCTGTCTTTTTGGTTAGATATATCTATACCATGAATTGATAAGTAGTCATTTCCAAGTATGAAGTGATTACTAGTACAGTTGTCCATTACTACAAACTCTACTTTAATTCTGACACATTGTGAGGGGTGAGGAAAAATTAGTGTTAAATCAATTATTCCAAGGGGCTTCATGCTCTCACTTGCACTACTAAATTTGACACCTTGTATTGGCATAAGTTTTTCTTGCCAGTCTGGGAAAATGGTTTCAAATAACTTTTACCAACTCAGGTGCAATATGCTCCTGTATCCAAGTTCACTTTTCCTTCTTGGTTATCAACCATAAAAATACTTATAATTGATTTTCCTGCTGTATATCCCATTCATTTTGCAGGTTTGGTTCTGTAAATATCTGCATCTTGTATATTTTTCAGGTTTGTGTCAGATGTTCCAACTTGTGGTAAGTTTGAGTTAACATCTAGTACTTCATAAATTATATCAATATCATTAATTTGTGCATTAATTATATTAATTTCATCACTTTCAGAACTTTCTGACTCTTCTGTTTCTTTTTCAGAGTCAGATTCCTCCTCTTTGTCATTGTGGCTTTCTGTTTTCACAATTTCATTAATCTTTGCCTTTTTGAGGCAATTATTGGCTAATTGTCCAATACCTCCACATTTATGGCATTTTCATTGCTCATTATTGTTGGGTGTATTGGGCTTGAAAGCTTCTTTTGATTTATTTTTTTTGATAAATGGTTTATTTGGGCTTTTAATGTCCAATTTATTCCAAGTTCTGCCAATTTTTGTTCTTGTCACTATGTCCTATAGTGCATTGATATACTCTTCTGTGGAGCATGGTTCTATACACCTGCTTCTTAGGGCATGTTCTAGCTCTCCTCCACGTTTCTTAAGTATTTTCATGTGCACCATTTTTTGTGACATTTCTTGGTACAATGCATTGAGTCTTTAAACTTGTTTTAAGAACCAAGT
Organism: Austropuccinia psidii; assembly: GCA_023105745.1. NCBI lineage: Eukaryota > Fungi > Basidiomycota > Pucciniomycetes > Pucciniales > Sphaerophragmiaceae > Austropuccinia > Austropuccinia psidii. The sequence continues at coordinate 1,171,846 of JALGQZ010000006.1, forward strand.
TGAAGGTTTGTCTTTGTCTGGGTCAAAGAAAGAATTTTCAAATGCATTTTCTGTCTTGTACCTCCAGGCATCATTAGCCCACTTGGTCATTATTTCTTGTTTCCACCAAGACCAGGTATTTTTGCCATTTGTTTGCCTTATGCCATAATACCATCTTTTTGCAGATTTTTCAAACAATGAATGTAATCTTGCAGTGATTAATTCATCTAGTATGGCATACTCTTCTTGCAGCATGTCAATTTTTTTGATAAATGACATGTGGTCATATTCACCTTCTCCTGTGAATGTTGACCATTCTTTTAATTGAGGTGCTTCCTTCATTAAGACTTGGTTATTGTCTTGGTGACTTGAGTCTGTTATGAATGGATTTGTTAATTCCTCTTTTGGTTTAACAGGGCTTCTTATGTGAGAAAATGGTGTTGATAACTTTGGCATATTTGGGTTAGCCAAATTAATTTTATCCATTTTATCAGTGATAAGCCTTATTTCACTTTGAATGTCATCTTTCAGATGCATTCTTACTTCATCACTCTTTTCCACATGGTCCAAAAGTAATTTTTGGTGTGATGAAGTCTTTTCTTCAAATTTTTCTACAGAAATGCTTAATTTGTTTAATTTTTTTGTAAGATTATCAATACTCACGTTGTAATTGATTGTCAAAGTTTTTTCTTTGATATCACTTATGTATTTGTACAACTCTTGTTGTCCTTGTAATAATTTCTGAGTATTATCAATAAATACTTTTGGCTTATTATTTTCAATCATAAATTTTATGTTATCAATTTTTTATTTATTTTGTACAACAAGTTTTGTTAGAGATGATAAGCTATTATTTATTTCTTGGAAAGATAATAAACTATTTTTAATGTCTTTAAGAGGTAAAATACTATTTTTAAGCTCTGTTAAAGTATTTACAACATCAGGAGACAAGGTTATTTCTTTGGGAAATGGGGTTGTCTCATTCTTTGCTCATCTCTGTCTTTGAATTCCATCAAGGTTCTGGCCATGTTGAAGAAATTGTCCATGGAATCTTTTTGGATTTTTGGGATCCTGTAGCTTGGGGAATATGGTTTCCTCCAATTATTTTTCTTGTTCTTCCTCCCTTCTTGGGGAGGTTGGTTGACTTGAGGCTTTCTGGTAGAAGCTACTGGGGCTTCTTCCTTGCTGACCTCTTTCTTTTTGGCATGGTACTCCTTGATCTTCTTCATTTGAGGCTTGGATGATAGTGGATTCCATCCATTGGAGTATTTCACTATTACCTCCTCCTTGAGGAACCTTTTGAGGATTTGCCAGGAGTTCATCACTCCTTGGTGTATTTGGGGCAACATTTCCCAATCTTTTTCCTTGTACACCATGTAGTACTGTTTGTACTGGCTCATGTAGATTTCTATCTGAGCTCTCTGAATGTGGTTTGTACCTGTTTGAGTTACTCATACTTAGTTCTAACTCTGGCTCAGATATCATGGGCATTTCTGGGACTTGCCTTTGGGATAAGGCACTTCCTTGTGTGGATTCTGTTCCACTGGGGATATTGCCCTTCCTTTTCCCTTTTGAGGAATCAATTCTACCTCTGAGTCAAGCTCCATCTGATTGGATGGAGTATTGGGATCCTCTTCTGGTAGTCATGATTTAAGAAAAATAAGAAAATAAGAGGATTTCAGAACAGGAATTCTTCTTATGGCAATTTATAAATGGGGTACTCACCTTCAGAGTCCTGAATGGTGGGTCCTGGAAAGTCTAATTTCTTAGCTTTCTTTTTCTTAGGGACAATCGGTGTTGGAGAACTTGGGAAAGTTTCTTCCACCAATCTTTCAACAGTGGCTTGGTTGTCCTGTGTTGGATTGCCTTCAAACTCTAAAAAAGACAAATAAATATAAGTCTTTTATATAAGAGGTATTATTTTTGGTAAGATATGGCAATTTTCCATGTAAAAATTGCTTTTATATCTTTTAAAAAGGGAAAATAATTAAAGAAATGAAATTAAAATGAATAAAATAACTTTTTTATTGGTTTTTAATATTTTTTAATATTTTTTATGTTTTTATTTTTAAAGAATGAAATAAAAATGAATATGATTCTTTTTATACTTAATTTCTAATATAACATTATTTCCAATTTATGAAATATATTTTTTAATCACTAGAGTCACTCAAAGAAAGTTTTTGCAAGTCTAAGGATGTGAAAAACCACGTGTAAGACAGTACAATTGCTTTACAAATGCCTCATTAGCTTTTAAAGTTATTATATAATTTTATGATTATAATTATAATTCATTATTGGATAAACCCAATTGGAATCTTTTTAAAGGTGTTTTTAGAGTAAATATCCCAGCCAGGCCCCCAAATGTAAGGTTTGACTATGAAACAATAAGTAAAAATTACTAATATTTTACTTATTGTACTACAAATGTACTTATAAATGAAATAAATAAGATAAAAATAATTATTATAATTATGGCGTAAAAGAATTATATTACTAAATAAATATAATAATATAATTTATATTTTAAAATAAATATATTAATATAAGATAATTAATATATTTAAAAGCACTTTATTATTGTTACCAAAAAATAATAAAGGCGTAAAAAATTGTTTTTTAATAATAAAAAACAATTAATAACAATGAGATTACCAATATTAAAGTTATAAATTAATATAAATACTATTTATATCAATTATGGAATTATTAAAAGTAATAATAGAGAAAAATTATTATAATAAGAGAAATAACCTACTTTTAATACTTAATATAATAATTTTGAATAACTTCATGCCTAGAAATGTAAATAAAACTTATTTGAATTGTAGTTACAATAAAATTTAAGGGAAATTGCAAATTTTCTTGGTTTTACGTGGAATTGAGGTTTTTAAGAGAAATTTAAACAAAACAATTATATAATTGCAATAATCACGTAAAATATTAAGATTATTAGAAGATTATCTTTGGTATTTAATAATATAAAAGTTTTCTATATAAAGAATAGAGCAATTACCTTTTTATTTAATGATTTAATGTTTTGTAAGCATCTGAGGGGGAAATAGAGTAAAAAGAGGTCTATTTATATTAAATTCCTTCCTCCTAGAGTCAAACAGGCTTCTAGTAGACGTGCAATGATCATATCCACTGGAATTGATCAGCATTTTAAGGTTTGGTGATGATTACATCATGATCAAACCATATTATCTCATTTTTACGCCATTATTTAGAGTTATCACTATAACTCTAAGTTTGGTGACGTCAAGGCTTGGCAGAACCCCAAATTTTGTGAATTTGTTTAGTTTTAATCATAAACTAACAGTATTCACCAATTTTATCACTCATATGACTGTTAAACTTAATTTGAAGTTACAGTGAGTGATCATAAATGATCAAATTAAGCTCAAACTTTGATCCTTAATAACTTTCAAGTTCCACACGCTACAGCAATTCAGAGAGTGAATTCCAATAGCTTCGCATAACCCTATTGTGCTTACAAGAGCATTTTATTACATAATGAAAACTCTATTTTTGATGATTTTACTTGTAACTCATCTTTTCTGTTGAAATTTAATATTTTAAAATTTAGACCATGATTTCAAGGGGTTATACCTTGAATATTATAATAAAAAATACATCATTATTCACGAATTAACTAGTAGAATCCAACTGTCTACTTCTTTTTAAGTTTGTACCACTTTCACAACAAAGTGGTCAACAGCTCTATTGATTTTAATCAATAATCCCTTACAGGTCTTAACCTTGTTTATAGCTTGTAAAATAAAGTTCATTTATGTATTCCTACAGTAACTACGTGATGAATTGATTTTTGCTTCATCACTCTCTCATGCATATTTCAAAAGATATTAGCTAAAATCCTTGAATATATGTGTTGACCAAAAAAGTGCATATATTCAGCTTAACTCCTTAAGTATTGACTTTGAAGATTAGCTTCTTAATTTTTTTATGTGTGGACTTTATGGAGAATCCAATGGTACAATTTATTTCACGTGTTGGTTCATTGGTATTTGAAATAATTGAGGATTTATGTTTTTTATAAGGTATTATTACTTATAACTCATTAAATATTGACTTTACAGATATGCCATAAAAATGGTATATGTGTATTTTACCATAGGGAATCCAATGGTATAATTTCTTTCACATGTTTATTCATTGGCCTTTAAGTTAAACCAGGTTTTATGCCAATTTATGGCATTTTTGTAGTTTTAAGGTAATTATTTTTAATGTATAATTGATTTAAATATTTCTTGTGCCATTTTTGGGTATGTGGTCATATCTCAAAGGTTCACAAGATTTTTCTTAACTTATTTTTATTGATGATATAGTTATTTTCTATTATTGTTCTTAGGATTCCTCCTTTTAATAATTGATATATTCAAAATATTCCTTTTTAACATCACTATTAATATTAATGGTAATAATGATAGCTATTCCAGATTTTAGAGGTTACTTAATAATAATATCAATAGAAAAATAATGGCTTAAGGGTAAGATAATTCCATAAGGTTGGTTATAGTTAATATAAGGGTAATAATTAATTAAACTAATGGAGATATGCTAATTTTAACATGAAAATGAATATAATATAATATTTTTATGATAGTTATGATATAAGGTATAAGGGTAGGATGATGAGATATACTTTCTATAAATAAAGTTTATGGATAAATTTGAAAAAATACCTAGCAATAATATCTTCAAAAGGTACTTCAGCACTACTACTATATGGTAAAGCTTCTTAATAATATTAGTCTCCTTCATTAATATCATCAATATATTCTGTTGATTAATAATAAATAATATTATAAATAAAGAGCCTTGCTACTGATAATTTCAGTTTGTTACTACATTATCCTACTAGAGAAGGGATGGATCAATCCTCAATAATATTGTCTGGATTGGAATAATGGGGAAAACAGGGAGAGAGGCACTTTAATTATAAATTTGAAGGTCTCCATAGAGCTGTCAAAAAACAAGTGAGTTTGAAAAATTAAATCTTGAGATGTTTTTGATGGTGGGTAGAGCTGAAGTGTTATCGTTTTCTCAAAATATTGCACCAGTTTGAACCTTATCATATGCCAGTTTAAATCTTTGAGATATTTTTTTCTCATGGTAAAACTTAAAATGGTGCCATTGTATCAAGATTTTTCACCATATGCTTGGTTTATTTCATCCTATTTTTTAAGCTATGCTATTATTTAAACTAGGATTAATTCCTATTATGCAAAGCCTTGAGGGAAAATGCTGGTGAGAAGCTTTTAAATGCTTCCATTAAATACATATATTGCACAATATGTTTGATCTATTGTAACATAGGTCTCAAACCTTACTGATACTTCAACAAATCTTTATTCCTACTTGACACAGGTTTGAGAGAATTATCTAGTGAGGAAATTCTAAATGGTTCCATCTGATACAAATGTTTCACTATATGTTTGGCTGATTAAACCATTTTTTAAAATATACTGATATTTCAGCTGATATTTAGTCATATTTTTGATAACCTTGAGGGAATTTTTCTGGTGAAAAATTTCTAAATGATGTCATTTGATACAGATATTGCACCAAATTTTTGGTCTATTTCACCCTTTTTCTGAATTTTTTTCTTATCTCTACCAGACTTATTTCTTTTCTGCAAAGCCTTGAGGGGTACTTATTTTATTCTCTTTATATGTAATGTTTGGTTATGGGAGTTTAAGTGGAAATTGAGTAATTTAATACCATGTTAACTTATATGTAAGTGTTTTTTGATGTAAAGAAATGTAACACATATTTTTTTAAGAGTAATGGTATCACTCATTGAATTTTACATGCGCTTATTAATATTCAATATTTGAACCAGATGAAACCTTTTGAAGCATATTCTTGTACCTAGTATGTAGTTTATATTATTATTCTTTTTATTTAACACATGATATGTAGATAGTTATATATGTTATGGAGTTGAGGCAATATGTGATTTTAGGTCAATTTGATGTATATTCAAGTATAATAGTAATCTTTTATCTTTTAATATACTATTCTCTTTTTTATCAACTTTTTATTTTTATTTTTCCTTTTTTTTTATTTTTTTTTATTTGTTTTATTTTTTTTTATTTTTTTTTATTTTTTTTTATTTTTTTTTATTTTTTTTTATTATTTTTTATTTTTTTTTATTTTTTTTGATTTTTTTTTGATTTTTTTTGATTTTTTTTTATTTTTTTTTATTTTTTTTTATTTTTTTTTATTTTTTTTTATTTTTTTTTATTTTTTTTATTTTTTTTTATTTTTTTTATTTTTTTTTATTTTTTTTTATTTTTTTTTATTTTCTTTTATTTTTTTTTTATTTTTTTTTATTTTTTTTTAATTTTTTTTAATTTTGTTTAATTTTTCTTTATTTTTTTTATTTTTTTTTATTTTTATTTTTTTATTTTTTCATTTATTTTATTTTATTTTATTTTATTTTATTTTTTTAATTTTTTTTAATTTTTTAATTTTTTTAATTTTTTTAATTTTTTTTATTTTTTTTCATTTATTTGTATTTTTTTATTTTTTTTATTTTTTTTATTTTTTTTATTTTTTTGTATTTTTTTTATTTTTTTAATTATTTTTTTCATTTTTATATTGACCTTTCAGCTCTAATATTGTGGTTTTGAACCTTGGCAGAACAGGTCTGGAATACAACAACAGATCCTAGTGGTTATTTTCTTATCAAAATAATATTTTATCATTAATAGAATATGGCTGGTGATGTTTTCCTTGTGGAGAAAGCGGGGAAGATACAGTTTCTGGCCAGGGAAATGATTTTTAGTCATGTGATATATTTCATATAATCTAGTTGCTAATTGTTGCCTTGGAAGTAAAAAAGGTGGGGGAATTATATGATTTTTGTTGAGATCACTATTGGCTTGAACATTTTTCTCCACCTGAATATAGCAGTATTGAGATTAAATTCTTTGAATTGCATCATTTTTTATTGATGATGAAAAAAGGTGGAGAAGTTGTGTGATACTGTACTGTTTTGGTAGAAATGATTCTACACAAAATCTGTGCTTGAAAGCTTTCATAAATATGATTGTGAAGCCAAAGATTTCATAGTGTGGAGAAACCATGTGATCTTGTACTTTTTTCATAAAATGCTTCCACAAAATAGATTTGTTTTAGGTGTATGGTATTTTCCAATATGCTCAATGTACAGTGCCCTGTAGAAAAGATATGAACAATTCTCTTGGGGGGAAATTTTTGTTGATGGTTCCCCATTGTTTCATCTTTTCTCACTTTAATAGCTAGCTCAAAAAGCAGAATAGCATTTTATGCATAATTTTGTTTTCACTGTATTTTTACAAAATTATTATTTTTTACAATTTTTTTTGGTTGCAAGATTTCAATGAATTGATGAAGCAAATCTTTCAAAAACTTCTAGTTTCAGTGTGAGCCTTGAGGTATATTTACATATTCAAATAGGCTAAAATAAACATAAAATTAACTTTTAAGCTATGCATAACCCATACTTCATGCATATTTCCAAAATTCATCATTTTTCATTGAAGAAAAGATGAATAACATTTTTGGGAGTAAATAAATCCATGGATTTAACACCAGATTTGTACTCTACACAAAATATAACCTGTGGTAGCTCCATAGAGTTAATAATTGTAAATGAACTATATGAGGTGGTAATATGGGAAATAATTCAACATCATATCATCAATAGCACATGAAAGCATTGTGAAAATTTTTGTTTTTTTCAATTTCATATCAAAAATAATGGGAATGTGAGAAATCCCATGTGACATATATACTAAGAGAAGTGTTATGCATGTTTGTGGAGCTTAAAGATACAGTATTATTTAATAAAGTTTTGTTACACCCATAGTGGATATCAGCCTTTAATCCTGAGTTACTATTTTTGACGTGAAAATAGCTAAGGAGGACAAAAGACATCAAAGATAGCCTGTGAGCCTTTGAGATATGACCACATATCCAAAAAGGTCACAAGAAAACTGTAAAATAATTATTCTTTTGAAATAATTATCTTAAAGTAAGTGAAAATGCCATCAATAGGAATACACTCCTAATGAAATTGTAATACAATGAGTAATAATGTCAAATGAATTACATCATTAGATTCCTCATGATAGAATACACATATATCATTTTCATGGCATATCTGTAAAGTCAATAATTAATGAATAATAAGTAGGAATACCATAAAAAAGACATAAATTCCTATTTATCTCATAAAACAATGAAAAAACATGTAAAATAAATTGAGCCATTGTATTCCCCATGAAATACTACACATACAACATTTTCATGTCATATTTGTAAAGTCAATATTTAAGGAAATAACCTGAATATATGCACTTTTATGATCAGTGCATATATTCATGGTTTTTAGCTCATATATCTTAAAATACACACAATAGAGAATTAAACAAAGAATGAAGTTACCACATAATTATTGTAACAATACATATATAAACCATATTTGACAAGTTACAAACAAGGTTATAACTTGTAAGGGTTCATTCAAGAAAATTGCTATAGCTATTGACCATTTTGTTGTGAAAAAGGTCAAAACTTAAAATAAAGTGGATATTCAGGTTCTACTAGCTAATAAATGAAGAATGATGTATTTTAATCATTATTTTAAAGGTAAAAGCCCTTAAAATCATGAGCTGAAGTTTAAAATAGTGAATTTCAACAGAAAAGATGAGTTACATGAAAAATCCTCAAAAATAGAGATTTGATGATGTAATGAAATTGTCTTGGAAGTTTAATTATGAAATGTTAGGCTATCAGAAACCATTCTCTTATTGGCTGTAGTGTGTATAACGTTAAATAAGACAACAGTGAGTGACCATAAGTGATCAATTTTAAGCTTAAACTTTGATCATTAATATGTTTCAAGTTATACATGCTACAGCCAATCAGAGAGTGTTTTCTGATAGCCTAACATTTCATAATCAAACTTCCAAGAGAATTGCATTGAATTATCAAAACTCTATTTTTGATGATTTTTCATGTAAGATAAAACTGGTGAATAATATCAGATTATGATTAATACTAAGAAAATCCACAAAGTTTAGGCTTCTACCAAGCCTATGATGTCATAAAACTTAGAGTTATAGTAATAACTCTAAATAATGGCATAATAATGAGATATGATGGTTTAATTATGACGTAATCATCACTAAGCCTTAAAATACTGATCAATCCCAGTGGATACCATCAGTACACGTCTAATAGAAGCCTTTTAGACTCTAGGAGGGAAGATTTTACTATGAATAGAGCTCTTTTTACTTTATTTGTCCCTCAGATGCAAAAAAAACAATAAATTATTAAAACAAAATGTAAAATCTTTCTTCTTTTTATATAAAGCTATTATATATTTAAATAATCAAGTTCATCTTCATTATAATCAACAATTTTGACGTGATTAAATCAATTTTTAATTGTTTGTTGTTAAATTTCTCTAAGCTCTCTAACTCCACGTAAAGACAGGAGAATTTGTAATTTCTTTTAATTTTTATTGTAAATACAATTTAAATAATTTGTATCCATATTTTTTGGCATAAAATTATTATATCAAGGATTAAAACTAGGTTATTTTCTCTTATTATAATAATTTCTCTCTATTATTATTTTTTAAATAATTCCTAAATTAATATAAATAATATTCATATTAATTTATAACTTTAATATTAGTAATATTGTTATAATTCTTTTTTATTATTGAAAATCAATCTTTTACGCCTTTATTATTTGTTTGTAACAATAATAAAGTGCTAAAAATATATTTATTATTATATATTAATATATTTATTTTATTATATTTATATTTTTAATATATAATTCATATTATCACATGTATTTAATATTACAAATATTTTACACCATAATCAAAATAATTCTTTTTTTATCTTATTCTTCAAATTTCATAAAGACATTCAGAGTACAATAAATAAAATATTAGTAATTTTTAGTTATTGCTTCATAGTCAAACATTACAGAGCCACGGTACCCAACTTCTGAGGCCTCTGAGGCATGGATAGCTTTAAATCTTGGATCCATGGGTTGTTTTGGCCAAATTAGTATCCTAAAACATTTTGGGACCTTGGTTACCAAGTTAAACTCCCATTAAATAATGAGAAAATTACAAATAAGCTGCTATTTTGAGATAACAAGGAGGTAAAGAGCAAATATGACTCCTGTAACCATGTCAATTTTTAATTATTTTCCATGGATAAAGCTTAAAATAGTAATAAAAACAAATTTTGGACTATTATCCATTCATTTACCTCATGGAAACCAGCTATACTATGCTATTTGCAATTTTATGTAGAAGTAAGGTAAAAACTTCAAAAAGTCATTTAAAAAACAATTCTTAATCAATATCGTTGAAACACTCAGAACTAATGGAGATTGTTATGATACATGTGAAAACCATAAATTATTATGACTTAATCACCAAAAATAAAAGTTCTACTTACAGTCCATTTTTGATGATTCCATGTGAAACACTGAATCTTCAAAAATTCACAGAAAATACAACCTCTGATGAAATTTCCAATTAAACTTATAGCTTTGATAAATTAAATCTTATTTCTAAATAGAAGAAGATTTACAGCTGTTACTCCTTTTATTCTTAACCATAAATGGGTTGGTAGTCACATGAAAACCTTAACTACGTAATTTTGATAATGTTATCTGACAACAGATGATGAAATCACTAATCCAACGAGGATAATTGGTTTCTAAATTTCCAGTTTTGAATTTTTCTTCATGGAATGCCTCTGTGAGCTGTCATTGACTTAAAAGAGCCCTCCTATTGCTTTTTTCCAAATCATCTTATTATCCAATTATATCTTTAGCACTAAGAAGGAAGTACTAATTAATCCTTTTCTTGATTTTTTTAATTCTTTCATAATCAATAAGAAAAAACTTAAATAATAGAAATATACTATTTAAAATATAATTTAACTATAATATTGTTGTATTACTGCTGTAATACCATTTTGATCCTTTCAATCCACAATTAATCTATCAAAATCACTCGGCCAATTCTTTACAAGCAATTATTAAAGTATTAGGGAGTGTTTCTATTTAATCATTAAGTTTTTCCTCTATTAATAGTTTTCTTCAAGAATTATCTTTATAATTATTCTGGAAAAAGATGATTGTATATTAAAAATATTTTTATTATTAAGTACTTCTTGTGATTGATTCTGGTAGAAAATTACTGCTTACTGTTATAATAGCTAGTAGTGTATGACAAGTAAAAGAAATAATTAAGTAATTCATTATTTAATTGTGCTTATAATAATCTTATTTATTATTTTCCATAAGAACAGTCATAGTATCGTTGATTCATAGTAATAATATTAACAGTTTCATAGACACATCTTACATTCATTTACCATAAAACTGGTCCTCCATTTTCATTAACTACAGCTTGCATCTGGTTAGCCAGATACAAAAAAATATTTTCCAAGCTCTCAGTTGGTATTGAATCCTTCCTTCAATTCTTCCATCATCTTTGGATTGAACATGTTAGTGACAATAAATTTTCAATATGACGTAAGCTGGGTGAGCTTTCATGCCATTGGAGTTTTTGGATTCTGATTTATTGTAACCAATAATTTCTTACTTGAGAGGTATCTATGGAAGAACCCTCTTCCATTAGTTTAAGTTATTTGAAATTCTCATCCACACTGGAATCAATCAGTTAATTGTAAAAAGGAAGCAGACCTTTTTCATAAATGCTTCCAAAGGAATTGACTTCTGGACACTTGCCAGGGGGGGCAACAAAATAGTTCTTATTGAATGGCTCCACAGAGAGCCACCAATACCATAAATGACCTTTGTCTTGATTGATGGTTAACATTCATCAAATTCAGATTATAATTCTCCTGAGGTTTGTGCCATACTCTAAACCTTGTCAGCTGTTTTCCAGGCTCAAAGGAAAACTCATTAGTATAAATTACCCTGGTTCAATTGAAGTGTTTCAATGAAAAGTTTTATTTTTGTTGCATGTGCACATATTGAGGATGAGGCTTCTTGACAGAACTACAATATTGCTTACCAGAGTACTTGTGAGTGGCAATGAAAAGGGAATTGATTGAGAAATTGATGGTAATGAGGATTGATATTTTGGCTATCTGGTTGTGTAAGTTCTTTTGAATTAAACAAGCTAACTGAATAATATCAAGGTAAAGGAGCTTTCTGGGTCTTCCTGGAATAGGTAGTGTCTTAAGATGGATAAAATCACAATTATTTCAAATTGTGTTGTGAACCATAGTAGGAGGGACTTTTGAATGATGTCTTATGGCTTGTATTAAGGCTCCAGAAGAACCAATTCCCAAATTTGACCAAGATTTGATTCATTAAATAATTGTTACACAATACTTCAAAATTATTATATTTGAGATATATATCAGATTATTTTTAATAACTTCTTATAGTATCTCTTCTGGCAAAATTGAAAAGGCTGCATCTTTAAATAGTGGAATCATTTCAGAGACCATTCAAAACAAGTTTATTCAAAGTTTTTGATGGTTGAAAATGATTGGTTTGAGAAAAGATTGTTTTGAACACAGATATGACAACTACTAATCAGTCAGAAACATAAGCTAGTGAAATATAATTATGGAAACTAACCTTATGACAAAATCAAAATATTAAAATGTGACTAAAAACCAATCAAAAGACAGCCAATGGTTTTCAAAAAATGTTTAAAACACTTCTCTGTATAAAAGAAAAGGAATAATGGAAAGAGATTCTGGTTAGGTAAAACATAGAAGAGAAATAAGAAATAATATAGAAGAACTGTAAAAGATTAAAAAAGTGGGATTAGGGGAATTTACTGAGGTATCAAAGAACATTCAATGGATTTTCTGCATTTAAATGAAAGGAAAAAAAATAAAAAAAATTGAGTGACCCAGAAAACTTGCTCTGATTGTTTCTGGAGGGAATTGTACTTGTATCTTGGATTGTATATTCTTGTGCAAAACTTGTAGGTGTAACATGTAGATATTTTGTGCATGATTTTTGTGTCAACCATTAAGATTTTTCTTTTCTGAATAAAGTTTCTTCATTTCTTCCAAAATATTCAAAAAATCTGTAAGGTTTGACTATGAAACAATAAGTAAAAATTACTAATTTATTACTTATTGTACTCTGAATGTCCTTATAATTGAAATAAATAAGATTAAAATAATAATAATAATAAAGAAATATTATTATTATGGAGTAAAAATATTATATTATGAAATAAATATAATAATATAATTAATATTATATAAGATTATAATATTGAAAATATATATTAATATAAAATAATTAATATATTATAAAGCTCTTTATTATTGTTACAAACAAATAATAAAGGCGTAAAAAATTGTTTTTTATGAATAAAAAACAATTAATAACAATAATATTACCAATATTAAAGTTATATATCAATATAAATACTATTTATATTAATTAAGAATTATTAAGAGTAATAATAAGAGAGAAATTATTATAATAAGATGAAATAACCTACTTCTAACACTTAAGATAATAATTTTGAGATATTTTACGCCAAAAGAATATAATACAACTTTTTCAAATTGTATTTACAATAAAAAATAAAGAAATTTTACTAAAATTCTTGATTTTACGTGGAAATGAGTTTATAGAGAGATTTATAACAAAAACAATTAAAAAATTGATTTAATCACGTAAAAGTGGTGATTAATAATAAGATGGTCTTTGGTCTTTAATAATATAAGAGTTTTATATATAAAGAATAAAGAAATTACCTTTTATTTAATTGATTTAATGTTTTTGATGCGTCTGAGGGGAAAATAGAGTAAAAAGAGCTCTATTTATAGTAAATACCTCCCTCCTAGAGTCCAACAGGCTTCTAGTAGACGTGTGCTGATCATATCCACTGGAATTGATCAATATTTTAAGGTTTGAGGGTGATTACATCATGATCAAACCATCTTACATCATTATTGCACCATTATTTAAAGTTATCACTGTAACTTTAAGTTTGATGACATCAGAGGCTTGGCAGAACCCCAAATTTCGTTGATTTTATTAATTTTAATCATAAACTAATAGTATTCACCAATTTTATCACTCTTATGACTGTTAAACTTAATTTAAGGTTACAGTAGGTGATCATAGCTGCTCAATTTAAGCTCAAACTTTGATCTTCAATAACTTTTAAGATTTACATGCTACAGCAATTCAGAGAGTGAATTCTGATAGCCTGGCATAACCTCATTATGCTGCCAAGAGCTTATCATTACATCATCAAAACTTTAATTTTGATGATTTTTCTTGTAACTCATCTTTTCTGTCGAAATTCAATATTTTAAACTTCAAACCTTGATTTCAGGGGGTTATACCCTGAATTTAATAATGAAAATTACATCATTCTTCACGAGTGAACTAGTAGAATCCAAAAGTATACTTTTTTTTAAGTTTGGACCACTTTCACAACAAATTGGTCAACAGCTCTGTTGATTTTTATCAATATTTCATTGTAGGTTTTAACCTTGTTTATAGTTTGTAAAATAAAGTTCATATCTGTGTTCTTACAGTAATTACGTGGTAACTTTATTTTTGGTTCATCATTCTATCATGTATAGTTTAGAAGATATTAGCTATGATCCTTGAATATATGCGTTGACCAAAAAAGTGCATATATTCAGGATAATTCCTTAAGTATTGACTTTGAGAGCTAGCTTATTAATTGTTTTATGTGTGGAGTTTTGTGGGGAATCCACTGGTACAATTTATTTCACATGTTGTTTCATTGGTTGCTGAGATAAATAGGATTTGATGGTTTTTATAAGGTATTATACCTTATAATTCATTAAATATTGACTTTACAGATATGCCATAAAAATGGTATATGTGTATTTTTCCATGAGGAATCCAATGGTACAATTTATTTTACATGTTTATTCATTGGTTTTTAAGTTAAACCAATTTTTGTGCCAATTTATGGTATTTTTTGTATATTTAAGTAATTAATTTTAATGTATAATTATTCTAAGTAATTTTAGTATAATTATATTAAAGGTATAATTATTCTTAATCTTTTTGTGACCTTATTGTGTATGTGGTCATATCTCAAAGGCTCACATTCCCTACCACCAAAAAAGATTGTACCACAATCTGATATGTATGATTAGGGTATCATCCACTGTCCTACCTCTTCAATAGACTTTGTTAGTCTTGAAGCTCAATAATGCTTAACTTTTTTTATTTTTCAGGTTTTCTTTCATGTCTGAACCTTCTTAGTAGTTTATCAGCATTTGTTATATCTTTCTCAAGTAGCCATTCATCTTCTTGAGTTGAATTTCTATACCTTACAAGGTATTCTCTTTCTTTTTTGTTTCTTGTCCTCCTTTCTTTAAGGACTTTTACTATTTTATTTTCCTCTCCTTCTTCCAAGGGGGGAATCTCAAGTGGGGGTTTATTTCTTAGTGGAAATAACTCTTTGTCACTTGAACTGTAAGGTTTTATCAGACTTACAGGGAAAGTTGGGTGTTTGTTCATTAGTTCACCTGTGAGTTCCAATTGCACTGCATTGGGTCCATGAAGTGCCCTTATCATAAATGGTCCTGCAAAGGAATCTTTCAATTTCTTTGGGCCTTTTATGTTATTGAAATTAAGGGTTGATACCAAGACCAAGTCTCCTATTTTGAAATCAGGTGGCTTATGACTTTTATCCCATCTTTCTTTTGCATATTTAAAAGAGTCTTGCATGCATCTGTTTGCATGGTGTCTTGCTTTGTCAAGCATTATCTTGAAGCTGCTTGCTGTTGGATGTATATCCACTAAGTCCTTTTTGAGGGTATCATAAGGAAGTCTTGGATTCCAACCTTTCTCTAGCATTGCTGGTGTTTTGCCAGTAGAAGAATGGATTGATGTCTTATATGCCAATTCAAGTGCTGGTATTAGTGTACACCAATCATGGGTAAAACCATCAGAATCTTTGAATTCTAGCCCATAAGCACAGAATCTTCTGATCATATCCTCTAGGGTTTGTATCATTCTTTCTGCTAAACCATCAGTTTGAGGATGATAAGCTGTTGAGAATGATAACTTTGTCCCAAACAGGTTATGGAGATTTGTCCATAATGCTGAAGTGAACTTTGGGTCTCTGTCACTTATAATATTTTGGAATAAGCCTGTGTGGCCAATGACTTTATTCCATATCATTATGGCTGTATCCATAGCTGTGTCATCTTTATGACATGGTAAGAACATGGGAGTTTTGCTGTATCTGTCAACTAACACTAGGCATGCATTATAACTCTTGTCTCCTCCTGGGGGTAAGGCTGTTACCCAATCCATATGAACTATTTCCCATGGGGATTTTGGTTCTTGGATTTGGATCATCATTCCAAATTTCTTTCCTGTGGCTCTGTTGGCTTTTTGACATCTGTCACAGGTTTGGCAGTACTCTGAAACATCTTTCTTCCAATTTGGCCACCAAGAGCAGGTTTTCACCCTCTCTAGTGTCCTATCTTCTGAGAGATGTCCAGATGCAACACTATCATGACACTCATGTAAAATGGTGTTTATTAGTGTTCTGTCTGTTAAGGCCATAACACATGTGTGTTTTGTTCTATGGTAAAGGATTCCATCAAGGAGGTGAAATCTTGCTTCCTCATATGCCTTTTTCCATATTTCATCTAGTTTTGATGAAAGTGATGGATCTTTGCAGTCTTTCATTAGAAGTTGGCTTAAGATATGGCAATTTTCGTCTGTCTTATAGCTTTCTTTAACTTGGTTAAAGAATTCTGTGCCAATGTCTGTAACACATATTCCTTCTACATGGTGCTCTTCTTGTGGTACCCATGCTGGATTGTCAGGGGTATTTGCTAGAGCCCATCTGCTGAGACCATCTGCATTTTTGTGAATATTTCCAGATTTATGAACAATAGTCATATTTCCTCTATATTCCTGGATAGCAATTTGCCATCTCAGCATATGTCTGTTTGGAGTCTTCATATTTAATAGTGATTTCACAGCATTACAGTCTGTGATTACATCAAATACTGTGCCATCCAAATAATAATGCAGTTTTTCTAAAGCCCACACCAGGCATAAGCATTCCATTTGGCTTGCTCCATACCTTGCTTCTGTTGGCTTTATTTGCCTTGAAATGAAACAAATTGGTCCTTCCACTGGTTTATCATTGATAATTTGTGTTTGGTGAAGTGCAGCACCTAGTCCTTCTCCACAAGCATCAATGTACAGTTTGAAGGGTAGTCTCCAATCTGGCATTAGAAGAAATGGGGCATTTGTTAAGGAATTTTTCAATTCTTCATATGCCTTGACTCTTTCTTCTGTCATCTCATAGACTGTTTGTTGGTCACATAGCTTATACAAGGATTTAGCAATTTTTGCAAAGTCCTTTATATGCTGTCTATAGTAACCAGCAAATCCTAGAAATGATTGCATTTCTTTTTTGGTTTGAGGCATTGGTTTAAGTAGTACTGCTGCTACTTTATTTTTGTCTATGCCTAGACTAAGTCCAGATACCACATGTCCTAGTGCTTTTAATTCACTATATGCAAAATGACACTTTTTCAAGGAAATTTTCATATTCACTTGGACTATTTTCTGTAGTACCCTTTCTAGTCTTGTAAGGTGATTTTCCCAAGTTTCTGAGCAAACTATAATATCATCAATATAGATAATTAACCATCCTTCTGATAATTCTTCAGGAAATATGGTACTCATCATTCTTTGATAATGGGAAGGTGCATTTTTTATTCCAAATGGCATTCTTAAGTATTCAAAAATCCCACAATGGACTATTATTCTTAGTAGTTTCTTGGCTTTGTCTGTTAAGACATTTTGATGAAAACCCTTAAGAGCATCCATAGCTGTAATGAACTTAGCTTGTGATAATTGGGTCAATGTCTCATGGATTCTGGGTATTGGATATCTGTCTGGAATTGTATAGGTATTCAGGGCTCTGAAGTCTCCTACCATCCTTGACTTTCCATTATGCCAAGTTATAATGACAGGTGTAGTAACTTCTACTTGTTCATTATGTCCAACCTTTCTTAATACTCCAAGGTCCATTTATTCTTTAATGTGCACCTCTAAGGCTTCTCTAGCTCTTGGGCTGGCTGGATAAGCAGGTCTTCTTAATAAAGGTGGGTGAGGCTTTTCTACATTAAGAATTATATCCACTTCATGTCCAATTATGGCACCTAGTGGTTCTTTGTCAGTTGCAACAGCATTTTTATACTTAAATAAGAGGTCAATCAATTTTTCTTTCATTCTTTCTGTTAATTCTTGATTGAATTCTGCCTCTTTAAGTTGTTCAGATATAAAAATTTCCTTTTCTGGAATTTTTTCTTCCTTCTTAATAACTGTGATTTGTTTTTTGTTATTTAAGAAGCCAAACTTTTGTCTTTTGTTATCTCCTATGGTAAAATATCTGTCTTTTTGGTTGGAGATATCTATACCATAGATTGATAAGTAGTCATTCCCAAGTATGAAATGATTACTAGTACAGTTGTCCATTACTACAAACTCTACTTTAATTCTGACACATTGTGAGGGATGAGGAAAAATTAGTGTTAAATCAATTATTACAAGGGGCTTCATGCTCTCACTTGCACTACTAAATTTGACACCTTGTATTGGCATAAGTTTTTCTTGCCAATTTGGGACAATAGTTTTTAAATAACTTTTGCCAACACAAGTGCAATATGCTCCTGTATCCAAGTTAACTTTTCCTTCTTGGTTATCAACCATAACAATACTTATACTTGATTTTCCAGCTGTATATCCCATTACTCTTGCAGGTTTGGTTCTATACATTTTGGCATCTTTTATGTTTGTCAGGTTTGTGTCAGATGTTCCAACTTGTGGTAAGTTTGAATTAACATCCAGTACTTCATAAATTAAGTCAATATTGATAATTTGTGCATTAATTATATTGATTTAATCACTTTCAGAGCTTTCTGACTCTTCTGTCTCTTTTTCAGAGTCAGATTCCTCTTCTTTGTCATTGTGGCTTTCTGTTTCCACAATTTCATTAATCTTTGCTTTTTTAAGGCAATTATTGGCTAAGTGTCCAATACCTCCACATTTATGGCATTTTCTTTACTCATTATTGTTGGATGTATTGGGCTTAAAGGATTCTTTTGATTTATCTTTTTTGATAAATGGTTTATTTGGGCTTTTAATGTCCAATTTTTTCCAAGTCCTGCCAATTTTTGTTCTTGTCACTATATCTTCTAGTGCATTTATATACTCTTCTGTGGAGCATGGTTCTATACATCTGCTTCTTAGGGCATGTTCTAGTTCCCCTCCACATTTTTTAAGTATTTTCATATGCACCATCTTTTGTGACATTTCTGGGTACAGTGCATTAAGCCTTTCAACTTGTTTTAAGAACCAAGTTAAAGGTTTGTCTTTCTCTGGGTCAAAGAAAGAGTTTTCAAATGCATTTTCTATCTTATACCTCCAGGCATCATTTGCCCACTTGGTGATTATTTCTTGTTTCCACCAAGACCAGGTATTTTTACCATTTGTTTGTCTTATGCCATAATACCATCTTTTTGCAGATTTCTCAAACAAAGAATGTAATCTTGCAGTGATTAATTCATCTGGTATGGCATAATCTTCTTGTAACATGTCAATTGTTTTAATAAATGACATGTGGTCATATTCACCTTCTCCTGTGAATGTTGGCCATTCTTTTAATTGAGGTGCTTCCTTCATTAAGACTTGGTTATTATCTTGGTGACTCAAGTCTGTTATGAAAGGATTTGACAATTCCTCTTTTGTTTTAACAGGGCTTCTTATATGAGAAAATGGTGTTGATAACTTTGGCATATTTAAATTAGCCTCATTAATTTTATCCATTTTTTCAGTGATAAGCCTTATTTCACTCTGAATATCATCTTTCAGATGCATTCTTGCTTCATCACTTTTTTCCACATGGTCCAAAAGTAATTTTGGGTGTGATGAAGTCTTTTCTTCAAATTTTTCTACAGAAATACTTAATTTATTCAATTTATCTGTAAGATTGTCAATACTCACATCATAATTGATTGTCAAAGTTTTGTCTTTGATATCTTTTATGTACTTATACAATTCTTGTTGTCCTTGTATTAATTTTTGAGTATTGTCAATTAAATTCTTTGGTTTATTATTTTCAACAATAAACTTAATGTTGTCAATTTCTTTCTTGTTTTGTACAACAATTTTTGTTAAAGAAGATAAATTGTTATTTATTTCTTGTAGTGATAATAAACTGTCTTTAATTTCTTTTAGAGGTAATATACTATTTTTAATTTCTGTTAAAGTATTTACAAAATCTTTGGACAAGGTTATTTCTTTGGGAAATGAGGTTGTCTCATTCTTTGCTCTTCCTTGTCCTTGAATTCCATCAAGGTTCTGGCCATGTTGAAAACATTGTCCATGGCATCCTTTTGGATTCTTGGGATTCTGTAGCTTGGGGAATATGGTTTCCTCCAATGCTTTTTCTTGTTCTTCTTCCCTTCTTGGGGAAGTGGGTTGGCTTGGGGCTTGCTGGTAGAAGCTACTGGGGCTTCTTCCTTGGTTGCCTCCCTCTTTTTGGCATGGTAATCCTTGATTTTTTTGATTTGAGGTTTGGATGACAGTGGATTCCATCCATTGGAGTATTTCACTATCTCCTCGTCTTTGAGGAACTTTTTCAGGATGTGCCAGGAGTTCACCACTCCTTGGTGTATTTGAGGCAACATTTCCCAATCTTTGTCCTTGTACACTGTGCAATACTGCTTGTACTGGCTCATGTAGATGTCTATTTGAGCCCTCTGAATGTGATTTGTACCTGTTTGAGTTACTCATACTTAGTTCTAATTCAGGCTCAGATATCATGGGCATTTCTGGGACTTGCCTTTGGGATAAGGCACTTCCTTGTGTGGATTCTGTTCCACTGGGGATATTGCCCTTTCTTTTCCCCTTTGAGGGATCAGTTCTACCTCTGAGTCCAGCTCCATCTGATTGGATGGAGTATTGGGAACCTCTTCTGGTAGTCATAATTAAAGAATAAGAAAAAATAAAAGTATTTTAGAATAAAAATTCTTTTATGGCAATTATAAAAAGAGGTGCTCACCTTCAGAGTCTTGAATGGTGGGTCCTGGAAAGTCTAATTTCTTAGCTTTCTTTCTTTTGGTGATAACTGGTGTTGGAGAACTTTGACAAGTTTCTTCCACCAACCTCTCAACAGTAGCTTGGTTATCTTCTGTTGGGTTATCTTCAAACACTAAAAAAGACAAATAAATATAAGTCTTTATATAAGAAGTGTTATTTTTGGCAAGATATGGCAATTTTCCACGTAGAAATTGCTTTATATCTTAAAAAATTGAAATAAAATAAAGAAATGAATAAAAATGAATAAAAATAACTTTTTTATTGGTTTTTAATATTTTTTAATATTTTTTATGTATTTTTTTATTTTTTTGAAGAATAAAATAAAAAAGAATATGATTCTTATAAAATTAAATTATAATAAAATTATTTTTAATTTATAAAATATCTTTTTTAATCACTAGAGTCACTCAAAGAAAGTTCTTGCAAGTCTAAGGATGTGAAAAACCACGTGTAAGACAGTACAATTGCTTTCCAAATGCCTCAATAGCTTTTAAAATCAATAAAATATAAAGTTATTATATAATTCATGATTATAAATATAATTTATTATTGGATAAAACCCAAATAGAATCTTTGTAAAGGTCTTTTAAGTAAATATCACGGCCAGGCCCCCAAATGTAAGGTTTGACTATGAAACAATAAGTAAAAATTACTAATTTATTACTTATTGTACTCTGAATGTCCTTATAATTGAAATAAATAAGATTAAAATAATAATAATAATAAAGAAATATTATTATTATGGAGTAAAAATATTATATTATTAAATAAATATAATAATATAATTAATATTATATAAGATTATAATATTGAAAATATATATTAATATAAAATAATTAATATATTATAAAGCTCTTTATTATTGTTACAAACAAATAATAAAGGCGTAAAAAATTGTTTTTTATGAATAAAAAACAATTAATAACAATAATATTACCAATATTAAAGTTATATATTAATATAAATACTATTTATATTAATTAAGAATTATTAAGAGTAATAATAAGAGAGAAATTATTATAATAAGATGAAATAACCTACTTCTAACACTTAAGATAATAATTTTGAGATATTTTACGCCAAAAGAATATAATACAACTTTTTCAAATTGTATTTACAATAAAAAATAAAGAAATTTTACTAAAATTCTTGATTTTACGTGGAAATGAGTTTATAGAGAGATTTATAACAAAAACAATTAAAAAATTGATTTAATCACGTAAAAGTGGTGATTAATAATAAGATGGTCTTTGGTCTTTAATAATATAAGAGTTTTATATATAAAGAATAAAGAAATTACTTTTGATTTAATTGATTTAATGTTTTTGATGCATCTGAGGGGAAAACAGAGTAAAAAGAGCTCTATTTATAGTAAATACCTCCCTCCTAGGGTCCAACAGGCTTCTACTAGACGTGTACTGATCATATCCACTGGAGTTGATCAATAGTTTAAGGTTTGAGGGTGATTACATCATGATCAAACCATCTTACATCATTATTGCACCATTATTTAAAGTTATCACTGTAACTTTAAGTTTGATGACATCAGAGGCTTGGCAGAACCCCAAATTTCGTGGATTTTATTAGTTTTAATCATAAACTAATAGTATTCACCAATTTTATCACTCTTATGACTGTTAAACTTAATTTAAGGTTACAGTAGGTGATCATAGCTGCTCAATTTAAGCTCAAACTTTGATCTTCAATAACTTTTAAGATTTACACGCTACAGCAATTCAGAGAGTGAATTCTGATAGCCTGGCATAACCTTATTATGCTGCCAAGAGCTTATCATTACATCATCAAAACTCTAATTTTGATGATTTTTCTTGTAACTCATCTTTTCTGTCGAAATTCAATATTTTAAACTTCAAACCTTGATTTCAGGGGGTTATACCCTGAATTTAATAATAAAAATTACATCATTCTTCACGAGTGAACTAGTAGAATCCAACAGTATACTTTTTTTTAAGTTTGGACCACTTTCACAACAAAGTGGTCAACAGCTCTGTTGATTTGTATCAATATTTCATTGTAGGTTTTAACCTTGTTTATAGTTTGTAAAATAAAGTTCATATCTGTGTTCTTACAGTAATTACGTGGTAACTTTATTTTTGGTTCATCATTCTATCATGTATAGTTTAGAAGATATTAGCTATGATCCTTGAATATATGCGTTGACCAAAAAAGTGCATATATTCAGGATAATTCCTTAAGTATTGACTTTGAGAATTAGCTTATTAATTGTTTTATGTGTGGAGTTTTGTGGGGAATCCACTGGTACAATTTGTTTCACATGTTGTTTCATTGGTTTCTGAGATAAATAGGATTTTATGGTTTTTATAAGGTATTATACCTTATAATTCATTAAATATTGACTTTACAGATATGCCATAAAAATGGTATATGTGTATTTTTCCATGAGGAATCCAATGGTACAATTTATTTTACATGTTTATTCATTGGTTTTTAAGTTAAACCAATTTTTGTGCCAATTTATGGTATTTTTTGTATATTTAAGTAATTAATTTTAATGTATAATTATTCTAAGTAATTTTAGTATAATTATATTAAAGGTATAATTATTCTTAATCTTTTTGTGACCTTATTGGGTATGTGGTCATATCTCAAAGGCTCACAAAATCACTGCACCCTTCCTAACAATTACAGAAGAATGTCCCCAATTTTTCATTAAAATTCCAAAGGATTCCTAGAATTTCCCATATATTCTGGAAAAATACCTTTTATTAAAACTTCTTGGGGTGTGTTTCCAATTTTTTCTTGAGACAGCTACATGCCCAATTAACAGGTGAATATATTCTCCTCGTCAATTCCACCAAAAGTTTGGTGATGTGCACAATTTCAAATCACCTTGATGTATAAATGATGATCTCACATCACTTGTTTCTCACCTTCCAGGAACATACACTCACATTGAAAATACTTGTGCTTGTTATTCTCTATTAAAAGCTTGTTACCCTTTCACCATAAGAATACTGGCAATACCTCAAAGCAGGTGCTACATGGGAAAAAGGGCCTGGCCCATAACTTTGAGCTGAGTTGAACCAAGAATCTCAACATTTTTTGCTATTTAATTCTCTTCCAAGCCACTGGAGGATTTCCAAATTTTTGTTATTTTCTAAGTTTCCTTTTTGTCTTGATATAATTATATGCCAGCTTTTGCGTATTTTATTAAAAACTTTACATTAAAAAAATTCCCATTCAATTTATCATTCTATCAAAGTTTTATTTTTCATAAAAACTTTGGAAATATCATATTTCTCATTTAAAGTCCCCAATAGTTTTTTTTTTTGAAATATGTTGAAGCTACAAGTAATTTAACTACCTATCTTCATACAATATTGAATCTGCAGCTTATCACACTTTTGCCAAGGCTCAAAAGAGTATTCTGAGTAAATCCCTTGTTTTCAGTAACATATAATGTGGTTTTTTTCCTGTAAGAATATTCATTTGTTTCAAAAAAAAATGAAGGAAAGTCTGCATTTATTATAAAATTTCATCTCAAAAATGCATATTGAAGAAGGGATATCCCTTCGCTTTTTTATTGATTCCATTATTTCTCATTTTTCCAAGGAACATGGTAGGAAAGACTCGAAATCTGCTTCTGTCGAAAGATTAGCATATTTAAATCATTATTATTTTCATTTAATTTCTGTTCCATTTTCAATTTTGGTATTTCTTATTTTATCGATTTTTCATTTTCTTAAATTTTATATTATTCAAGTATTTTTTAGGCTTCTTTATCAAACTGTTATGTGAATAATTTTAGTGAAAGGATCTGTAAATAACTGTACTATAGGTTTCTCTGTAAAGCCTTGTAAGGTAGAAAGATGTACAGAGCCTTCTTATGTAGGAAAGTCGACAATTGTCAGCCATTTTACAGTCCAAGGGTTGAAAAATAAAAATCAATAACAAAAAACTGAAAATTATTAAGAATGAATGAAAATCAACAACAAGAAAGATAAAGATAAAATAATAATAATAATAAGAATTCATAATAATAAAGAATTGAACTCATTCAAGGATGTTTATTCCATTGTAGAAAGCTATAGTTCTTTTCTAATATCTCTTGAAACCAAATAAAACAAAAGGAGGATGATTTGTAAAATTGAGTCAAAAAAAAAATGGAAAATTAAATTTGTTCTTTAATTGTGTTCTTCGATAACTCATAAATTTTTGCATTATTTTCTTTTAATTTTCAAGGAGTAAATATTTTTCTCAAAGGGTTTTATGGATTTCTTTTTAAAAAAGTACGAAGAAATATATAATTTATATGAAATAAAAGCTTTTGGGGATAACTGATGGTAGAAAAGTCAAAGCTTTATTGATCCCTTAAAATGGTAATGTTAAAATAAACGTTTATTCAAATCAGCAAGGATAATCAAGTCACAATATGAAGTTTTCCTTCCACTTACTCTTTGAATTGAATTCTAAACAAGAAACAGGTTTTGTTTCATCTTATTATTGTGAAAAAAATGTAAGATGGAGCTTCAAAACATATCTTTCAATTTCCAAGGGGTTTTTCTAGTGTTATTATTTTCAACAAGAGTTTAACAAAACCGTAGCTGTGTGCTCATTAATTCAAGAAGTAAATTATTCACTGTAATAAGTTAAAAAATGTTTCCATTGAAATAAATATCAATTATGGGGTGCTAAAATAAATATATTGCATATATCAATGAATTGAATTATGAGTCTTATAAAAATATGGATAAATATTCTTGGGTTTTAAATAATAAGCTCTAAAATATTGGTAGATCATTTTTAAGATGAAGGGAATCTAATTTGATATGGCTAAAAATCAATATGAATATCATATTGAAATAATTTCTGAAATACTTCCAGGAAGTTTATATCTTATTTCTTGACATAAGGTGACTTTAGTTGAAAATTTAATCTATATCTTTCAGAAAGGAATATAAAAAATATATATTGAGACCCTTTTTTGCCTATTTTCTCTTGGAAGGCTCTCATGAATATTGAGGAATAAACTCAAATGTAGCAATCTATATATATACAATTATCCTAAATCTATTCAGTCTCAGATGTAATGATTAGCTGATATTATTTTTCAGCTTCAGAAAGCTGCATATGATATTGATATATTAGCTTTAACACATAGAAATGGATAAAATGACATGTTTTTTCTAATTTTCTGTTTGAATTATCGTTGGAGGGGAAAATGGGTGAATAGTATTCCTAATAAAATCATCTTGAATCTTTTGGCCTTTTTCTATAGCCATTCTCTATGTATTTTGTGTCAATTTGTATATTAAAATTTATAATTGGAATTCCTTTAGGTTTAACCATTTATTTAAGGACTATGCATGATGCAAAAAGTCTCAAATTTTTCTCATTTCTTTGAGATATTTTTATTTTATATTATTATTTAGTTATGACTTAGTACAGCTATGTAAAATTATTTGAAATTAAAAATCCATGATGAAAGTACAATGTGGTGGCTTTCAACATAAAAAGATGTATAAATTAATTTTATGCGAAAACCCCCACATTTTAGAATTGGAAACCTAAAAATAGGAAATAAAAGGAGTATGAGATCAAATGAGTATATCTTTGACAGGAGTGACATAAAAAATTGTCTCAAGAAATAAAAATTAACAAAAAATATAATTGATGTAGAGCAAGATTCAAAACTTCAAGGAATTTCATTGGTCTTTTTAAAAAATTACAAGAATATACTTTCACTGTCTCAAGATATTATTCAAGCTCTTTATTCAGGGTATCTCTAAGCTTTTTGATAAAACAGTTTCCTTGAAAATACCTGGAATTGGAAATAGAGTTATTGCTTTGAATTTTGAATTTTTTTACTAGAATTAATATTGATATATGAATTTTTACTTATCAAGAAACAATTTCTTTGTGTGAATGTAGAAACAGGAAAATATCTTGTATTTTACTAAGAAATTCAGATTCTATGGCTGATTGTATTCATTCCTCAATATCATATCGACCCCAAAAGATAGTATTGAATTTGAAGGAAAGAAAAATCAATATAATACATCTCTACGGCCATTCTTATGAATCATTAATGTGAGTGCCCAAAAATCCACTCGAGGGCTTTAAATTCCAAAATAACAGTGATTCCTATTAGATGAAAGCTTCCTTATATTGTATTTTTATATTCAAGAGATATTCCTTGATTTACGTTGGAGGACTTTACTCTGTATTATCAACACCTGTTTGTCTCATTATACAAAAAAAGGTGAAGATATTATTTTTAGCTTGATGAAAACCTTTTTTTGG
The DNA here is from genome assembly GCA_023105745.1 of Austropuccinia psidii. Classification (NCBI taxonomy): domain Eukaryota; kingdom Fungi; phylum Basidiomycota; class Pucciniomycetes; order Pucciniales; family Sphaerophragmiaceae; genus Austropuccinia; species Austropuccinia psidii. Next base: position 1,199,293 of record JALGQZ010000006.1, read on the forward strand.
ATAAGAAAACTTCGTTAAATTTTATACTTTTTTTAATTTTTTTGGGAATATGTAAAGTAATTAATTTATCAACAGTTTCCTTCATCTCATGAAGTCTCCTTTTTGAAAGAGTGATATTATCAACAACTTATTAATCCGTCATTAAAATTAGTTAAATTGTGAGAAAATATAGTCGAAACTCCTTCAATGTGTGTGAATAGCTAAGAAAAGTAAATAAAAAGCTTAATATTTTTTTTTCTAATAGTTTTGACTTAGATAGAGTTAAACTAAATTGTTTCAGATATAAAACTTTATAAATCATATATTTTTGAGCTCTTAAGATTTGAGAGTTTTTACCGAAAACTTGTATTGAGAAATTGATTTTAAAATAAATTATTTGCATATGTGGCTTGAGGTTCTTCCAAAACTTCTATTTTTAAATTTCAGTTCCACCATATCTTTCAATGTGTACCCATCATATCTCCCATGTCAATTTACAAATGAAAAACCTGCTGTCAGGCTCAGAAACTTTGTTCATGGTTTTTTTTTCAATTATTCAGAACAACAAAGAGAAAGTCAAAAATTATTTTTATGCACTATTGCGCAAGTTCCTACTGCACCATAGTGTCAAGTCAGATGCGATGATCTCATTATAAATTTTATTTCAGAGTTTTATTTATATTGCGAAAAATATTTTAGTTCATTCCGAATCTCTTTTTTGTACTAGTTCTATTCCTTGATATTTCCAAAATTTATACTTATTTAAAACAGAGCCTGATGGAAAATTTGGAAGAAAATGTAAACTAAGCTTTCTCAATATCAACTATAGTGAAATAATGACTATTAATTTTTGGTGATTATTTTTTACTAAGAATTCAAAACGACTGAGCTTTTAATTTCACCCGGTAAATAAATTAAAAAGGCTGAGAATCAATGACCTTGTTTTTTTCTTCCTTGAAATCTTATTTCTCAATAATTTCTTTTTATAATTGAGATAAATTATAAGAATTTTTGACTTTTTTTGTTAGCAGACAGATTATGGATATATATTTCTGAGGAAAATCTCCTACAATATTTGTTGAGAGACTTTTTTCATTTGTTTTATGAGTATTTGAAATGACAGCTCCTGACAGAATATCTCACTTGATTCAGAATTTAAAATTATATACATAAACCTTGTACTAAATTTAATTATGCATAAATATTTATGATAAATAAATAAGGATTCAAATTCTGATTATCTATAGGGTGGTAACATATCATGGCTCCTAGTCAAAGAAAGAAAAAAATCTATTTCCCAATAAATAAAATTAGGAACGTGAAAAAACAAAGGCATGTATTTTTGAAGAATTCAAATGAAAAGTGAATAAATAAAACTTGACTTGTGAGGAAGAAATAATTTTCCTTTTTGAAGATATTGAAATTTGTTTTCTTGTGAGAAAAAATGGATTGTTATTATCAAATCCAATTCAATATAGAGAAATTATCAAAAATGAAATAAAGAGCTTTTACAAAATTAATTGAGCAACAAATTAGACTTTCATTGGTATTTTCTCAATTATGTACTGTATTTCAATTTAAAAATTATCATAGCTCACTTTTTGATCCTTTTGTTACTCAAAATGGATTTTGAAATTTATATAAAGTATGAACTAAATAAGAGCTGTAGCTCAAAGTTCTGCTTAGCTCATAAGGGATATTAGATTAAAAATAGCGAAGATCCTTAACCTAATTATGAACTTTTAATTGGATAATTTTCTTATAGGATACCATCATTAAAAATCAATACCCTTTCAATTCTTATATTATTGAATCTATCTGACCATTGACAAAATAGCTGATATCAAACTTTAAATTAATGTAGTGAATAGTTAATGAACCAAAGTCGCAGCCACAGGAAGACATAAGACAGCAGAAAGCCCCCTAGCCCAAATCAATTATCTGTAACCAGGAAGAATTAGGACTTCCATTAAGAAAGATTAATACTTCAAGATTTTATTTGATGCTGTATTTTTAAATTTTCATCTTTGACGGGTATTATTCTTTCAAGATATCTGTATTTGAATATTTAATCAGGATAATATTTAACAAAACTTTTGTTTTCATTTTTGGATTTTATCTTTCTTTTTAAATAAGTGTTTTCCTTTCCGTAAATTTAGTTTTATTCAGTTGAACTCAAGGTAGAAAAGGCAAAGCAATGGTGGAGGTAGTAACCAAAATGGAAAGACTATTAAGATAATATAATTTTTGAAAAAACTTTGGAATCCATTTTTACTGAAGCTCACTTTTTGGATTGAAAACGGGAGGCAAAAATCTTGGGGTGTTCAAATTTATACTATGAGAAAAGAAACATTTTTCCACCATTGGGAGAGGAAGAAAAAGTGGTGAGATTCAAAAGTGAGAAGAACTAATAGATATATTTTTGATCAACTATTTATTATTTTATATATTTTTCTTAATCTTGATAATTCATATAAATTGAGTCGTGTGCATAGCTCTTCCCATTATGCTAGCTTTTTCTAAAACAAACATTTACTCTTTAAAATAGATCTATCTTTGGTATTTTTTGACGATGGAAATTACATGAAAAATAAAAATTAAAGTTAATTTTGTATTTTTGGAAGTCACATAACCTGTTAAAACTCAATTTGAATTCCAAACCTATGCAGAAAGAAGAAATCGTAAGAAGCTCTGGCTGCAAACTATCAACAAAATTACAAAATAATAGAATGAATTCATGATTTCTTGAAAAAAAATGGAATATATTATCAACTTTTTACATTTAAATTTCAATTATCAAAAACATAAGCTGAAAGATCAAACTTTCATTTCCAATAATTGACAAAAATTAAAGAAAAAGCCAAATCCCTTTTTTAGATTATGTAAAGGAAAAATAGGAAATATCATTATCTACAAAGATACAAAGATAACTTAGCTGTTTTTATTTAATGAGGTCTTTGAATGGAGATGAAATTTTTCCAAGATGGTATTTGAAATTTTCCTTAGACAACAAAGTATTTACTATTAATGAAACCTATTCTCCATTCCAAATGGGCTTTTTACACCTGTATTATCAAGGAGTATCCACAAGGGAGTGTCAGGGTGAGTCTATGTAGTATCTTAAAAGAGCAAATAAAAGCTAGAACTGTGACTGTGATATGGTAAAAGATAGGTAAAAATAGTAAGTTAGACCCTACTTTTATGAGCAACAGTAGTGATGGATCTACTGAGGCTCTTTATTTCAGCTTTTGAATATCTTCTGACTATAAAAAACAGCTACAATAATCAATTCTATAATTATGTCAATTTTATTCTAAGATTACTACTGGTTGTTGACAGTTTTACTACACAAGAATATTAAATTAATGATGATAAGATCCTTTTTCAGTGAGAAAAGGCCTTCTTCTATCCCTTTTGGGGTGTGTGAGGGTCTGGAAAGCTCTTCACGCGTATTCATAGTGAAAATTTTCGCTCTGGAGGCTGGATCGTGGTTATGTATGATAAATTCTGCTTTCATCATTGTAAGAATTGTGGTTTTGGGACCACAAATGATCATTCTGGATCAATAAAGGGTGGAAAACACTCCACAGGCCACGTAAGCACTGTTATAAAGTATCCAGAGTTCTTGTATGAGTAATATTAGTCATTTTGGGCGGACTTAAGCTTCAAGAAGCCATCATTGTAAGTGTTAAGACAATACTGGTTGGTACATGTTTGGTACAGACCAGTATTGGTCAAAAAAACGTCCAACCAAGGTATCTCTGTTAGTTTTTGAGATATAAAGAACCCAATAGCATTAGATCAAAGGGCTTTATGAGCTCTTCAATTTTGTATGCTTCATGTCCACCCTTATTCAAAATTGCAGAAGCTATAAGGATTTTGAGATTTTTGATGTATTTTTGTACATCAGTATATGGCTTGATAAGCTTCCAATGGAGATATCTATATCAATTTAGAAGATATCAGAACTCTAGGGTTTGATAATCTCTACAGTTTGGTGTAACTCATTATACAGCTGTACAAATATATGGCAAAGATACAGGTTTTTTTTTTATTTTCAGAAAACCTGTATTTGGTTTGTTAAACCTTTGATTCAAGATCTCTTTGCCAGATTTGAAGGTGAAGGGGTAAAGGGTATCTAACATTAAAGATCTCACTAGGATATTAAATTTAGCTATAAATTCTTACAGCTTTGTAAAAGCCCTCTTGGACTTTTAAGGGGTTCTTAGTAAATAAAGGTGGTATAATTTTATCTCCTGAAGTAGGTTTGCTACAGAGGAATGGATGGTAAAATTGGATAGCTTTCCTTGAGAGTTTTAATAAACATAAAAATTTGGTGAGGTTCTCATTAAATATTAATAAGCTATATGAGAGGTTGGAATAAGGCTTTTGCTTATTTGGTCTTGTCCTTGACAAGGCATATCTTTGTCCTTTCTTATCCTATTCGGGTAAGGTTGGGGAATTTTCCTCTTGATATTACACCTTTATTGGCTATGTTTGTCCAATAACCTTCATCCCATTGCTTATGGTATGTTTGATTTCATTCCGGTGCTCTGTTTAGAGTCACAGGATGACATACACCCCTTCAAAAAAAGGCTCATAATTTATGAGACTCTTTTGTAATCATGGAGGCTCTTTATCCTTTCAAATGATAATATTGGTCTGTACTATCGTCAATTATTACCCAGTGGTATTTGTCTGGTAGATTATTCTTTTGTTCTATCAGATACTTCTTTTTGGAATATCTTTTTATTCAATTGGAGTTTCCAGTTTCAAAGGAGAAATTTCTTTCTTTTTCTTCCCCAATTTTCAAGAAATTCTCTGTAGAGTTATGTATGCTGATACCACAAATTCTGTTGTACTATGTTCCTATTGAGAATCCATAAATCTCACCATTTTCAAGTACCACAAATTCAGTGTGTAATATGGGTTTTCCCATTGTATGTGAAATTGTAATCACTTTTTGAATTGTTGCAAGTGAATTGATTTTTTCTGCAGCACTTTAAAGCTTCTTGCTTTTTTTACAAGTATTTCTGAACGCCACATTGGGATTTGTCTATCCAAGTATTTCTTGGCTACTACTGAGCAAGTTGCTCCTGTGGCAACCACCAAAGGATGCTTTTCATTTTCAATGTACATATCAAGCTTTGTTTTTTACCCATGAATAGAAGCCATAGCCATTCCGAGTCTTTCAAAAGATTCTTTGGAACTAATGGTACTACCACTAAGGTCTTCACCATTTTTTGGTTGACTGAATTCAGGTTTCAAAGAGTTTTGTAGGACTTATTCTGGCTTCTCATCCTCATAATCCAATAAATACTTTTCAATAGGCTCTGATTCACTATCTGAATCTTCTTTTAGCCCATTCCCCACACTGTAAGAGTAAGATTTGTACTCTGTGTGCTCTTCTAGTAACTCTTCTTCTATTGCAAATATTTTCTTTTTTCCCCCAGGAAAATTATTTGAATGGTGATCAGGTGATCCACAACTATGACATGTGATTTTTTTCTTTTGTGCTTCTGCACTATAGGTAGGTTTGATTTTTTTCCATTAGTAGCTTTGGTTTTCCGCTGCTATCATGTGAAATATAGGGTGGACTACTTCCAATGGAAGTCTTTTTTCAAACATCTTGTATTAAATTTGCTATTCCATCAATGATTCTCATTTTTATTCATCTGACCTTTAATGAATATTCTAAGTCTCCTGGAGTTCTTGTAATAATCTTGTGATTTCTCATCTATATTTTCAATTTTGGATAAATTGATATCAGTCTTTTGATTTGTTTAAGACACAATTAATAAGGGTCTTCCTCTGTAGAGTATCTGTCACTCTCAATAGAGATGGGTTTTTACCAAATCCAAGTAACCTTGCTTTAATTCTGTATTATTTATTTCCTCCACCATTGCTAGCTTTTCCTGCAATGTATATCTTTCATTTCAGTTTACAATATGTTGGTATGGCCTCTGAATGCAGTTTAGAGTCTTGTGGTGATCCAGTAGTCTTGTATCTTTGGGAAATCAACAAGAATTCCATCAAGATAATAAATTAGTTCCATGTGATCATATTCTCCAATTTGTGAGAATTTAGGCCAATTTAACACTTTAGGTAATTTCTTTAATTCTTGTTTCTCAGAGTAACTGAGGTTTTCACCATCTTGGTCAATAGACTCAGACCGTAACCTTGGATCCTGGTAAGCAGAAACTGGTTTTTGTAATTTTTCCCCCTCTTTTACTTGTTGAGAGTTATTGCTGATGGGCACATCAGCTTGTGTTGCTTTGGGGAGGAGATTCTCTTCTTGTTCCTATTTCTCATAGAGGTGATCAATCTATTTTTCAATATTATCCTGCTTCTTCTGGAAATCTCTCAGATCCCTCCATACAGTTTGTTGTTACTCTAGTATTGAGCTCAACTATCTACTGGATTGCTCAAATTTGGCCCAAATTGTAGCTAAACTTGTGTTTAAGTATTCAATGACTGTAGTTTTGAAGGAATTTTCTTCCTTTAGTGTTTTCATTTCCTAATTTACTTCTTTTAAATTATCATATAACCATTCCATGAATTTCCCCATGTTGAACTATATGAAACTGATACCTCTGGAATCATTTATTTCAAACTCCTCAGAGGGTATTTTATCATCAATAGGCATAATCTGAGGATGAATTGATTCTGAGATAGCAACAAAATTGGTAGGTACAGTAGCTTTTTGGCTTTTGGTACTTCTTGGACTAATTTCATGAAAGTATATGACTCTTTCTTCTACTTTCTGAAAAAAGTCATGCTTTCTATTTGGGCTGTATTTCCTCTTCTGGAAGCTACCAGGGATTACTGGAGAGTCCTGGAAAGATTTTCCTTTGGTTTTTAAGTCCTTTAGATTCTGGATTGTTGTGGGTAATATAAAATTTCTTCCTCCATGGCTTGGTGTTACTGAATCAGATTGCGCTCTTCCATATGCCAAAATTTCTCTATGGCTTGTATTTCTACCTGATTTACTCTTATTAAGCTTTCTCTCTCTTTTAAGAGCATGAAATATGTGTGAGATTACAAATTTTCATCTCTTTCAGAATTCTTTGGCAATACATTTGATTGAGTAGGGTTTTCTGACTCATTATGCTGATTTCTTTTCATGATTCTGCCATGGTTAACATTTTGTTTTCCATACTCCATGTGAGCAAGTATTTCAGGAGTAGATGACTCTGACTTATATTTTCTTCATTAATACAATTTTTTGGTTGGAATGGGACTTTGGGAAGGATTTTCCTGTTGGTAAGTCCCTTGCTGGTTATTTGATCCAGCAGGTGGTTGTTTTCTTCCTTGCCAGATTCCTGGTTGATTTCTTTGGTAACCAAGATTTCCAAAAAATAGAGTTCCATTTTAAAAAATGACATAAGACAAAAAAGACTGTATTTTTCAAGTTTTTTGTACCTGTAGAAGGCCCTTGGACAGATTTTTTATTTATAATCTTTGGAATTTTCCTTTGCGGTTTTTAAACAATTGGTTATTTTATTGCAAACCCGTTTGGTTGATACCTTCTTGGGATGAAAAAGATGTATTTTTCTGTGATTTTGTCTCAAGTGTAATATCTTCTTTTTCCACTTGAAAGAAAATATAGAGAAAATTTGTAATTCAACTTGAATAAACCAAATTCCCAATTTTCTACTGTTATTTCTTGATTTGGTTTGAATTTTTTTGAACTTTTATTTTTTGAAGTATTTTATATATTTATTTTTTAAATAAATAACATTTTTTAATACTTTTGTTTTAATTTATTTTATGAGAAAAATTTGAAATATCAAAAGTCTATTTAATTTCATTAAGCTTGAATATTATTTTGAAAATAAGGTGTTCAGTGATTGAAATGGAAAAATAGTTCAATTTCCAATTTTTCTTCCTCTTTTCAAGAAAGAAAACCTCAATATATTAAATTTACAATACTTTATTTTATAATCAAGTTGTTCTTGTTTTTTCGTTTTTATTATATTATTTATGAAATTAAACAAATTTTGGTCAGCATTTTCCTCAATCTGAGTAAAAAGATATTTTATTCAATAATATTAAGCTTAAATATCAAACAATTAGAATAATAACAAATTTATTATTCAAATATTTATTTTCGTTTTCTCAATAAATATGATGATTTAAATCAATTTTTACACAATTTGGTCAAAAATAATATTCTTTTCATTAAAATATACCATTTGTATATGAAAATTACTGTGAATTATTAATGAAAACTAATTATTATTATTAAGATTTATTTTGTATTATTTATTAAAAAAAATTAATAACTTTTTTCCTCAACTTGGGTAAAAAAATATTTTTATTCAATAATATTCAGCTTCATTATTAAAGAGCTGAAATAATAATGAAATTATTATTTAAACATTTATTGTTCATTTACAATAAATAATATAATTTCAATTAATTTTTACACAATTTGGTAAAAAAGATTATTATTTTTTTAAATTTACTACTTTTGAAGGGAAATAACTTTGAGTAATTGATAATAATGACTTGTAATTATCAGTTTCCATGAAGAATTGAAATCTTAAATATTTGAGCTTCATATTCATTCAACTATACAAAAATATATATGTTATATTTTTAGAATAAAAAATAGCTTAAAAATGAAAAAACCCACAATTGTACTTCCTTTTATAGTAAAAAACCTTCAAAAATGGAAAAAATAGCCCAAAAAGCCCAAAAATAGGTCCCTAATGGGTTAAAAGCACAGTCAGGCCCCCAGATTGTCAGAGTTAGTCTATGTAGTAGCTTAAAAACAGTAAATGAATGCTAGCACTATTAATGTGACATGGTAAAAAATCAATAAAAACTGGAATTAAGACCCTACTGGTATTAGAAACAGTGGTAATAGATATACTGAGGGTCTTGGTTGCAGCTGTTGAATATCTACTGAATCTGTAAAGAGCTAAAATAATTAATATTAAAGCTATATCACTTTTATTCTAAGAGTACTACTGGTTGTTGACAGTTTTACTACATAAGAATATTAAATTAATTATGATAAGATCCTTTTCCAGCAAGAGAGGCCTTCTTCTATTCCTTTTGGGAAATTTGAGGGGCTGAGGACACCATCACACATCTGAAGAGAAATAATTTTCACTCTGGAGGATGTATTTTGGTTCTTTACCATCAATTCTGACATCTTCATAGTCAGAATTGTAGTTTTGGGACCACAAATGATTATTTTGGCTCAATAATGGGTGAAGGAAATCTTCACAGGCCACATAAGCACTGTTATGACATGTACATGGTGTTTTTATGACCAATATTTGTCATTCTGGGTGGGTTTAGGCATTAAAAACCCATTATTTGAAGTATTAAGCCAGTACTGGTTGGTACAGGTTTGGTACAGAACAGTCACCATTAAAAAACGCTATCCCCTCCAGTGGGGGTAGCAGGTCCAACCTAGTTTCAACCCAGCTTCCAACTTGCTTCATACTGGTCTCTAGCTTGCTATCAATATTTGGTCATTTTACAAGCTGGATTTTAAATATTCAGAAATAATTCACAAAGTTAATTCAATTATTTAAATGCTGAAAATCCAAAAAATCCTTTATTCCACACAATTCTTCAAAAGAAAAATCAAAAAATTTGAAATGAATATGAAGCCATTAGTTATGAATTTTTACTTAAAATTCTCAAAATCCAAATACACACTTTCTTTATATGCTATCATATACTTCCTTTCATGTAGTTTCTTTCTCTGAAGGTTCATTTGTCAGACCTCAATATTTCTAATTTTGAAAATCTTCACATAGAAATATATCTCTTTAAATAATAAACTATCATCATTTTTTATAATTCACTCAAAAAAACAGCAAAATTTATATGTTTCATTATTATTTTCTCCTAAAAGCTTAATTAATCTTGATTTCTGGAAATCAAAAAAAATATTAAGATATATCATGTCCTTCTTTATGCTTTGGGAATTACTTTGGAAATTTTCTTGTGAATGTCAGATTCAAAAAAATGTTCATCCAAAATACATTTTCCCAGTATTTTTCTCTCCCTTATCCTGAAAATCCAATATATTCCTTTCAAACTTGCAGCCAAATATAATTTAACCTTTCCCAAAATTTAACATTCAATAACTCTCACACCTTTTTCCCATGATAGAAATGACCTGAGACCTCTTATTCCTCAAAATATATTTCTTGCCATATTATATAACATTCAATGTATCCAAGAATTTGCAAAAAAAAGACTTGATAGAAATATATTATTAAATATTATGTACTTCATAAAAAGGATATTATTCAAAGAGGAATTCATCACCTCCTACTGTTGTGGGTCCATAAAATTTAACTCCGGCTCTCAATATTTCCTTATTTTCCAGAGAAAACCTATCAATCATATAAAGGCTTTTTTTAATAAGGCACATGTTAAATAATTACTAACTCTCCATTAAAATACCAATTCAAAAATTTAATTTTACATGTAAATGTTGTAATTCCAAATATTGAAAATAATTTTTGTTGGATTTAAGGTATTTCATAAGATCCCATAGTACAAAAATAAGAAACCAATATCCAATGTTTTGTAAAGCATTAACTTTTGAATGAGGGAAGGAAATATTTCAATAAAAATTCTTCCTCATGATATGAGTCTTGAATAATCACACACTTATTTTCTCTAATAATTTTTTTTCAAAATCTTCCTTGGAATTGAGCTTGCAATCTATCTTATATTTCAGTTTCTGTGGTAATAATGGATTCATTACCATGGTGATGATTCATGATTCAAAATTATAATATTCAATATTTGAAGAAAATTCATCAAGCTCCAAAATGTCTTGGAAACATATATTTACTTGTATATGAATATTCTTGTCTGATTGGGTACAATAAATATTAATTCTTCTGATAAAATCAATTTACTATCATGCAAATTTAATGTATTTTATAAATTTTTAGAACCAGAAAAAGATATTCATAATAATAATAAAATACAAATCTCACTTTTAGCTATGTGAAGAATATTATTAATTTTGAAAATCCCCCTCAAATTCATAGGTTTTTGTAGAATATTCTTTCATGATTTTCATTTTCCAAAACCTTCATGGAGTATATTCAGATGAATATAATAAAATAGATTTTTTGGCTCAACTGATATCTTCCAATAAGCCTATTACATTTCTGAATCTCAAAGAGCTGTCACATGACATTTATTTCTCAAGCCTGAAATCTCCAACATATTATTCTTCCAAGAATCCACCTCCTAGATACTTTGAAGGATTGAATCCCTCTAAGTGTAACTTATAAGCAGACAGCATTACGTATATTTTTCTCTTTCCTTTGAAAAATAAAGAATATAGGTAGGATTATAAATTAAAATATTCATATATTCTAATGGAATTTTTGGTCTATATAAAAGATAGTACTGAATCTCTGAATTACCTGAAAAGGGAAATGGAGGAGAATCTTCCAAATGCTATTGTACTGTTGAACATTTTGAACTCTTACTTTAAGCTAATAATTTTATTCATAATTGGCAAACTTCATCTGTATATAGGTTTATGTATATTTCTGAATTATAAGTTTATAATAGCTTTTTAGCTGAAATTTTTTCATCAACTATGGATTCAGCCCATATATATACAAGCCTTAAACATTAAAAAACCCATATTGTTTAATTTGATAATTCCAAAATTATTGCCATTATATTTTCCAAAAATGGAAGAGTTGAAGCTGAAAATTTGGATTTTTAACATTTACAACATTTTCATACAAAATTGTGTTTCAATACCAAAATTTTCTAACGTCATCTTCAAAGTAAACTTTATTTTTGAATATTTTGTTACTCAATTTGAAAAAAAGGCAAAAGAATTTTTGTTTTTCTTTATTGAGACAAACAATCCTCAAACTTATTTTTTGGTTTTTTTTCGCAGTAAAAATAGTTATCCAATTATGATAACTCTTCTATCTAGAGTCAGAGATTAAAATAAAATTCATTGAAGGTGCCTTTGAAGTGGAAGATCTGAAAAAATCTGAGAAGTTAATAATGCATAAAATTTCCCTATGCAAGAGTTTATAATATGAAAAACCTTTTATATCAATAAAGACATTTAGTATAAATTCTTCAGCTCTCTGAGTCAAGTCAGATAAGAGTATCCTTTGCAATTTTCTTAGAAATTGTTAAGGAAACTGGTAAGAAGTCATAATTTCTGTTAATTATTGAAAAAAAAATACCCTCAGAAGTGATCATATTATAAAGTGGTTCTTGCAGACTTTTTTGTGGTTGATTTTGGTTTCTTTGAAGATCTTGGTGAAACTTATTCCTACCTTCATTCAAATTTGGCTAAAACCTTTGTCCAACCTTTGCTCATTGGCCAGGCTGTAGTCAAGCTGGAGACAAGTTGGATAAGGGATTATTTACCAATTCACTATTGTTATAAATTCCTGAATTAGAAAAATGTCAAGTGTATGTTTGAGGTTATAAATTCAAACCACTTACACAAAACAATTTTTGAAATACTTTAAATAAGAATAATATGCCAAATTTTCAATCATTTTGAAAATAGTGATACTGTTGGCCTTTGAGCTTCATTCAATGTATTTTGACAATGATGAGTTACAACTCTGAAATTTGAAGTTAATTTTAAATTCAATATAATATAATACACAGTAATTTATTACATCAAAATTAATTGTTTTTTATATGTGTAAAAATTGATAAAAAACCATGCTGCCTAATCCTTCTATACTATTTTCAACCAGTTTGGAATTTATGTCAACTTAATTCCAATTCTTTATTGATTTTTATTTGATTTTCTGTTGGAATAGTTCCATATTTAATCCACACAATTGCAATAATATTGATGTTTGTGATTTGGGTGTGGCTATAAATATCTTATTCTCTTATAATTTTCTGGCTTTCTTGGATTCTTCATGTTACTTCATTCTCATAATTTCTATTTTATTTTATTTCAGCTTTTTTTCATTTTTTCAATATTTTTCAAAACAATTTTTAATTCTTATGTTATAGTTTTTTCAATTACAAGTTTTTTGTTTTTTTATTTTAAAATTCACACTTTCTATTTTTTATTTTCTTTTTTTTTGAATTTTTTTTTCAGCTTTTTTTTAACTTTTTGTATTTGAAAATCAATAAAAATAATTTTTAATTCTTTTTTCTGTGTTGCCTATGTAATTTGTTCAATTGACTTTCAAAATTGAATTTTTTTGTTTTTTTAATTTATTGTATCTTTTTTAAAAAAGTAAAAGATGAAAAAATAACATATCATTTCAGCAGAAAATTAAAATAACAAAAAAACATTTGAAAAAAAAATTGAGAAGAAAAAATAAAAAAAATCACAGTAGGAAACTTTGAGACAGAGGAAAAAATCAAAATCAAAGCAAGAAATGAATGGATGAAACAAAAGGAAAAAAATAACTAAAAATGGTTTCTTTCTTAAAATACTTAACAACAATTTTAAAACAAAAAACTACAAAAGATTTCCACAATCACAAAAATTAAAAGAAATAGCAAAAAATTGAAAACAAAAATATTTCCTTTCAAATTGCTGCAAAACAGCTCAATATGAATATATAAAAAAACCCAAAAGTCAAAAAGAAACTCCAGTTCTTAAAATAATCATAAGGTAAAATTGAAACTTGAGAAAAATTGCATTTTGCCTTCTAATAAAAGTTCCTCAGGATATTTATTTGCACTCTGTTCAAAGGAGGTTTTATAATTAATAACATCTCAGCAACTAAAAAAAATTTGAAAGAAGGAATCAAAATTTATGGAAATGAATATCTGATGTGAGAGATGAAAGAGGTTGAACCACAAATGGGAATTTTCAAGACTCAATACTTCCATTCTTTGGAAACATGCATATAGGACATTTTGGGAGAATGAATTGAATTCTAATGATGGTGAGGTATGCAAAACAACATGTAAGACATTCAGAAAGGAATAAAGTTAAATTTCATAAGGATTATTCTGATTTATTTAAAAGATTGTTAAGCTAAACAAGATTGGACATGTAAATCGGAAAAGACAAGTAATAATGAAAATTTCTCAATCCATTCACAAAAAACTTATGAAGCTGTAAGAATAGATTTGGATGAATATTTTCAATAATCAAAACAAGTTGTCACAGGGGCTCTTATGGAAGAAAGAGTGGCCTGGCACTCAGGAATCAAGAACTCACTTGGAAGGCTCCAAAAAAAGAAAGAAATAAGAAGGAATAAATTCCTTTAAAGGAACAATGAAAGTAAAGAAAAGTGTGCCAAAATATAAAGAGAGCAGGAAACCAATGGCCAACATAACAAGAAAGCCAAAAGCCAAACATACAACCAAATGAATCCTCAATTCATTGTTTCAACCTGCCAAAAAGAACAATGGAATTAGTAAAGGATATGACCACCAATATCCACTGACAGGCAAAGAAGAAAGGTGCAAATGACTGAATTAAGATTATCAATATTTACTTTAATGAAATAATAGAAAATAAGGATCAAGATAAATCTAATATATTAATTAACTTGGGAAAAATTCCCCAGGTGATGAAAGGTGGCCAGTATATGTGGAGATCTGAAAGGCTGATCCTGGAAGGTGAGTCATCCAGATGTATTGTCTTAATCGGGCCAATACAGTTCTGGCCATCTTGAGAGTTGAACTGTCAGCCTGTGACTCAAAACCAGAGCACAAGCATGACAGCCAAAATACCATAAACCAATGGTATAGCCAAGATACAACCAAAACATGGAGCTGAGCCAAATCAGCTCAAAAGGTATCAAAAAAAAGAGGAAACTCACCTTTTTCTGAAAACATAAGTCCCAATAGGACAAGAAGTAACAAAGTTATTCCTGCTCAAAGTTATTGCTGAGCATAAACCTTAATTTTCACCTCTCATCTAGAATATAGAAGGAAAGGCTTAACCCCATCGAATGGGTACTCAAAATGAAGCTCTAAGCCAGGGATATCCAATGGTCCCAGCCAAACTGAGCTAGCACCAATATTACTGGAGTTATGGTCAATTTCAGGCCAAATAAGGGTGAACAAACCTTTCACCTCTCATCTAACTTCTACAGTTTTAGTGTGAGATACTTGAAGTGGGGTCTTGTTGGAAAAACCACAATCAGGGCTATCTGATGGTGTAATTCACTTCCGCATATCTCAACTACAGAAGAAGGTATGGGGCAAACAAGCTCAATACAGCTTTTTGCCTAAAACATGCAAATGTACAAAATTCTTGTACATGGGATAACTTTGCCATATTTAATGATACCCATATCAAATGAGGTACCATTGTGTAGAGCACATACAGAGCTACACACTGAATAAATGGTGAGGTTGATATCTCAAGAATTGACAAAGTTATGGCTGTTTTAAAGTCAGATTCCCACCTGCTGTCATATACAGCCCTACCATGGGATAATATCCCATAATCATGCATATGAGGTGTCAAATAGACAAGGGAGCATGTTTTTACTTCAATACCTCATATGTCAGTCAATACTGAGGTCCCATACAGTTTCTGTACAGCTTTCTACGCGTCATACACGTCAGAATCAGGCTGTGAGGTCCCCAGATGAAATCATTCACCCTGTATTGGTGAAAACTGCCCAGATGTGGTTTCAAAACCACATCTGAGCCCAATACAGGCTATACAGCCTGTTTGCAAACCACAAGCCAGTACTAGAGAGTGGAAAAATCTTCACTTCCTCTATGTGGAAAGGTGTAGCACCCTTTCTACCCCATTTCAGGATAAAAAGGAGGCTTTTCACAGCCAGAATTGTTTCCTCATCCTGCTCTTAAATAACCTACGTAGTAAACTGTCAAAAACAGTTTTACTCTGAGTTAAATAATCAGGTATAATTATAATCTTTAATTATTGTATTCTTTTATTATTGTAACCCAACAGATAAAGCTGCACCCAGGGCTTTCAATAGCGCTCACCACCACTATACCCAGTATAGTAAAGCCCTTTAATTTCATTTTAAAACCATCTTCAACCTTTATAAATCTTTTTAAAATAATTTTTACCATGTCACAAACATAGTCAGGTTGTAATTAGCCTATTTTACATCTTTGTCATAGTTTCATCCTGACATTTTGGGGCCTGGCTGTGTTTTAAAACCTTTTAGACTTATTACAAGTAAGTTTTTCTCTTTTTATCATTTATTGACACTTGTTTTACCTTTTTAGGCGTCATTTCTTCTTAAAAATATATTATATATATTTTTTTTTAAAATACTCATATTTTCATAAGAGTATCTGTCACGTGGCTAATAACCACAAAACCAGTATTTTGGCGTGTTTTGTATATAAGAACACATTTTAAGCCACTAATACAGTCTTAATTCTTAATTGAATCAAGACAGCTCATACTGATAAGACAACAGTTGAGGCGTGTTTGGGCAGATTGTTAACTCAATTGCCCTGTAATACACCACCTTTGACAGATTATACTTGCTAACTACAAGTATTCTGTAAGATATTGGTATACAAACAGTATACCACATATCAATAAGCTGTACCTTTTGACAGGTAATTGTTAATTCAATTACACTTTCATCATACAAGGGCATATTGTAGTAATATACAAGCCCAGAGGCCATTCTTAGGGGTGCAAAACCAGCCTTTTAAGAAGTCTTAACTGACATAAGCCCTCTTTTCCTGTTTGATTCAGTGGAAGAAAATTTCATACCACTTGAGACCCAGTCACGGGCCAACACACCAGTGACACCCTCAGAACCAGAGGGCAGCAAGGGAAAAGGAAAAAGACTTAGTGAAGGCCTCATTACAGCCAAAGGGTGGACACCAATAGCCACTCAGAGGAGTAGAAAACCACGAAACTCTGCTTCAATACAAGGTAAACCAACCTTAAACACTTGTACAGGAAAGATTACAATTATTAACCCAGTTGTAACCTCAAAAGGAAAACAGCCCAAATCAGCAGATAACAAATTTATACAAGGCACAGTCAAAGTTAAATACCCTAATAACAATAAGTTTTTGACTGCTTGCAAACACTGATATGTCCCCTGCATACCTCAGAGACCTCAGCTTCCAAAGGAACCAGACAGAGGACAGAGAAGGCTTGTCCAGAACCAGAAGACCTGGAATAGGACACCTTGGACACAGTGGTGGATGGCAAAACAATGAGGGAGATAATATCAACCTTGCCATTCACACTCCAATTCAACAGGAACCTCAAACCAGAGGACTGGGAGGATATGGATCAAGTTCTTCAGCTCCACCAACTCCTCAAAGATTTATTTCAATGGAGCATGGACAACAAAAGGTTAAACCTGGCAAGTCACTGGGCAGAACTTGGAGCAAGTTGCCAGAAGATATGTCTCAAAGATATAGACTTCAAAGACCTGATGGTAATCACCAAAGGTTGGAATCCTAACAAGCAGTTCAGACTCCTGGAGGCAAGGGCACAGAGGATAAGGGAGAATCAAGCCACTATCCAAGCTATAGAAGAACAGTTAACCCAGACAGGGCCTACTCAGATTCCTTCAGGCTCACAAGGAGCAGGCCAAATCAGATCTCCAGTGGCTTCACACCATTCAGAAACCAGCAGATCAGTGGCCAAGAGTCACCATTCTTCACAATTACAGGAAGTTTCCAGGAGAAGACAAGGAAACAAGGGCAAGAACAAAACCTCCTTCAACCAGAGGAGGAAAGAGTCAGACCCCATGATCCAGGAGCTGTTAGATTTGGTAAAAGAAGTACACAAGAGCCAGAAGTAGTTGTAAAACACTCTAGAATCAGTAGTCCTAGTAATAGAAACATTACCCTCACTCAGACTGAACATAACATTATCACATCTGAGAGTAACATCAACAGTGATACACTGTGGTTACAAGTGTCCCAATATGCTGAGCAATCTGCAAAACAATTTGCAGAAATTGAAGCTTGCCAAGAGAGGATGAGAAAAACTCAAGCCTCCTTGGAACAGATAGTTAAAAATCTTCAAGAAGGATATGCTCAACTGAGCAAAGCCTCTGGAGAAACCAACAAAAGACTGAATATAGTCTTTGAAGAACAACACCACAGCATAAGGGACAGGGATTGTCTGGACCAAGACATAAACAAATTGTGTAATGTCTACCATAACTTGAAGCCCCAACCACAAGGCCAAGTTATGCAGAATCCATATTCACCAGATGACATCAAACCAGATGCCATGTTGATGAATAAGGCAAGATCTCCATCAAAATACCAGGAAGGAGATGGAATGTCTTATTCAGAGAAGGAAGCCTTGAAACAGCTTCCTGAGGCCTCAAGCTGACCCAAATTCTCTGGATCAGGAGAATATGATCATATATAACTCATAGATTATATTGATGGACTCTTCATTGATGTCCCAAGCATACCAGACTACTGGATCGCTGCTAGATTGAATACTGCATTTAAAGGTCATGCTAGTATATGGTACGCAGAAATGAAAGAAATCCATGGCAGAAGAAACTGGCCATGGTGGAAGAGTCAAATCATCCAAAAGTACAGTAATGGAACTTGGATATGGCAGAAGACCATGTCATTTGAAAATGACCACTACTCTGTGGACAAAGATCCATATGAGTGGTGTCTTAGAAAGTCTAAAAGACTTAAAGCCATTGATCCTCAGATGAACATCCAAATGAGGAATCACAAACTTCTGACACAACTGCCAGGAGAACTAGCACATGCAGTAAAATGCAGATGCAACCAAAATTGCACTCTAGATGACATTGCCAACACCTTACAAGACATAAGGAAAAGGACTAATATAGGGAAATTCACCCCATATAAGAGCAATGGTTTCAAAGAGAAACAACCTTTCAGGGTAGAGTTTAAAGACAAACCCAAAGAAAGAGTGGCAGAAGGGGCAAAGAAGAGAAATTCTTGTCACAACTGTGGTTCAACAGACCACTATGCCAACAACTGTCCAAAGGCAAAGAAAAAAGTCTATGCCATTGAGAAAGTCCAAGAGGAAGAATCTCCAACATAGGATTCTGAATCAGACTCCATGGGTGACACCATCAGCGAACCATCTGATGATGATCAAGACCCAAGAGAAAAAGTTCTAGTGGAATACCAAGAGGAAACCCCACTGGAAATTCAGGACATACAGTTGGAAGCAGGCATGCCACACGAAACTGCTAACAGAAGCTTGTGCAAACACACACAAGATGCACAAACATTCCTGGTTACACCAACCAAAGGAATGGCATATATACATGAGACAGCCACAAAAATGACTCTTTGAATTGACAATGCTCAGCATCCACTTATCATTGATAGTGGAGCACACTGCTTCATAGTGGCCAGAAACTATCTGAATACCCACTTCCCAAACTGGGAACAACAGCTCTTGCCCACCAAGGCAAAGAACTTTAAAAGTGCATCAGGGAAGATAACCTCCATTGGGACAATTATCAAAGAGATAATTATACCCCACAGGAAGGGTAATATCAGACTCAACCCAGAGTTTGTAGTGCTTGATGATGCCCACATCCAAGGATTTTTACTGGGAACAGATTACCAGAGGATGTATGGCATAGACATTTACAACAGTAAAAATAGGCACATCACCATTGGTACTAACAAGGAAAAGAAATTTTCACTTGATATATACAGATATCTTCTCAAGATCCACTAGAAGAACTTCTGAAGGAATTCAGAGAGGGAAAGTTTAGCACTACCCTCACCAATAAACAAAAACTAAGTTTACTGAAGATGCTGAGAAAGAACAGACCAGAATTTGCCATTGGTGAAGAACCATTAGGCAAGATCAAAGGCCATGATATAGAACTATATCTGGATGTGGAAAGGCCTTATCCACCCATGCTAAGGAGACCTCCTTATCCAGCGAGCCTGGAAACCAGGAAAGAAATTGAGAAACATATCAATGAACTCCTGGATATGGATGTCATCAGGAAGATTGCACATAATGAAATAGTGGAAATCACCACCCCTGTCCTAATCACCTGGCATGATGGAAATTCTAGACTGTGTGGATATTTCAGAGCTCTGAATAACTACACAAAAGCAGACAGGTACCCTATACCCAGGATACCTCATGCCTTGGATAAACTGGCAAAAGCCAAATACATAACCAAAATGGATTGTATGAAAGGCTTCCACCAAAATGGGGTTAAACCAAATTCCATGAAATTACTCAGAATAATATGCCATATGGGCATATATGAGTATACCAGGATGCCATTTGGAATTAAAAATGCACCAGCCCACTTCCAAAGGATGATGAACACAATATTTCAAGAAGAAATATTAGAAGGCTGGATGGTAGTATGTATTAATGATATCATTATATACTCAGAGACATGGGAAGACCATGTACAATATATAGACAGAGTGCTAAGTAAATGTACACCCATCAATCTGAAAATTTCACTAAAAAAGTGTAATTTTGGCCAACAAGAGCTACTAGCTCTAGGACATAAAGTCTCAGGTCTTAGTCTGGCAATTGACCAGAATAAAGTAGCAGCAGTACTGCAAAAGCCAGTGCCAAAAAGCATCAAAGAAATCCAATCCTTCCTTGGGTTTGCTAGAACTATAGAAACCACATCAAACATTTTGCACACATAACTAGTAGCTAATACAAGCTATGTTCAAAAGATGTAGTTTTTTAAATAACCAAGGAAAGGAGGGATGCATATGAGAGGATCAAAAATGAACTCATAAATGCACCTGTGCTCATCTTGCCTGACTTTGAACTACCATTCAAGTTATACATAGATGCAGCATATAGCCAAGGCTTAGGAGCAGCCCTTCACCAAAGACAGATTGTGGATGGTGAACCAAGAGAGGGTGTAATATGTTACATCTCTAGGAAATTGAAAGATTCAGAAGCCAGGTATGGGGCCACCCAGACTGAATGTCTATTTCTAGTCTGGGCTCTAGAGAAACTTCATTATTATTTGGAGGGTGCAGTCTTTGAAGTCTACACAGACTGCACAGCCTTGAAGTCTTTACTAAACATGAAGACTACAAATAGACGAATGCTGAGATGGCAAATATCTATCCAGGAGTATAGAGGTAACATGACCATCATATACAAAGAAGGTAAAACTCATACCAATGCAGATGGCCACTGGATAATGTCAAGAGCAATCCAGCTTATGACCCTGAAGTTACAGCCAAAATCCCTATCCATTTCATGGAAATAGATAGGAGGAAGAACTTCAGATTTTCTGAATAGGCACCAGAAAGTGGTACCCTTGACAATGGAAACACTGATACAGAGGGGACAGAAACTCCCATATTTGGAATAAGTTCCTCTGAACTGCACAATGAATTTTTTAGTGCAGTACTGAAGTCTTATGCAAAACACAAACAGTGTGGCATATTACTACAACTCCTTCAACAAAGGTACAGGAGTCCAGAACTGGAATCCCAGCTGGAAGAAACCTGGTTGAGGGCCTATGAGGATAACAAGTTCTTCCTTATAGATGGCCTGCTCTACCACAGAGAAAAACACACAAGTGCACTCACAGTGGTAGACAGAGGCCACATCTCTCTGATCCTACAGGAATGTCATGACTGCCCCTATATGGGACACATGAGTGAGGACAGGACCAAAGAGAGGGTAGCAAGCACAGATTGGTGGCCCAAGTGGGAAAAAGAGTTGGGAGAATACATCAACACTTGTGAAAGATGCCAAAAGGCAAATAGGAAACATGGGAAGAAATATGGGTTACTTCAACACATAGAAGAACCTAAACACCCATGGGAAACCATCAACATGGACTGGATTACAGGACTTTTCCCAGGAGGCAAAGAAAACTACAATGCCTTCTTGATCATAGTTGATAGGTTCAGCAAGAGCATGAGGTGTCTACCATGCCACAAAGAGGACACAGCCATGGATACGGCCCTGTTATTTTGGAATAACATCATATCTACCTGTGGAGTCCCTAAAATCATCATTAGTGATAGGGACCCAAAATTCACATCTGAATTTTGGACCAACTTGTATGACATGCTTGGCACCAAGCTTGCCTTTTCCACAGCTTACCATCACCAAACAGATGGCCTAGCTGAGAGGATGATCCAGACTATGGAAGACATCCTTAGAATATTCTATGCCTATGGCATGGAGTATAAGGACCATGAGGGATATACCCATGACTGGGTTACCCTTCTACCAGCTGTCCAACTGGCTTATAATACAAGCCAGCACTCTACCACAGGAAAAAAACCTGCACTGGTAGAGAAAGGGTGGAATCCCTTGTTTCCTGTGGATCATTTGAAGAAGAATCTCCTAACCATCCACCCCACAGCCAAAGACTTCCATGATATGTGGAAGAGGGCTTGTGATACAGCTGCTAAATGCATAGCTAAAGAAAAAGATTATAATAAGCAGAGGTGGGACAAGACACACATGGAACCTGACTTTAAGGAAGGGGACCAGGTGCTAGTGTCTACACTGAACTTTAATAATCTTAAAGTACCCAAGAAGATGAGGGACTAATTTGTAGGGCCTTTCATTATCATTAAGTTGATAGGGAAAAATGCAGTAGAAGTCAAACTTACAAAGGAATTTTCCAGGAAGCACCCAGTCTTCCCAGTGAGCTTGGTCATACTATACTTCCAAACAGAAGAGGATAAATTCCCCTCCAGGAAAAAGAACCCCACACCACCTGACAAAGTGGAAGTGGAGGACTCCCCAGGACCTGTGAGTAAAATCATCAGCGCCAGAAAGATCAGACTTAATGGAAAGGATCAAAGACAATACTTAGTCAGATTCAAGCACCAAACAGCTGATAAGGACAAATGGTTGGCAGAAGATGCCATACCAGATGGGAACCTTCATTTAAGGAGATTAAGGGCCTCTAGGAGGACTGAACAGTCTCATCAATGATGAGCCTTTTTTAGAGGGAGGGTATGTCAGCCTGTGACTCAAAACCAGAGCACAAGCATGACAGCCAAAATACCATAAACCAATGGTATAGCCAAGATACCACCAAAACATGGAGCTGAGCCAAATCAGCTCAAAAGGTATCAAAAGAGAGAGGAAACTCACCTCTTTCTGAAAACATAAGTCCCATCACCATAGGACAAGAAGTAACAAAGTTATTCCTGCTCAAAGTTATTGCTGAGCATAAACCTTAATTTTCAGCTCTCATTCAGAATCTGGAAGGAAAGGCTTAACCCCATCAAATGGGTACTCAAAATAAAGCTCTAAGCCAGGGATATCCAATGGTCCCAGCCAAACTGAGCTAGCACCAATATTACTGGAGTTATGGTCAATTTCAGGCCAAATAAGGGTGAACAAACCATTCACCTCTCATCTAACTTCTACAGTTTTAGTGTGAGATACTTGAAGTGGGGTCTTTTTGGAAAGAGCACAATTGTAAGGTTTGTCTATGAAACTCTTGATAATAGTAACAATATCAAGAGTACTATGACTGTCCTCAGTAGAAAAATATAATATAATGAAACATTATAACCACAAATTTAAATATAATTATTAAAAATAATTATATAAAAAAAATAAATTTAATTATTATTATAATAATATAATAATAAAAAAATATAATAATTATAATAAATTATAATTATTCTATTATTGTTATAGTCACTGACAGTTATAACAATAAGAAGTGTAAAGCTCTTAATGAGACAATTACACATGGAAAATAAGAATATTAACCACTTATAAATAATATAAATATTATTTATAAAAAGAATTAATCACACACTGTGCAGAAATAATTCTTTATAGAATAAAATTCTATTTAAAAAAACTATTACTAGATAAAAAAATATATAGAGCTTTTAGAGAAAACTTACTTATAAGATTTATTTAATACAACAAGTCAAATACAACAGTTATTATATTAAATAAAGATTTATAAGTTAAAAACACGCCAAAAATCAATAAATATAAAGATAAAACAACTTTTTATACCATAAATTATGATTAAAGAGTTTTTGAGAGGAATTTGTGGATTTTAAAAGATATTTAAGATGATAATTTTATATAATAAAATTTATTATAGATGATTACAACAATAATCTGAATTCTATGACTTCAATTCTTTAATTTAATAAATAAAGAATAAAAATAACTTAAGAATTACTTTTAATAATAAGATTTTATCTTTAATAAAACTTTACCTGTTTAAATGTCTAATATGATTGGATTGATTATGAATGATGGACAAAAACAGTGATGAAAAGACTCTTTTTATGTCTACAGAGCAGCTCTCATGATTCATAATGGATTTAGAGGGCGTGCTCAGGTCAAAACTGAAAAACCATGCTTAAAAATTAAGCTCTTAACTTAAGGCAACTTATTTTTACTTCCAATTTAAAGTTACCAGTGTTATTCTTAACTCCAAGTAACTTTAATCCTCATTTAGTTTAATTATTTTAAGTTTTAATATAAAATAAGTTTATTTATATTAAAGTTCATCACATGAACAACATAAAATCAGAGTTTCAAGCAGAAATCTCTTAAACTGAATTTTTAATTAAGTTTTAAAGAAATCATAATTTTCTTTAAGCTTAATTAAAAAAGTAATTTTCCAGGCTAATTACCCAGGAAACTTATTAATAAAAGATACTTAAAATTTAATTTATATATTGATAATATTAAATTCTAAGCTGCGTGAAATTTTCAAGCAAATCCATTAAGATTTGGATTTTTAATGAATTTTTGAAGTTATTACTATTTTTCCACGTAAAATAGCAATACACACAAAACCTTAAGTTTTGATAAGGTTTTGATGATTGAAACCTTAAAGTTTTCAGCTTATTTAAGCTTTTTAAGCTTGATTAAGCTTTGACAGTTCTTAAAACCTTGATTCCAAGCCTGCTTATTGGGATTTACCCTCTTGGTAGCTTGAAATTCTTATCCAATTTAGGATAAAATCAGTTTAAACCTTAAGGTTGGATCAAAGTCTAATCTTAAAGTTTAAATAAGGTTGAAAATCCTCCAATACAGGTGGACAACCTTAATTGAATCATTGCAGATCCAAAAAGTTGGGTACCCCAGCTCTATTTGGTCTTTTTCCTTTGTCCCACCTTTTTGCGTGGATTTTGCCCTTTTATTTATTTAAAGCCATACTATGGCCTTAAACCCTTTTAAATTGAGCTCATGCAGGATTTACATTCTGTATGGCAAATCCTTAGCCAATTCAGTAAATATACACCACACCTCAATTTTAACTAAAATTTTGGTAAAGTTGCATAAACCTTATGTAACTTTAAATTTAAGCTTAATTAAGCTTAAATTTAACAATTTAAAAAAATGTTAAAAAAGTTACATTAGTACTGTGAGATTCTTAACTCTTCTAATAACACAAGAAATAAGTGTTTTTGGGTATAACACCCTATGGGTGTACCCTAGGTTATTTTTGGTGTAGAATCCAAAAACGACATAATAATTATAACTTTGTTTATCCAAAAAAAAGTTATACTTATTTTTTATTTTAAATTCAACTAAAAAGTCTGTTTAAGACAAATTTAATTGTTTATAAAATCATTTGTGGCCTTATGGGTATGTTAAACATACCTCACAGGCTCACAACAATCAGGGCTATCTGATGGTGTCATTCACTTCCCCATATCTCAACTACAGCAGAAGTTATGGGGCAAACAAGCTCAATACAGCTTTTTGCCTAAAACATGCAAATGTACAAAATTCTTGTACATGGGATAACTTTGCCATATTTAATCATACCCATATCAAATGAGATACCATTGTGTAGAGCACATACAGAGCTACACACTGAACAAATTTTGAGGTTGATATCTCAAGAATTGACAAAGTTATGGCTGTTTTAAAGTCAGATTCCCACCTGCTGTCATATACAGCCCTACCATGGGATAATATCCCATAATCATGCATATGAGGTGTCAAATCAACAAGGAAGCATGTTTTTACTTCAATACCTCATATGTCAGTCAACACTGGGGTCCCATACAGTTTCTGTACAGCTTTCTATGCGTCATACACGTCAGAATCAGGCTGTGAGGTCCACAGATGAAGATTTTCACCCTGTATTGGTGAAAACTGCCCAGATGTGGTTTTAAAACCACATCTGAGCCCAATACAGGCTATACAGCCTGTTTGCAAACCACAAGCCAGTACTAGAGAGTTGAAAAATCTTCACTTCCTCTACATGGAAATGTCTAGCACCCTTTCCACCCCATTTCAGGATAGAAAGGAGGCTTTTCACAGCCAGAATTGTTTCCTCATCCTGCTCTTGAATAACCTACATAGTAAACTGTCAAAAACAGTTTTACTCTTGGTTAAATGATCAATTATAATTATAATCCTTAATTATTTTAACCCAACAGATAAAGCTGCACCCAGGGCTTTCAATAGCGCTCACCACCACTATACCCAGTATATTAGAGCCCTTTAATTTCATTTTAAAACCATCTTAAACCTTTATAAATCTTTTTAAAATCATTTTTACCGTGTCACAAACATAGTCAAAGTTGTAATTAACCTATTTTACATCTTTGTCATAGTTTCATCCTGACATGAACTGTGTGACTGAATTCCCACAGTCTAATATGAATTGGCACAAATGGGCCACATACAGGATGCTTGATTACTACCTGTATGGACCAATTGAGTTGTCCAAGGAATTCTGAGTACTTGATGCCTTTACAATGATTGAAATGATTGATAACCTCTGATAATTGCCCTTAGAATAGTTCTTATGAGAATTGAAAACCCAACTCCTGCAGGGCCAGGTGGTTGGGGTCCTCAAATGGTCTTCTGGTAGCTGCCAGGGAATTTCCAGACTGAATAGCTGAAACATCCGTCTTTGAAAATGGTGATGGATTGGGGACTTGATCTGGAATCACATTATTTGGTCCTGAAAGTTTTACCATTGGAGTGCTGAGCAAAAATTGTGCATAATGGTATATTATAACATATATGCACTACTCCTGGATCCTTGAGTACGGGGTGCATTGAGGAAGGAAAAGTCTTCCCCTGAAATTGAGGGGAATCCTTCCTTGGAGCGTGCTGGTGGCCTCTGGTGGTTGCCAGAGGCCATGGGCTGAACAATGGCCCACCTGTGGTCCTGAGGGTCTTTTGGGCATTTGGGGTCAAAACTGGCTCAGGCAGGCCCACTTGTGGTTTGGGGCTGATGAACTGCCCCCTTGGCCCCTTTTGGTCTCATTGGATTTGGGCCAAAAGGGGTCTAATGGTCCCACGGACCGCGAACCGTTGGGGGCCTAAATGGCCCAAAAAGGCCATTGAGGCCAAAAAACCCCTAATATAAGGGGTTGTGCCAAAGGCCCTGGTGTTGGCTAGAGGGGCCATAGGCCCCTGAAAGACTGCAAAGACCTACCAGGACCAAAGGATAATGGCCTGCAGGTTAGTGAGGTGGAGAATTGGCCAATAAGGCCAATGAAGGCAGGATATGGCCAAGAGGCCATAGAGCACCAAGAGGGTACAATGGGCCATAAAAATACTATATGGCCAATTGACCATAGACTGGGTTAAGGCCAGAATTGCTGCAACACCCATTGGGGGGCTGATTATTTGTGGTTGTGAAAGTAACCCCCTACCTTGAATGGTGAGCACCTGAGCATCAAGATTAGGTACAAGCCTGTTGAGGCTGCTGAGATGGATTGGATGTAGGGGTTCCAGAGGTATTGAATCTTGAAAAGAAAATTTCAGACTGGTAAAGAGGTTGGCATATGAGATGAGGTTGATTTGGTCTTCTTTTGACATTTGGCTTTGAATTTTGAAGAATGAGTTGACATAAAGATTGGAATTAAAGCTATAAGAAAGAAATTTTGAAAATTATAAATAAATAAAAATAACAAAGAAACTTGAAGTTAAGAAAAGAGAATCTTGAGGGGGTTCTAATTTTACCACAGATAATGACAGTTGATTTGAAATGGCCAAGGACCTGGAAAACAAGATTTGATGCCAGGTGCTCACAGAGCGGCCAAGGTGATGTTTTGAAAGATTGCAGACCCTTCAGGAAAGTGCACACCAGGAGAGGAACTTAGTTTTGATAGTTGCCACTCCTTCCAGTGCCATAAATTATGGAAGAGTAATGAAAGAATGTATTGAAAAGTAATGACTTGGAAAAAAGGATTAAGAAGAATGGTCCATTACCCCAAGTGGAAATGGCCATAGATTGGAATATGATGTTGAAAGCCAGGCCAAAAATCTGTGTACAAAATTTTGAAGTTCTCACAGAGTGGCCAAGGTGCTGCTTACAACAGAAAGGAGTAGAATACCCCTAAAGGTGCATACCAGGAGTTGGACTTACTTTTGGTAATTCCTCTCCCCACCAAGCACCATAAAAATGAATCATATTAAGAATTGGGGCCTGGCTTGTCAGGATATAAAGAATGGGAATCCTTTACATGTTCAGGGCAATTATTGAGGTTTTTGGCTGGTTCCCAAGTGGATCTTTCTGGGTCTTGACTGAAACCTTTCCATTCCACCAGATACCATAATTTTCTTCACTTGAACTTTGAATCCATTATTTGAGAGACTTCCCATTCCTCTTCTTCAATAATGGTTGGGGAAGGAGGCTCTTGATGCCTATTTGGTATTGTTGATGTCTTGACTGGTTCAAAGATGGAAATATGGAAGACTGAATGGATGTGTTTCCATCAAGATGGTAGCTTGAGGTGGTAAGCATGAGTACTGATTTTCTTCAAGATTGGAAAGGGACCCAACCATCTTTGAGAAAGTTTTTTGCTTGTTCTGGTTGATTTGATGTTTTTGGAAGAAAGCCATACCATGTCACCAGGATTGAAAACGGGTGGATTTGCTCTACTTTTATCTACATACCTCTTAAACCTGTTTATGGCAAATTCAAGTTCTCTCTTGACATCTTGCTGGACTGATTGGACTTTTGTTTATAAATGTCCAGCAGGAGTGTCTTGAGTAATGTGAGCTGGGTCAAATTGTGGATCTCTTCCATAAAAATGAAAAACAGTGATTGTTTTGCTGAAGAGTGGTCAGAGCTATTGTAAGCAATTTCAGCCAGAGGGAGCCAGGTGTTCCAATCATCTTGATGATAACTGACATACATTGGAAGTTAATGTTCTAGTATCTGATTTACCCTCTCTGTCTGTCCATCAGTTTCTGGATGGTAAGCAGTTGACAGATCTCTTGAAATCTTGAGCTTCTGAGAAAGATTGGTCCAAAAGGAAGAAACCAAAAGTGAACCTCTATCACTGACAATCTTTGAAGGAAGGCCATGCTTTTAAAAAATATTCTTGAGGAATAAGTGAGCCAAATCCAGGGAAGTGATTGAAGACATTGTGGGAATAAAAACCACCATTTTTTAGAACCTGTCCACTATGACCAGAATTGAATCAAAAGAATTGCACAGTGGCAGTTGAGTTATAAAGTCCATGGAAAGACAAATCCAAGGACCATTTGGAATTGGAAGAGGCTTCAGGAGTCCAAACTTCTTGTGATGAATATTCTTGTTTCTTGAACACTATTGACAGGATGAGCCATAATTCTTGATGAATTGAGTCATGCCGGACCAGGGGAAATCCTGCTTGAAAAGTTTGAGAGTCTTCTCTTGGCCAGGGTGTCCAGCTAGAGGAGAATCATGAAGCTTTTGAAGGATGCTGAGCTGAATTGTAGGGTCATTTTGGACCATCACCTGATCTTTGAATAAGAGAGGTTGGTAAGAGGAATCAAGAGAATAATACTGTACAGATTTACCTTACCCAATTCTTGAAGAACGCTTCTGTACTGAGAATCTTGCCATGGAGCCTTCTAAATTGAATCAATCAAGTTTGAAAAATATTCCACCTTGCCTGCAAAATATATTGAAGGTTGGACTTCAACCTTCTTAATGAACTTTTGAAAGTTCATTGGATTCTTACTGATGAAATCCTCCCCCCTCGCTGGATAAACTTTGTACCAACATGATAAAGCATCTGGAAGACTAGCTAGGCGTTTAGTGTCAGCCTGTGACTCAAAACCAGAGCACAAGCATGACAGCCAAAATACCATAAACCAATGGTATAGCCAAGATACCACCAAAACATGGAGCTGAGCCAAATTAGCTCAAAAGGTATTAAAAGATAGAGGAAATTCACCTCTTTCAGAAAATATAAGTCCCATCACCATAGGACAAGAAATAACAAAGTTATTCCTGCTCAAAGTTGTTGCTGAGCATAAACCTTAATTTTCACCTCTCATCTAAAATCTAGAAGGAGAGACTTAACCCCATCAAATGGGTATTCAAAATGAAGCTCTAAGCCAGGGCTATCCAATGGTACCAGCCAAACTGAGCTAGCACCAATATTACTGGAGTTATAATCAATTTCAAGCCAAATAAGAGTGAACAAAACATTCACCTCTCATCTAACTTCTATAGTTTTAGTGTGGGATACTTGAAGTGGGGTATCATTGGAAAGAGCACAATCAGGGCTATCAGATGGTGCCACCCACTTCTTCATATCTCAACTATAACAGAAGTTATGAGGCAAACAAGCTCAATACAGCTTTTTGCCCAAACCACACCTATGTACAAAAACCTTGCACATGGGATAACTTTACCATATTTAATGATAAGCATACCAAATTGGGTACCATTGTGTAGAGCTCATACAGGGCTATCCAATGAACCAACTTTGAGCATGATATCTCAAAAACTGACAGAGTTGTGGCTGGTTTAAGGTCAAAATCCCACCTGCTGTCATATACAGCCTTACCATGGGATAATATCCCATAATCATGAATATGAGGTGTCAAATAGACAAAGAAGCATGTTTTTACTTCAATACCTCATATGTCAGTCAATACTGGGGTCCCATACAGTTTCTGTACAGCATTCTACGCGTCATACACGTCAGAATCAGGCTGTGAGGTCCCCAGATGAAAATTTTCACCCTGTATTGGTGAAAACTGCCCAGATGTGGTTTCAAAACCACATCTGAGCCCAATACAGGTTATACAGGCTGTTTGCAAACCACAAGCCAGTACTAGAAAGTGAAAAAATCTTCACTTCCTCTACGTGGAAAGGCCTAGTACCCTTTCCACCCCATTTCAGGATAAAAAGGAGGCTTTTCACAGCCAGAATTGTTTCCTCATCCTGCTCTTGAATAACCTACGTAGTAAACTGTCAAAAACAGTTTTACTCTTGGTTAATAATCAGGTATACTCTTAAATTAAAAGTATTGTAGTCTTTATTATTGTAACCCAACAGGTAAAGCTGCACCCAGGGCTTTCAACAGCGCTCACCACCACTATATCTCTATAGTAAAGCCCTTAAAATCTTAATTTAATCATTTATTATCAACTTTATTATCTTTTAAAGCTATTTTTACCGTGTCACAGTCATAGTTAAAGCCTGTAAATACTTATATACACCTTTATCATAGACTCATCCTGACATTTTGGGGGCCTGGCCGTGTTTTAAATCTTTTTTGGGACCTTATAAGTAAGTCTTTTCTCTTTTTATGACTTATTAACAAGTGTTTTATCTTTTTTAGGCGTAATTTTTCTATTTAAATATATATTTTATATATATTTATCCTTTTTTATATATACTCATATTATAAGAGTATTTTTCACGTGGCTAATACCCACTGAATATAACTATTTTTGGCGTGTTTTGTATATAAAAACACATAAGCCATCAATGAGTCCTGTATTCTTGACTGAATAAGGACACCTCTGACTGAAAAACCATCAGTTGAGGCGTGGTTAAGTGTATTGTTAACTCAATAACACTCATACAAAGCCACCTGTACAGAATACACTTGAAAACCACAAGTGTATCTGTGGGATACTGGCACACAAACAGTGTGACAGGGTACCAAAAGCTGTAATTCTGACGTGGAATTGTTGATTCAATTACACTGTCATTACACAGGGCACATTGTAGTAACATACAAGCCCAGAGGCCAATCTTAGACGTGCAAAACCAGCATTTTTTAAGAAGTCTTAACTGACATAAGTCCTCCTTTTTCTGCCTTGATTTCAGTGGAAGAAAATTATATCCCACTTGAGACCCAGTCACAGGCCAACACACCAGTGACACCCTCAGAACCAGAGGGTAGCAAGGGCAAAGGAAAGAGGCACAGTGAAGGTCTCATCACAGCCAAGAAGTGGACACCAATAGCCACTCAGAGGAGTAGAAAACCACGAAAATCTGCATCCATACAAGGTAAACCAACCTTAACCACTTGTACAGGAAAGATTACAATTATTAACCCAGTTGTAACTTCCAAAGGCAAACTGCCCAAGTCAGCAGACAATAAATTTTTACAAGGCACAGTCAAAGGTAAATACCCTAAGAACATAAAGTTTTTGACTGCTTGCAAACACTGATATGTCCCCTGCATACCTCAGAGACCTTGGCTTCCAAAGGAACCAGCCAGAGGATAGAGGAGGATTGTCCAGAACCAGAAGACCTGAAAGAGGACACCCTGGACACAGTGGTGGATGGCAAAACAATGAGGGAGATAATATCAACCTTGCCATTCACACTCCAATTCAACAGAAACCTCAAACCAGAGGACTGGAAGGATATGGATCAAGTTCTTCAGATCCACCAACTCCTCAAAGATTTATTTCAATGGAGCATGGACAACAAGAGGTTCAACCTAGCAACTCACTGGGCAGAACTGGGATCAAGTTGCCCGAAGATCTGTCTCAAAGAGATAGACTTCAAAGACCTTATGGTAATCACCAAAGGTTGGAATCCTACCAGGCAGCACAGACTCCTGGAGGCAAGGGCACAGAGGATAAGGGAGAATCAAGCCACTATCCTAGCTATAGAAGAACAGTTGACCCAGACAGGGCCTACTCAGATTCCTTCAGGTTCACAAGGAGCAGGCCAAATCAACTCTCCAGTGGATTCACACCATTCAGAAACCAGCAGATCAGTGGCCAAGAGTCACCATTCTTCACAATCCCAGGAAGTTTCCAGGAGAAGACAAGGAAACAAGGGCAAGAACAAAAACCTCCTTCAACCAGAGGAGGAAAGAGTCAGACCCCATGATCCAGAAGCTGTTGGATTTGGTAAAGGAAGTACACAAGAACCAGAAGTAGTTGTAAACCACTCTAGAATCAGTAGTCCTAGTAATAGAAACATTACCCCCACTCAGACTGAAAATAACATTGTCACATCTGAGAGTAACATCAACAGTGATAAACTGTGGTTACAAATGTCCCAATATGCTGAACAATCTGCAAAGCAGTTTGCAGAAATTAAAGCTAGCCAAGAGAGGATGAGACAAACTCAAGCCTCCTTGGAACAAATAATTAAGAATCTTCAAGAAGGATATGCTCAACTGAGCAAAGCCTCTGAAGAATCCAATAAAAGACTGAACCAAGTCTTTGAGGAACAACACCACAGCACAAGGGACAGGGAGTGTCTGGATCAAGACATTAACAAATTGTTTAATGCCTACCATAGCCTGAAGCCCCAACCACAAGGCCAAGCTATGAAAAATCCATATCAACCAGATGAAAGCAAACCAGATGCCATGCTGTTGAATAAGGCAAGATCTCCATCACAATACCAGGATGGAGATGGCATGTCTTATTCAGAGAAGGAAGCCTTGAAACAGCTTGCTGACGCCTCAAGCTGGCCCAAATTTTCTGGATCAGGAGAATATGATCATATGGAACTCATAGATTATATTGATGGACTCTTCATAGATGTACCAAGCATCCCAGACTACTGGATTAATGCTAGATTGAATACTGCATTTAAAGGTCATGCAAGTATATGGTACACTGAAATGAAGGAAATCCATGGCAGAAGAAACTGGCCATGGTGGAAGAGTCAAATAATCCAAAAGTACAGTAATGGAACTTGGATATGGCAGAAGACCATGTCATTTGAAAATGACAAATACTCTGTGGACAAAGATCCATATGAGTGGTGTCTCAGACAGTCTAAAAGACTTAAAGCCATTGATCCTCAGATGAACATCCAGATGAGGAATCACAAACTTCTGACACAACTGCCAGGAGAACTAGAGCATGCAGTGAAATGCAGATGCAACCAAAATTGCACTCTAGATGACATAGCCAATACCTTACAAGACATAAGGAAAAGGACTAATATAGGGAAATTCACCCCATATAGAAGCAGTAGTTTCAAAGAGAAACAACCTTTCAGGGTGGAGTTTAAAGACAAACCCAGAGAAAGAGTGGCAGAAGTAGCAAAGAAGAAGAATTCTTGCCCCAATTGTGGTTTAACAGACCACTATGCCAACAACTGTCCAAAAGCACAGAAAAAATCTATGCTATAGAAAAAGTCCCTGAAGAAGAACCTCCAACAGAGGATTCTGAATCAGACTCTATGGGTGATGCCATCAGAGAACCATCTGATGATGATCAAGACCCAAGAGAGGAATTTCTAGTGGAATACCAAGAGGAAACCCCACTAGAAATCCAGGATATAGAGTTGGAAGCAGGCATGCCACAGGACACTGCCAACAAGAACTTGTGCAAACACACACAAGATGCACAAACATTCCTGGTTACACCAACCAAAGGAATGGCATATATACATGGAACAGCCACAAAAATGACTGTATGTATTGACAATGCTCAGCACCCACTGATCATTGACAGTGGAGCACATTGCTCCATAGTGGCCAGAAATTATCTGGATAACCACTTCCCAAAGTGGGAAAAAGAACTCTTGCCCACTAAAGCAAAGAACTTCAAAAGTGCATCAGGGAAGATGACTTCCATTGGGACAATTTTCAAAGAGATAATTATACCCCACACAAAGGGTAATATCAGACTCAACCCAGAGTTTGTAGTGCTTGAAGATGCCCACATACAAGGGATTTTACTGGGAACAGATTACCAGAGGATGTATGGCATAGATATTTACAACAGTAAAAACAGGCACATTACCATTGGCACCAACAAGGAGAAGAAAGTTTCACTTGATATATACCAGATATCTTCTCAAGACCCACTAGAAGAACTCTTGAAGGAATTCAAGGAGGGACAGTTTAGCACTACCCTCACCAGTAAACAAAAACTAAGTTTACTGAAGATGCTGAGGAAGAACAGACCAGAATTTGCCATTGGTGAAGCATCACTAGGCAAGATCAAAGGCCATGATATAGAACTATATCTGGATGTGGAAAGGCCTTATCCACCCATGCTGAGGAGACCTCCTTATCCAGCAAGCCTGGAAACCAGGAAAGAAATTGAAAAACACATCAATGAACTCCTGGACATGGATGTTATCAGGAAGATTGGACATAATGAAATAGTGGAAATCACCACTCCTGTCCTGATCACCTGGCATGATGGCAAGTCTAGATTGTGTGGAGACTTCAGAGCCCTGAACAACTACACAAAAGCAGACAGGTACCCTATACCAAGGATACCTCATGCCTTAGATAAGCTGGCCAAAGCCAAATACATAACCAAGATGGATTGTATGAAAGGCTTCCACCAAAATGGAGTTAAACCAAACTCCATGAAATTACTCAGAATAATATGCCATATGGGCATATATGAGTACACCAGAATGCCATTTGGCATCAAGAATGCACCAGCCCACTTCCAAAGGATGATGGACACCATATTTCAAGAAGAAATAATGGAAGGCTGGATGGTAGTATATATTGATGATATCATTATATACTCAGAGACATGGGAAGACCATGTAAAATACATAGACAGATTGCTAAGTAGATGTACACCCATCAATCTGAAAATTTCACTTGAAAAGTGAAATTTTGGCCAACAAGAGCTACTAGCTCTAGGACACAAAGTCTCAGGCCTTAGTCTGGCAATTGACCAGAACAAAGTAGCAGCAGTACTGCAAAAGCCAGTACCAAAGAACATCAAAGAGATGCAATCTTTCCTTGGATTTGCTAGCTACTATAGAAACCACATTAAAAACTTTGCCCACATAACTAGTAGTTTATACAAGTTATGCTCAAAGGATGTAGTTTTTGAAATAACCAAGGAAAGGAGGGATGCATATGAGAGGATCAAATATGAACTCACGAATGCACCTGTGCTCATCTTACCTGACTTTGAACTACCATTCAAGCTATATATAGATGCAGCATGCAGCCAAGGCTTGGGAGCAGCCCTTCAAAAAAGACAAATTGTGGATGGTGAACCAAGAGAAGGTGTAATATGTTACATCTCCAGGCAGATGAAAGATTCAGAAGCCAGGTATGGGGCCACCCAGACAGAATGTCTATGTCTAGTCTGGGCTCTAGAGAAACTCCATTATCATTTGGAGGGTGCAGTCTTTGAAGTCTACACAGACTGCACAGCCTTGAAGTCTTTACTAAACATGAAGACTACTAATAGACACATGCTGAGATGGCAAATAACCATCCAGGAGTATAGAGGGAACATGACCATCATATACAAGGAAGGCAAAAGCCATACCAATGCAGATGGCCCCAGCAGATGGCCACTGGACAATGTCAAGAGCAATCCAGCTTATGACCCAGAAGTTGCAGCCAAAATCCCTATCCATTTCATGGAAATAGATAGGAGGAAGAACTTCAGATTCTCTGAATGGGCACCAGGGAGTGGTACCCTTGACAGTGGAAACACTGATTCAGAAGGGACAGAAACCCCCATACTGGGAATAAGTTCCTCAGAACTACACAATGAATTTTTCAATGCAGTACTGAAATCTTATGCTAAACACAAACAGTGTAGCATACTACTCCAACTCCTTCAACAAAAATACAGGAGCCCAGAACTGGAAACCCAGCTGGAGGAACCCTGGTGGAGGACCTATAAGGACAATAAATTCTTCCTTATAGATGGCCTGATTTATCACAGAGAAAAGCACACCAGTGCACTCACAGTGATAGACAGAGACCACATCTCTTTAATCCTGCAGGAATGCCATGACTGCCCCTATATGGGACACATGAGTGAGGACAGGACCAAAGAGAGGGTAGCAAGCACAGCTTGGTGGCCTAAGTGGGAACAAGAGTTGAGTGAATACATCAACACTTGTGAAAGATGCCAAAAGGCAAATAGGAAACATGGGAAGAAGTATGGGTTACTTCAACACATAGAAGAACCCAAGCACCCATGGGAAACCATCAACATGGACTGGGTTACAGGACTTGTCCCAGGAGGCAAAGAAAACTACAATGCCTGTTTGATCATAGTTGATAGGTTCAGCAAGAGCATGAGGTGTCTACCATGCCATAAAGAAGACACAGCCATGGATACTGCTCTGTTGTTTTGGAATAACATCATATCTACCTGTGGAGTCCCTAAGATCATAATTAGTGACAGGGACCCAAAATTCACATCTGAATTTTGCACCAACTTATATGACATGCTTGGCACCAAGCTTGCTTTTTCCACAGCTTACCATCCACAAACAGATGGCCTAGCTGAGAGGATGATCCAAACAATGGAGGACATCCTCAGGCAGTTCTGTGCCTATGGCATGGAATACAAGGACCATGAGGGATACACCCATGATTGGGTTACCCTCTTACCAGAAGTCCAACTGGCTTATAATACAAGCCAGCACTCTACCACAGGAAAAACACCTGCACTGGTAGAGAAAGGGTGGAATCCCCTGTTACCTGTGGATCACTTGAAGAGAAATCTTCTGACCATCCACCCCACAGCCAAAGACTTCCATGATATGTGGAAGAAAGCCTGTGATACTGCTGCCAAATGCATAGCTGAGGCCAAAGAGTATAACAAGCAGAGGTGGGACAAATCACATATGGAACCTGACTTTAGGGAAGGGGACCAGGTGTTAGTGTCCACACTAAACTTTAACAACCTCAAGGGACCCAAGAAAATGAGAGACTCATTTGTAGGGCCCTTCACTATCATTAAGTTGATAGGGAAGAATGCAGTAGAAGTCAAGCTCACTGAGGAGTTTTCTAGGAAACACCCAGTCTTTCCAGTGAGTCTGGTCAAACCATACTTCCAGACAGAGGAGGATAAATTCCCCTCCAGGAAGAAAAACCTCAATCCACCAGAAATAGTGGAAGTAGAAGACTCTCCTGGACCTGTGAGTAAAATCATCAGGGCCAGAAAAATCAGACTTAATGGGAAGGATCAGAGACAATATCTAGTCAGATTCAAGAACCAGACAGCTGACAAAGACAAATGGTTGGCAGAGGATGCCATACCAGATGGAAACCTTCATTTAAGGAGATTCAGAGCCTCTAGGAGGACTGAACAGTCTCATCTATGATGAGCCTTTTTTAGAGGGAGGGTATGTCAGCCTGTGACTCAAAACCAGAGCACAAGCATGACAGCCAAAATACCATAAACCAATGGTATAGCCAAGATACCACCAAAACATGGAGCTGAGCCAAATTAGCTCAAAAGGTATTAAAAGATAGAGGAAATTCACCTCTTTCAGAAAATATAAGTCCCATCACCATAGGACAAGAAATAACAAAGTTATTCCTGCTCAAAGTTGTTGCTGAGCATAAACCTTAATTTTCACCTCTCATCTAACATCTAGAAGGAGAGGCTTAACCCCATCAAATGGGTATTCAAAATGAAGCTCTAAGCCAGGGCTATCCAATGGTACCAGCCAAACTGAGCTAGCACCAATATTACTGGAGTTATGATCAATTTCAAGCCACATAAGAGTGAACAAAACATTCACCTCTCATCTAACTTCTACAGTTTTAGTGTGGGATACTTGAAGTGGGGTATCATTGGAAAGAGCACAATCAGGGCTATCAGATGGTGCCACCCACTTCTTCATATCTCAACTATAACAGAAGTTATGAGGCAAACAAGCTCAATACAGCTTTTTGCCCAAACCACGCCTATGTACAAAAACCTTGCACATGGGATAACTTTGCCATATTTCATGATAAGCATACCAAATTGGGTACCATTGTGCAGAGCCCATACAGGGCTATCCAATGAACCAACTTTGAGCATGATATCTCAAAAACTGACAGAGTTGTGGCTGGTTTAAGGTCAAAATCCCACCTGCTGTCATATACAGCCTTACCATGGGATAATATCCCATAATCATGAATATGAGGTGTCAAATAGACGAAGAAGCATGTTTTTACTTCAATACCTCATATGTCAGTCAATACTGGGGTCCCATACAGTTTCTGTACAGCATTCTACGCGTCATACACGTCAGAATCAGGCTGTGAGGTCCCCAGATGAAAATTTTCACCCTGTATTGGTGAAAACTGCCCAGATGTGGTTTCAAAACCACATCTGAGCCCAATACAGGTTATACAGGCTGTTTGAAAACCACAAGCCAGTACTAGAAAGTGAAAAAATCTTCACTTCCTCTACGTGGAAAGGCCTAGCACCCTTTCCACCCCATTTCAGGATAAAAAGGAGGCTTTTCACAGCCAGAATTGTTTCCTCATCCTGCTCTTGAAGAACCTACGTAGTAAACTGTCAAAAACAGTTTTACTCTTGGTTAATAATCAGGTATACTCTTAAATTAAAAGTATTGTAGTCTTTATTATTGTAACCCAACAGGTAAAGCTGCACCCAGGGCTTTCAACAGCGCTCACCACCACTATATCTCTATAGTAAAGCCCTTAAAATCTTGATTTAATCATTTATTATCAACTTTATTATCTTTTAAAGCTATTTTTACCGTGTCACAGTCATAGTTAAAGCCTGTAAATACTTATATACACCTTTATCATAGACTCATCCTGACATTTAGGGCAGTAAGTGATTGAGAAATGAAATTCAGAGAGGAATTCAGCCCAGTGGGCTTGAAAGCAAGTAAGGACTTTTGAAGACATGAAGTATTGAAGGGAAGAATGATTGGTGACAACTTCAAAAGATAAAGAAAGGGAAAGAAGGAAAGACCTCCAGCACTTGAGATACCAAACTATGGCAAGGAGTTCCTTGTAATGAATCTCATAGTTGAGCTCTGCTGGAATAAGCTTGCGGCTGTCAAATGCAATGGGATGTTTTCCTGAGTCAGAGACCTTACTCAATACAACACCCAAGGAATAATTGGATGCATTGGTCTCTACAATGATGGGTAGAGAAGGATTGGAGCGGTTGTAAAAGCCTCTTTGAGTTGGTGAAACTGACTAAGAGCTTCCTCATTGAGGGGTAAAGAGGAATCTTTCTTGAGGAAACTGGTGAGTGAACTGATTTTCTTTGAATAATTCTTGATTAAAGGGCAGTAAAAGTTGGAAAAGCCAAGGAATGATTAAAGAGCCTTGAGGTTTCTTGGAGGTGGCCAATGAAGGATTTGCTGGACTTTTTCTTGGTCCATCTTGAGGCTTTCAGAAGAAACAACATAACCTATATACTCAACACTAGTGACATGAAATCGGCACTTTGAAGCCTTGGCAAAGAGGTTATTGGTTCTGAGTCTGGTAAGAACAGTGCACACATGAGTGACATGTTCTTCCACAGACTTGGAAAAGACTAAAATGTCATCCAAATAAACCACAATTTTGGAAGATATCATTGCCAACATTTTGAAAAGAGGCAGGAGCATTGGTGAACCCAAATGGCAAGCCCAAGAACTCATAACTGCCATATTTAGTT
This sequence comes from Austropuccinia psidii, assembly GCA_023105745.1. Classification (NCBI taxonomy): domain Eukaryota; kingdom Fungi; phylum Basidiomycota; class Pucciniomycetes; order Pucciniales; family Sphaerophragmiaceae; genus Austropuccinia; species Austropuccinia psidii. The sequence goes on from JALGQZ010000006.1 coordinate 1,239,719, forward strand.
CTAAAAGCTGTCAAATGTTCATCACCCTCCTTGATTCTGAGAAGGTTATATGCACCACGCAGATCAATCCTGGAAAAGATAGAAGAACCACCATTAAAGACATCAAGGAGCTGATTCATAGGAGGAACAGGATAAAAGTTCTTCCTAGTAATAGCATTGAGTTTGCGGTAATCAACACACAAACGGAGGCCACCATCTTTCTTTTTAACAAAAAGCACAGGTGCTCCTGTTGAAGAGGATCTTGGCCAGATTGAACCTTTCTCTACATTCTCTGAAATGTAGGCCCTGAGTGTATCTGACTCTTAATTTGATAAAGAGTAAATCACTCCAACTGGAGGAAGAGACCCCTCCAGCTCAATATGATGATCATAGGCACGGTGAGGAGGAAGTTTCTCTGCTTTCACCTTGGAGAATACATCCAAATACTGGTGATAAACAGAAGGAACAACCTTCATCATGGTTTTTATTTCTTTTGGCTCTTCCTCTTCATCCCACAACTCCTCCAGGGAGTCATGATAAGATGAAGGAGGAAGGTCCATATTCCCAAAGAAGAGATGAATTGAAGGTACAGAATTATCTTCTCAAACATCTTTAATTTCTTTGAAGACTTCATCTCTAGAGGATAGTAATGACTTATTGTGAGCCTTGAGGTATATTTTTTATACCCAAATAGGCCACAATTATCTTAAAAATAAATTCTGAATTATGCATAACTCATAAGTCATGCATATATGCAAAATTCATCATTTTTGATTTCAGAAAAGATGAATAACTTTTTATTGAGTAAGTAAATCCATTAATTTAAGGCCATAATTGGATTCTACACATAAATTCACCTAGGGTAGCTCCATAGAGTGAATAAGCTCAAATTAACTCTTTGAGGTGGTAATATGAAAAATACTTCAATACCACATAAAAGATCCATGAAATTGTTTGTTTTTCTTAATTTCATACCAAAATATTGGGAATGTGAGAAATCCCATGTTACATATACACTAAGAATAGTGTTATGCATGTTTTGGGCACTTAATATCATGGTATTTCTACATGGACCTTTGGTACACCCATAGTGCATATCTCACTTGAAGCTTAATTTTCTATTTTGACGTGAAAAATAGGCAAGGGGGACAAAAGACATTACAGAGAGCCAGGGTACCCGACTTCTGAGGCCTCAGAGGCGTGGACAGCTCCAAAGCTTGGATCCATGGCTTATCTTGGCCCAATTAGTAAGCTAAAGCACTTTGGGAACTTGGTTATCATGTTACAACTACAGTAAATCGTAAGAAAATAGCAAATAACCTGCTATTTTGATGTGCCAAGGAGGTAAAGAGCTACTTATACTCCTGTAACCATGTCACTTCTTAATGAATTGCCATTGATAAACCACAAAAGAGTAATTAAAACCCTTTTTGGACTTGTATCCATTGATTTACCTCATAGCAACCAGTTAAACACTGATATTTGCAATTCTACATAGAAATGAGGTAAAAACTTCAAAAATTGATTAAAAATACAATTCTCAGCTAATCTCTCTGAAAAATTCAGGAAAGGTGAAGAGCTGTACTATCTATGGTAAAACCAAAAAGAATTTTAGTTTTACTAGTAAAATTGAAAGTTTTACTTACAGTCCATTTTTGACTATTCTATGTGAAACACTGAATCTTCAAAAATTCACAATAATTACAACCTGTGATGAAATTGCCAATAACTTTGATACGTTTGAGAAATAAATGATTATTTTGGAAGAAAAGAAGATTCACAGATTTCACTTCTTTTATTCTTAACCATATTGTGTTTGGTAGTCACATAAAGCATCAATTAAGTAATTATGATAATCTTATGTGACAACAGATGATGCAATCAATAATCCAAAAAAAGTTTTATTGTTTTCTCACTCACTGTTTTTTCAGTTTGCTCCATGGAACGCCTCTGTGAGCTGTTGTTGGCTTAAAAGAGGCCTCCTCTTGCTGTTTTTTCCAAAAAATCATCAAATCATCTTATTATCCACTTATTTCATTGTTACCAACAGGTAAGTATTATTTAAACTATTCTTAAGTGTTTCAATTCTTTCAGAATCAATCAGGATGACGTGAAATCATAGAATCCAACTATATATTGTTGTAATCCTGCTATAAATCATTTTGATCCCTTAAATCCACAATTCTACGTCAAATTTCTCTACTTATATCTTTTAATAAGTTCTTTGGAGTATAAGTGAGTCATTTATCTTGAATTCTTAAATTTTTTCTCTAAAATTAGTTTTCTTCAAGAATTATCTTTATAATTATTCTTGTGAAAGATAATTATATATTAAAATAATTTTATTATTCTAATAAAAGGAGTTTTTATTATTAAATTCTTGTTGTAATTGATTCTTGTAGACAATTACTGCTCACTGTTAAAATCACTAGTAGTGTTTAACAAGTGAAAGAAATAATTCTTTAATTATTCAATTATGGCTATGATAATACTTTATTATTATATTTCATAAGAACAGACATAGTACTGTTGATTAAATAGTAATATTATCATCAGTTTCATAGTCAAATCTTACATTTGGGGCCTGGTTGTGTTTTTTGAACCTTTTACCGTTAAGTAAAATATTTTTAAGTTCTAAAATATATTAATTTAATAATATTTTTTCTTTCATTTTAAGGTTAAAACCACTTTTATTTTTGAAATTGTTTTGGAAATATTTTCCATCGAGGAATTTGGTTTAATTTTATACTGTTTTTACACATGGCTTTTTCACATCCAAAAACTTATAAAATTATTCTTTGAGTTATTCTGTATTAATTTTCATTCAAAATGTTAAATTTTAATTTTTTTCTTTAAAAAGAATACTTATTTTAATATTAAAAAATAAAACTTATAAAAAATCTTTCAAAATATCTTAAAAAGTATAAAAAATAATTTTTCTCTTTTATAATTTCTTCTAGTGTCTTCAATCAAATACTGTGCAGCTGGTAAAAGACTCAGTAAAAGATATATCACTAGTCCAGAATCTGAAGACAGTATTGAGGTTCAAATTGCTAAACGAGGCACCTTATACAACTCAGAAAAGAATAAATTACCACAAAAAGGTGTGTATTTTATCTTATATTTTCTACTTTTTATCTTTAAAATTGACATGAAAATGGTGCATACCAGAAATCAAAGCAGCTATTCAGCCCAACCAGATGGTTGTGGACAAGGAAGAGGCAAGACCAAATCCAGAAGTGCCAAGTCTTCCCCAGGAAAGACACATTTGGAGCATGCCAGAGTTTCCCCCCATTCCCCAAGGTCTGCACCCACAGATTGTGATGTTAATTCTGAGCCTGAACTGATTCATGATAATATTTCCAGGGCTGAACCATTTTCAAGTGGCAGCAATAGAAATATATCAATGCCAATACAAAAATTGGTTCAGAGAAGCCAAAGAAGAGGAGTGGAAAATATGCCCAAGCCTTTGGCAGGGGGCCATGAACTCTTACTGACACATCAAGAGCTTTCCGGATCAGGAAAAGACCATAGAACTCTCAGGAGGGTGGAGCCCATTATCTTGCAAAGACAAGGTCAAAAAGATAAAGAATTGGTTGAAGAACCAAAATCTCTTATCCATAGACCAGAAGAAAGAGTTGGAAATGACTCCAGCTTTGGAGACAGAGGCCACAGTGGCATCTACCAGCTCCAAACCAGCTCCAGAAGTGTCCAAGGACAATCCCACAGGACCTCATAAGAAGCAGAGAGGTCCCAAGAACAATCAAAGCAAGGGCAAAGGCAAAGCCAATTGGCACAGACCCTACCCACAAGGGTACAGGATCCCCAAATTGGAGCCTTCAGCCGTGGACAGTGTATTCAACATGGCCAGGACTTTGATGGAATTCACAGCCAAGGGGCAGCAAAGGATGAACAGAACTTTTCCAAAGAAATAATAGATCAGATACATTTTGTTCAATCTAATATTCATGTAGCCCTTGGTAAATTTGATGCAAAGATAAATCAACTTACATTAGACGTAAGTGAATTAAAAAGAAATGGCAAAAGATTTTCTGAATGGTATCAAGTGGCAAATGCCAGAATTGATTCAATTATTAATACATGTAACAGAATTGAAAGTACATGTCAGGTTCAGAATGATGAAATGGAAGATTTTTCCATTTTTAAAATGAATGATCAACTCAAAATTCTAAAAGATAATTTCTTCAAAATAGTTAAAAATACCAATCAGTTTGCTACACATTTAGCAAAAAGTGACAGTGAAAGGCAGAAGTTAAAGAATGAAATCATTGCAAATGTAGAACAAATTCATAAGAATTATGTACCACATGTGCCAAGACATTCTACACCTTTGACTGAAGAGAAACATTCTGTTAAAGGAAGTTTTACCCCATTCTTAGGAGAAAATGTTATCTCTGCAAAAGATATTCCCAAATCGGAAGAATGGCCAACACTCTCTGGTGAAGGAGAATACAACCATATTGAATTCATCAGGACTATTGATATGTTGCAAGAAGACTTTAATATACCTGATGAAATCATAGTAGGAAAATTACATTGTTTGTTTACCAAGACTGCAAAGAAATGGTATTAAAAGATGAGAATAGATCATGGAAGACATGACTGGTCTTGGTGGAAATCTGAAGTGATTACCAAATGGGCCAATAATTCTTGGAGGTTTAAAATGGAGAATGCTTTTGAAAATGCCATTTCTAACTCAGAGAAAGATAAGACACTTACTTGGTTCTTCAAGCAGAAAGACAGATTATCTGCTTTACACCCAGATATGTCTGACACTATGATTAATATGAAAATATTAAGGAAGTGTGGAGGAGAACTAGAACATGCTATCAAAAGCAGATGTGTGGAGCCCTGTTCAACAGAAGACTACATTAATGCAATGGAAGATATCATTACCAGAACAAGAATTGGTAACACTTGGACTAAAATCCCTATAGAATCTAAGATAGTTTCAAAGATTCCCAGGGAGGACAAAAGACCAGAAAAACCTGTCTTGAAGTGTCATAAATGTGTAAGTACTTCACATTTAGCCAACACTTGCACCAAAAAGACAAAAATCAATGAAGTTAAAGTTATTAAAGAAGCTCATTGTACTTCAGAGAAATAATAATCTGATCAAGATTGTGCAATCTCTGAGGACACACCAGTGGGGGACTATCCCATTGAAAACATTACAGCTTTCTTTGAGGTCACAGAGGTCCACACCCACTTACCACAATACAGTGAAGATTGCTACAACCTGATCAATATCCAAGATGCCATAATGTGTAAGACCAAATCTGCTAGAGGAAAAGGTTATACTGCTGGAGCATCCTTTATCACATCACTTTTGATTAATGATATTGAAGCTGCAGTAAATTTAGATACAGGGGCATTTGCACTTGTGTGGGCAAAGATTATCTCCAAGTTATACTTCCTGAATGGAAAAACCATCTATTACCAATAGAAGGTGTGCAATTTAGTAGTTCAAGTAACAATATGTACCCCTTGGATATATTAGACACTAATCTTGTATTTCCACACCCAGCAAGAAGCATAAGGGTGAAAACTGAGGTTGTGGTGATGGACAATTGCACATCTCAGCATATTATTTTTGGGAATGATTACTTGAATATTTATGGTATTGACATCAATAACCATAAAGACAAATATTTCCCAATTGGAGAGAACAAAAGACAAAAATTTTCTTTTCCCAATATGCCAAAACAAATATCAATAGTATCTTCTAAAAATGATACTTATAAGAAGGAATTTGTGTCTGTCACCAAAGATGAGGAATGAACTTATTAACGTGTTATACGCATACAGTAATGCATTTTCCTCTGATAATGAACCATTAGGTGCTATAAGGGGACATGAAGTTGATATTACTCTTAATATTGACAGACCATATCCTCCAGTACTTAGAATACCAGCTTATTCATCCAGTCCCAGAGCTAGAGAAGCCTTTGAGAAACATATCCAAGGGTTAATCCAACTTGGTGTACTAAGGAAAGTAGGCCAAAATGAGGAACTTGAAGTGACAACACCTGTTATCATTTCCTGGCATAATGATAAGTCAAGAATGGTGGGGGATTTCAGAGCTTTGAATACCTACACAGTTCCAGATAGGTATCCAATCCCTAAAATCCAAGAACCCTTGACTCAATTGTCTAAAGCTAAGTATATGACATCAATGGATGCATTGAAAGGCTTCCATAAAAATGTTTTGATGCCTAAAGCTAAGAGATTACTTAGAGTTATTACTCACTGTGGTATTTATGACTATCTTAGAATGCCATTTGGCATTGAAAATGCTCCATCCCATTATCAAAGAATGATGAATACCATCTTTTCTACAGAATTGTCTGAAGGATAGCTTATCATTTATATTGATGATATTATCATATGTTCTGATCATGGTCTTTGCACCTTGAAAGACTTGCAAGAGTACTTCACAAAGTTGCAGAAGTTAACATGAAAATTTCACTTAAGAAATGAAATTTTGGTTTTGAAGAACTCCAATCATTAGGACATGTTATTTCTTGTTTAAGTTTTGGTATTGATAAAAATAAAGTGGCAGCAGTGTTACTTAAGCCAATACCCCAGAATAAAAAATAAATGATGTCTTTTCTTAGATTTTCCAGCTATTATAGGCAACACTTGAAAGATTTTGCAAATTTAGCCAATTCGCTATATAGGATCTGTGATCAACAGACTGTATTTGAGATGACACAGGAGACAATTAAAGCTTATGAGAAGATAAAGAAAGCTCTTACAGAAGCACCTTTACTCCTCATGCCTGACTGGAATATTCCTTTTAAACAGTACATTGATTCATATGGAGATGTATTAGGGGCAGCCCTACATCAAGTTCAAATTATTGATGACAAACCTACAAAGGGACCAATTTGTTATATCTCAAGACAAATCAAACCAACAGAGGACAGATATGGTGCAAGCCAAATGGAGTGCTTATGTTTGGTATGGGCACTTGAGCAATTACACAATTATCTTGATGGCAGTGTTTTTGAAGTAATAACTGACTGTAATGCTGTAAAGTCACTTCTTAACATGAAAACTCCCAACAGACATATGTTGAGATGGCAAATAGCCATTCAAGAATATAGAGGGAATATGACTATAGTTCACAAAGCAGGAAACATTCACAAGAATGCTGATGGACTTAGCAGGTGGGCATTATCCAACACTCCTGATAAACCAGCCTATGTACCTTTGGAAGCTGAACCTCAAATTCCAATTGAAGGAATTAACATAACTGATATTGGGACTGAATTCTTTGAAGAAGTCAGAGAATCTTATAAGTAAGACAGGAATTGTCATATCTTGACTTCTTTATTAGATGAAGACTGCAAAGATACATCTTTAGTCAATGCACTGGATGAAGTTTGGAAAAATTCCTATTCTGAAGAAAGATTTCACTTGTTTGATGGGATTATTTACCACAGAACCAAAAATTCTTGTGTAATGACATTAAGCAGCAGATTTCTTATCAATACCATTCTTCATTAATGCCATGATAGCATCTACTCTGGACACCTGTCAGAGGACAGAAAACTTGAAAAAGTGAAAAACTGTGCATGGTGGCCATCTTGGAGAAAAGAAACCATTGAATACTGCCATACCTGTGGCAAATGTCAAAAAGAAAACAGGAGTACAGGCAAGAAATTTGGACTGATGATTCATATTCAAGCACCAAAATCCCCTTGGGAAGTTGTTCACATGGATTGGGTCACAGCACTTCCTTCAAGTGGTGACAAAAGCTATAATGCTTGTTTAGTCATTGTAGACAGATATAGCAAAACTCCCATATTCTTACCATGTCATCAAGATGATGCAGCTATGGATACAGCTCTTCTTCTATGGAGTAGAGTTATCTCTCATACAGGATTATTTAAGAATATCATAAGTGAAATAGATCCCAAGTTCACATCTGCACTTTGGACCAATCTTCATAGATTGTTTGGGACTAAGTTATCATTGTCTACAGCATATCACCCTCAAACAGATGGGCTAGCAGAGAGGATGATTCAAACTTTAGAAGACATGATCAGGAGATTTTGTGCTTATGAATTAGAATTCAAAGACTAAGATGGATTTACTCATGACTGGTGCACTCTGATACCTGCATTAGAATTGGCATATAAGACATCAGTTTATTCTTCCACAGGTCAAACTCCTACTATGTTAGAAAAAGGATGGAATCCAAGACTCCCAGAAGACACACTGAGGAAATATGTGATTGAAATTTATCCTACAGCTTCCAGCTTTAAGATAATGCTTGATAAAGTAAAACATCATGCAAAACAAATTATGACTGATGCTTTTGATTATGCAAAACAGAAGTGGGACAAGAGTCATAAAGTACCAGACTTCAAAGTAGGGTACTTAGTTCTAGTTTCGACCTTTAATTTTAGCAATAGCAAAGGCCCAAAGAAGCCTATAGATTCTTATGTAGGACCTTTTATTATTGTTGCCTTACATGGAACCAATGCAGTTCAATTGGAATTGAGTGGGGAATTGTAAAATAAACACCACAATTTTCCAGTAAGCTTGATGAATCCTTATCAACCATCTGACAATGAATTGTTTCCTTCAAGGAACCCAATTCCTTTACCTGTACCACCAGTGGAACAGAATGAAGAAAAAAAGATAAAGAAAGTCATTAAATAAAGGAGACTTAGGGGTAAAAATCAGAGAGAATATCTTGTCAGATATAGAAATCCAGTTCATGAAGATGAATGGCTGGCAGAATCAGAAATACCTGCCTCAGAGAAAACTCTTAAGAAGATTTAGACATGAAAGAAGGCCACAAGCCTGAATATGTCTATAAATGTGCTTTAAATTACTTGATATGAGTGATATAAAGAGGTTGGACAGTGGACATTAACCCCCTTTGGGGCCTTTAATTCTTCATACCATTGATAAAATTGTGGTACAATTTTATTTTTTGGTGGGAGGGAATGTGAGCCTTGAGGTATATTTTACATACAAAAATAGGCCATAATTATCTTCAAAATAAATTCTGAATTATGCATACCTCATAAGTCATGAATATATCCAAAATTCATCATTTTTGATTTCAGAAAAGATAAATAACTTTTTATTGAGTAAGTAAATCCATGAATTTAAGGCCAGATTTAGATTCTACACATAAATTCACCTAGGGTAGCTCCATAGAGTGAATAAGCTCAAATTAACTCTTTGAGGTGGTAATATGGAAAATACTTCAATACCACATAAAGGATCTGTGAAAATGTTTGTTTTTCTTAATTTCATGCCAAAATAATGGGAATGTGAGAAATCCCATGTTACATATACACTAAGAATATTGTTATTCATGTCTTGGACACTTAATATTGTGTTATTCTTACATGGACCTTTGGTACACCCATAGTGGATATCTCACTTGAGGCTTAATTTTCTATTTTGATGTGAAAAATAGGCAAGGGGGACAAAAGACATCAAAGAGAGCCAGGGTACCCAACTTCTGAGGCCTCAGAGGCGTGGACAGCTCCAAAGCTTGGATCCATGGCTGATCTTGGCCCAATTAGTAAGCTAAAGCACTTTGGGAACTTGGTTATCATGTTACAACTACAGTAAATCGTAAGAAAATAGCAAATAACCTGCTATTTTGATGTGCCAAGGAGGTAAAGAGCTACTTATACTCCTGTAACCATGTAAATTCTTAATGACTTTCCATGGGTAAACCCCAAAAGAGTAATTAAAACCCTTTTTGGACGTGTATCCATTGATTTACCTCATAGCAACCAGTTAAACACTGATATTTGCAATTCTACGTAGAAATGAGGTAAAAACTTCAAAAATTCATTAAAAGTAAAATTATTAATGAATCTCTCTGAAGCCTTCAGGACCAATGAAGAGCTGTATTATCTATGGTAAAACCAAAAATAATCATAGTTTTACTAGTAAAATCAAATGTTTTCCTTACAGTCCATTTTTGACTATTCTATGTGAAACACTGAATGTTCAAAAATTCACAGTAATTACAACCTGTGATGAAATTGGAAATAACTTTGATAAATTTGAGAAATCAATGATTATTTTGGAATAAAAGAAGATTTATAGATTTTACTCCTTTTATTCTTAACCATATTGGGTTTGGTAGTCACGAAAAAGCATCAATTAAGTAATTATGATAATCTTACGTGACAACAGATGATGCAATCAATAATCCAAAAAAAGGTTTATTGTTTTCTCACTCACTGGTTTTTCAGTTTTCTCCATGGCACGCTTCTGTGAGCTGTTTTTGACTTAAAAAAGGCCTCCTCTTGCTGTTTTTTCCAAAAAAATCATCAAATCATCTTATTGTCCATTTATATCATTGTTACCAACAAGTATTAGTTAAACTATTCTTAAGTGTTTTAATTCTTTCAGAATAAATCAGAAAGACTTGAAATCATATAATCCAACTATATATTTTTGTAATCCTGCTATAAATCATTTTGATCCCTTAAATCCACAATTCTACGTCAAATTTCTCTACTTATATCTTTCAATAAGTTCTTTGGAGTATAAGTGAGTCATTTCTCCTGAATTCTTAAATTTTTTCTCTAAAATTAGTTTTCTTCAAGAATTATCTTTATAATTATTCTTGTAAAAGATAATTATATATTAAAATAATTTTATTATTTTAATAAAAGAAGTTTTTATTATTAAATTCTTGTTGTAATTGATTCTTGTAGACAATTACTGCTCACTGTTAAAATCACTAGTAGTGTTTAACAAGTGAAAGAAATAATTCTTTAATTATTTCATTGTGGTCATAATAATATTTATTATTATATTTCATAAGAACAGACATAGAACTGTTAATTAAATATTAATATCGTCATCAGTTCCATAGTCAAATCTTACATTTATGGGAATTAACGGAAGGAATATGGACAGAAGATGGAAATGATGGTGTTCTAGAATCACCAACCAGAGCTGCACATGATTTGGCATAAGAAAAGTCATTACTGAAATATTTTGAAGGATCATTATAGTCCTTATGATCAGAGTTAAAGGTGATCAGCCCTTGCCTACAATCAATAGATGGATTCAAATGATTGAGAAAGTCAAAGCCCAATATGATGTCTTCTCCCTTGGGAGTATCAATGACTAAAAAGTCCCATTCAAAGCTTGGGAATGAAGGAAGCTCAACGATGCATTTCGTATGGTGAGTCAAAAATAAGGAAGGGGACTCAGAGGAGTCCAAAATGATAAGAGGAATATTCTCTGGGAGTTCTGACGTAGTCAAAGAATACTTGCGAACAAACTGCTTTGCAATAAATGAGTTTGTAGCACCAGAATCAATGAGAATACTGTAAAGAAACATCAGAAAGAGAAGGAAAAACAAAGAATTTAAGAGAATTCTTGACACCTGTATTCAGAATGCACAATTGTTCTCTGGATGGAAAACAGTGAAGACCATTGAATACAACATGATCTTCACTCAGGCTTTTCCCTGGCTGGGGAAATTTCCTGACGGCTGGGCAAGCTTGTTTTGAGGAATTTTGAAACAGGACTCTAGACTTTGCTTCCCACCACAATAGGTACACAGACCCTCCTTGATTCTTCTTCCTTTTTCAGAATTAATTAACTTGAAGTATTTACTCAACAAAGAAGAATTGGGCTTGTACCTCTTCTGAAAATTCTTCTTCTTTTGACTCGAGCTTGAAGAATTTTAAGGATGAGAAGATTTTGACTTTGAGGTTTCAGGCTTCTTCTCTTGATAATGACTCTTCTGTTTTTGCCTCTTGTGGTACCTAGTATCAAGCTCCAAGGTAAAATCCATTAAGTCTTGAAGAGAGTAAATTCTTGAAGGATGGGAGGCCAACTGATCCAAAATCCTGGATGGCAATCCCTTCCTGAAATCATTAATAAGAGCCATTTCACCCAAATCTCCAATTCTTGAAACCAAACTCCTGAAATTGGCTATTTATAAAGAAACATGGCCACCTTCTTTCATTCTTAGAGAATCCAATTCTGCTTCAGCTGTCCTGACTTCATTTGGGTCCCCAAATAAGGTGAAGAGTTGAGATTCAAATAAGTTCCAAGAATTGAGAAGGTAATTCGAGTCTTTATTGGTGAGATTGGAAAGATAAGGCTCAATCCATTTTGCATTCCTGCCAATGAGAAAGAAAGTGGCCTAGAGAACTTTCTTTCTGTCTTGAGATAAATTTTCTGGATAATTATCAAAGATCAATTGAAAATACTGAATGAAGCTTCTGACTTTGAAGGTCTGAGTCCGATCAAAGCATTTTGGTTTCCTCATAGATGGAGTCTTGGAGGCTGGTGGTCTTGGTGACTCAGAAACTGAAGCTTCTTGAAGATTGTCCATAATTTGAGTCATCTGCTGCATAATGGCCAGCAAGGATGGTTCGGACTGATGAGAAACAGGCCAATCAGACGGGGCTATAGCTGGTCCTCCAGTATCTTGGGATGCCCCCACTGGAGCAGAAGCACCTTCAGTACCATCAGACTCTTCCTCTTCCACAGAATTCTCCTCCTCCTCTTCACCATCTTTACCTGGACCTTTGAGAGTTTTCCTTTAAAGTCCTGGAAATCCACCAACTACCCCTGAGAATGAAATTGATCTTCTTTGCCCTCTTCCGTCCTTCCTGGATGGTGCTGCTCCTTCCATACAGGTTGCTCTATCTGATTGGGCCCTCAGTTGAGGAACTTCTGGGGTTCCATAAAGAGGAGCTCTTCGAGTTGGAGTAAGAGAAGCTTGAGCTCTGGCCTGAGTTCTGGTCTGTCTTGCAGGAGGTGAATTTTGAATGAGCATGATTTCAGGAATAAAATTCAAAATGAAAAAAATAAAATCAAAAGTTGCTTGAAGTCAAAAATTTAACAATCAAATTCTGAGGAAATTTGATGAATCAAATAAAAATCTTCGGGTAAATCAATCAATTAAATATCAAATGAAAACTTGAAGTCTATGAGTCAATATGTCAAATAATTCAAAATTCAAAATCTTGCAGAAAATCAATCAATAAATGAGTTCTTGAGGCAAAGTCAATTTATGTAAAAATTCTTGATGTGAAAAATCAGAAAAATCAATGAGATCTTTAGGTCAATCAATTTTCTTGAACTCAATATCAATTAAATGTCAAATAAATCAATCAATTTAATTCAAGTGAAATGTTCCTTAAAATCAAAAATTCTTGAATAATAATTCAAAATGAATCTTGATACGAAGAGTGTGTCTGAACAATCTTGATGACCAATTTGAAAAATGAAATGAAAAATGAGATTATGCCTGAATTATGAATGGGTTAAAACTTTATGATTTGAGATAGGACTTGAAAAAGAGAGACAAGAATAAAATTGGGTCAGCTTTTAATTTTCAAAATGAAGAATGAATTAGAGAAAATTGAGAGGTGACAAAAGATCATAAAGCTCATGAAACATTAAAGAGTCATAATTTCAATGAAATGAGTGAATCAGAATGATAAAAAGAATTATTGAATGAAAAAAATTCAAAGAAATTTTGAGTTGATTAATATAATGTCACAGGAGCTCTTATGGAAGAAAGAGTGGCCTGGCACTCAGGATTCAAGAGCTCCCTTGGAAGGCTCCAAAGGAATAAAGAAATAAGAAGGAATAAATTTTTTTAAGGGAAGAATGAAAGTAAAGACAAGTGTTCCAAAAGATAAAGAGAAAAGGAAGCCAATTGCCAAGATAATAAGAAAGCCAAAATCCAAAGAGACAACCAAATAAATCCTCAATTCACTGTTTCAACCTGCCAGAAAGAACAATTGAATTATTAAAGGATATGACCACCAATATCCACTGACAGGCAAAGAAGAAAGGTGAAAATGACTGACTTAAGATAATCAGTATTTACTTTAATGAAATAAATGAAAATAAGATGAAGATAAATCCAATATATTAATTAACTGGGGAAAAAGTCCCCCGGTGATTAAAGGTGGCCAGTATATGTGGAAATCTGAAAGGCTGCTCCTGGAAGGTGAGTCATCTGGCTGTATTGTCTGAATTGGGCCACCACAGCCCTGGCCATCTTGTGAATTGAACTGTGTGACTGAATTCCCACAGTGGAATATGAATTGGCCCAAATGGGCCAAGGCCATACAGGATTCTTGATTACTACCTGTATGGACCAATTGAGTTGTCCAAGGAATGCTGAGTACTTAATGCCTTGACAATGATTGAAATGATTGATAACCTCTGATAATTGCCCTCAGAATAGTCCTGATGAGAATTTAAAACCCAACTCCTGCAGGGCCAGGTGGTTGAGGTCCTCAAATGGTCTTCTGGTAGCCACCAGGGAATTGCCAGACTGAATAGCTGGAACATCCTTCTTCTAAAATGGTGATGGATTGGGGACTTGATTTTTAACACGTAATTTGGTCCTGAGAATGTCACCATTGGATTTCTGAGCAAAAATGGTGCATAATGGTATATTATACCATATATGCACCACTCCTGGATCCTTGAGTATGGGGTGCATTGAGGAAGGAAAAGTCCTCCCCTGAGTTTGAGGGGAATCCTTGCTTGGAGCTTAGCTGGTGGCCTCTGGTGGCTTCCAGAGGCCATGGGCTGAACAGTGGTCTACCTGTGGTCCTGAGGTTCTTTTGGCCATTTCTGGGTTAATTGGTATTTGAGGGCTGATGAACTTCCCTCTTGGCCCCTTTTGGCCTCATTGGATTTGGGCCAAAAGGGGACTAATGGTCCCATGGGCTGTGGACAGTGGGCCGTGGATTTCAGCCCACAAGCCATAGAGGCTGTAGGGGGCCTAAATCGCCCAAAAAGGCCATTTAGGCCAAAACCCCCTAATATAAGGTGTTTGGCCAAGGGGCCATAGGACCCTGGAAGACTGCAAAGACCCCCCAGGCCCAAAAACAAGGATAATGGCCTGCGGGTTGGTGAGGTGGAGAAATGATCAATAAGGCCGATGAAGGCATGATATGGCCATTGGAAGGGTGATATGGACAATAGGGTACAATTGGCCATAAACATATTATATTGCCAATCCACCATAAACCGGGTTCAGGCCAGAATTGCCATAACACCCATTGGGGAGTGAATATTTGTGGTTTTTACGCAAGTGTACAAATATTTTAAAAAATGTTTGTTACTACTTATTTAAAGGAATTAATGGCTAGAACTTCAGCATCAAAAAATTGTGGAAAAAAAACTCATGATAAATATGGAATATTAATGAGTAATGAGAAAAAATAATTTATCAAGAGAAAATCAAACTCTTGGGCTATACCATTTCAAAAATATTGAAAGAATTTAAAATGATATAAAGAATGATATGGTGCAAGAGCTGGTTGAAAAATGTTTCATTTCTTTAAATATTTTTTTTTATACATTGAAAGTCTTTCATTAAAAAAAGCTAAAAAATGATGGCCCATGTGAAGTCAGTTCAGTCTTTCAACTATAAAGGAAAATAAAATCAATTTGAATATTTTACATAGATTTTAAAAAGAGAAGGTTTACTTAAGACCCCCTTAAAATAATAAATACTGAATATGGTGTGTATAAGGAGACAAACAAAGTTCATGGAAAATCCATAATCTTCCATTTTACTTGAGTAAAATTCTTAATGTTCAAAGCTGTGGCTGAGATTATCTACAAAAATATTTCAAGGTTAGAACCCAGGTTGGAAGTGGCTTGGACCTGGGTTGGACCTGCTACCCCTTCTGGAAGGGATAGCTTTGTTTTCATGGTGATTATTGGTCAAAGAACTTCAGCCAAGATATCACAGTAAGCTCTTGATATATCAATAATCCAAGAGAATAGTATTGCAAGGCTTGATGAGCTCTTTAGTTTGGTATGCTTTATGTTCACCCTTCTCAAAAATTGCAAAATTTATAAGGGTTTAAAACGCTTTGATGTATTTTTGTGGATCAGTGTATGGCTTGATAAACTTCCAAGCCAGATATCTCTGTGTCAATTTAGAAGATGTCAGAATTTGAATTTTATGGAATTTTAGGGATTTATGAGATCTAAAATTTATTTTACTTCACTGTACTGCTGTATGAATATATTGCAAAGATGTAGGGGTTTATTTATATTCTTATTTTCAGAAAACCTGTATTTGGTTTGTTAAACCTTTGATTCAATATCTCTTTGAAATTTTTGGAGGTAAAGGGGTAAGAGGTATCTCAAAATGAAGCTCTCATTCAGATATTTAATTTCATTATACCTTTGTACAGTTCTGTACAAGCTTTCTTAGACTTTTGAGGTGTTCTTAGTAAATAACGGTGGTATGATGGTATCTCCTGCAGTAGGGTTGCTACAGAGGAATGGATGATACCATTGGATAGCTTTCCTTAAGAAATTTAATAAACATAACATTTTTGTGGGGCTTTTATTAAATATTAATAAGTTAGCTGAGATCTTAAAATAAGAGTTTGGCTTATTTGTTCTTACCTTTGTCCTTTGTTATCCTATTATGGGAAGGTTGGTATATTTATATTTGGGTATTTCCTCCTTTACATTCACCTTTACTTGCTAGGGCTTTCCAATATTCTTCATACCATGACTTTTTGCATGGTTGATTTCATGCCGGTGCTCTCTTTAGAGTCAAATTCTGACAGGGAGTAACATATAAACTCAAAAAATGAATGAAGGATACAAGTAATTGATAAAAAGCCACTTTGATATCTATATATTCTTACTTTTCCTATCAAGTTAAATTGACATGAAGCATGCAGAAAAGCATGGTAGAAATGCAGAATGTATAGCAATATTGATCTGGCCTAGATGATACTGAAAAACATGTTTAAGCTATAAATACTTCCAGGGTATAAGAAAATATTCTCTAGTATTTTTATTTCCTTCAATGTTTTCAAATAAAAATCTTTAGAGCTCTATTATCCTTTCACATTTATTTTCTGTGCTATATTGAACAATTCAAGAAACATCTATGTTAAAGCTACATAAGCTCATAAGAGATCACTTATTCACTAAGATTAGAAATTTACTAAACTATAAAGGTCAGGATCTTCTGGTATCTGATAATAAATTGACCTCAAATTTGAAAGGGTAAAAGAAAAATTATGAAATCCTAAGTTATAAAATGGTTTAAATAAATTTCACCTTATCATTTTCAAAAATGGATGACTAATATGTTTGAAGTAAAAGTTGATTTTTTAAGAGGATAGCTTTGGATTTAATGGAGAAAACAAAGGGGATGCATTAAAAGATCCCGTTAGAAAGTAATTGTTAATTCTGATTCAAATCTCATGTGTTGAAATTGTTTGTATATAAAATATTCTTTTTCTCAAACCAATCTCAATATTAATATTGAAATTTATTTAAGGAGTTATTACTACTCAAGAAAAGCCTTTTCATAAAATAAATACACGAACCCAAAATGTGATTTGAGGTTGGAAGTCTTCAATTTCTTAAACACAAACCTGATTGTATAAATATTAAGGAAATGACTGTTCCAAATTCATTTAAATAAATCAAAAAATAGTAAAAAATCGAGTAATCATATCAAATTACTTTATATTTTATTAATGTTACAGACCTTTTAATTCCTTTTAAATGAAGCTGCATATAAGCAGAGTTTTTCATTCCTAATTTGTCCCAAAATCTCTACTTCCAATTCCGTTTGAAGAGCTTTGTATCATAAGTTCATTCTCATAACTTCTCACTTAACAGAATAAATGAATTTTATGAATGATAAAACATTAATTGTATTGATTCATTGTATGAGAATAGCTTGAAATAAATCCTTAAGTTCTAAGAAAAGTGAGCTTTATTTCAACTTAATCAAAGAGCCTTAAAAATTAATTACACATTTGAACTTCCACATTTAACAGGGCCTCATTAAAATTGTAACCTGCTCTTAATAAGTATCTCAGAAGCTTGAAAAATGAAATTTTAAGAACTGAAGTGAATTTGATTATAAACAAGCTGGGTAAGGTAAATGTAGAAATTTATTTATTTTATTGGATAAAATATTAAGACTGCTGGTACACAATATTGAATCACTCTCCATCATCTTGAAAATATTTTCCTTCCTATTGGGATCTTGGAAAAAGTGCTTGTTTCAGCTTGTTGAGTATGGGTTTTCTGGCTTTTTATTTTTTCATGAGGTTAGGATGAAAGGATTGATTGTAATGAAAGGAGAGATGGAGATATTATCCTTCTATGCAAGGATTTTGGTAATAGTTTTTCTCACCATAATTGCAGGTGTGGAAATGTGTGAGCCTTGAGGTATATTTTACTTACCCAAATAGGCCACAATTAATATTAAGATAAGCTCTGAGCTATGCATAACCCATAAGTTGTGCATATATCCAAAATTCATACTTTTTTTATTTCAGAAGAGATGAATAACATTTTTGTGAGTAGGTAAATCAATTTATTTAAGGCTAGATTTGGAT
Organism: Austropuccinia psidii; assembly: GCA_023105745.1. Classification (NCBI taxonomy): domain Eukaryota; kingdom Fungi; phylum Basidiomycota; class Pucciniomycetes; order Pucciniales; family Sphaerophragmiaceae; genus Austropuccinia; species Austropuccinia psidii. Next base: position 1,258,096 of record JALGQZ010000006.1, read on the forward strand.
TCTACAAAAACATTCACCTAGGTTATCTCCATAGAGTGAATTAGCTTAAATTAACTCTATGAGGTGGTAATATGTAAAATACTTCAATACCACATAAGATAATTATGAAATTTTTTGTTTTTCTCAATTTGACACCAAAATAATCAGAATGTGAGAAATCCCATGTTTTATATACACTAAGATTCGTGTTATGCATGTCTGTGGTTAGAGCTTAAAATTATGGTATTCCTAAATACATATTTGGTACACCCATAATGGATATCAGTCTAAGCCTGAATTACAATTTTTGACATGAAAATAGCTAAGGGGGACAAAAGACATCAAAGAGAGCCAGGGTACCCAACTTCTGAGGCCTCTGAGGTGTGGATAGCGCTGAAGCTTGGATACATGGGTGATCATTTCCCAATTAGTATACTAAGACCTTTTTTTAAACTTGGTTACCAAGCTAAAGGCTCATTAAATCATAAGAAAATTGCAAATAAGCTGCTTTTTTGACATGACAAGGAGGTAAGTAGAAACTTAGACTCCTTTAGCTATGTCGATTCTTAATTATTTTCCATGGATAAATCTTGAAAGAGTAATTGAAACCTATTTTGGACTATTATCCATTCATTTACCTCATAGTAACATGCTATAATGTGATATTTGCAATTCTGCCTAGAAATAAGGTAGAAACTTCAAAAATTCATTAAAAAGACAGTTATTTATAATTCTTTCTGAAACCTTTGGGACCAATTAATAATATTATGCTCCATATATAAACCAAACTAATAACAGCTTCATAAGTCAACTTATATGTTTTACTTACAGTCCATTTTTGATGATTCCAAATGAAACACTGAATCTTCAAAAATTCACATAGAATACACTTTGTGATGAAATTTAAAATAAAATTGATAAATTTGAGAAATTGATGTTAATTTTGAAATAAAGGAAGATTGGAGGTTGTTACTACTTTTATTATCAACCATAAATGGGTTGGTAGTCACATAAAACCTAAATTAAGTAATCATGATAATCTTATATGACAACAGATGTTGCAATCAGTAATCCAAAATGGTTTATTGCTTTATAACTGTCAGCCTGTGACTCAAAACCAGAGCACAAGCATGACAGCCAAAATACCATAAACCAATGGTATAGCCAAGATACCACCAAAACATGAAACTGAGCCAAATTAGCTCAAAAGGTATTAAAGGATAGAGGAAACTCACATCTTGTAGAAAATATAAGTCCCATCACCATAGGACAAGAAATAACAAAGTTATTCCTGCTCAAAGTTATTGCTGAGCATAAACCTTAAATTTCACCTCTCATCTAAAATCTAGAGAAGAGGCTTAACCCCATCAAATGGGTATTCAAAATGAAGCTCTAAGCCAGGGCTATCTAATGGTGCTAGCCAAACTGAGCTAGTACCAGTATTACTTGAGTTATGGTCAAATTCAGACCAAATAAGGGTGAACAAAACATTCACCTCTCATCTAACTTTTACAGTTTTAGTGTGAGATACTTAAAGCGGGGTCTTTTTGGAAAGAGCACAATCAGGGCTATCTGATGGTGCCATCCATTTCCTCATAGCTCAACTACAACAGAAGTTATTGGCCAAACAAGCTTAATACAGCTTTTGCCCAAACCACGCCAATGTACAAAAATACTTGTACATGGGATAACTTTGCCATATTTAATGATAACCATGTCAAGTTGGGTACCATTGTGTAGAGCTCATATAGAGCTATTCAATGAACCAATTGTGAGCTTGATATCTCAAAAACTGACAGAGTTATGACCATTTTAAGGTCAAAATCCCACCTGCTGTCATATACAGCCTTACCATGGGATAATATCCCATAACCATGAATATGAGGTGTCAAATAGACGAAGAAGCATGTTTTTACTTCAATACCTCATATGTCAGTCAATACTGGGGTCCCATACAGTTTCTGTACAGCATTCTACGCGTCATACACATCAGAATCAGGCTGTGAGGTCCCCAGATGAACGTTTTCACCCTGTATTGGTGAAAACTGCCCAGATGTGGTTTCAAAACCACATCTGAGCCCAATACAGAGTATACAGGTTGTTTGCAAATCACAAGCCTGTCATAGAGAGTGAAAAATCTTCACTTCCTCTACGTGGAAAGGTCTAGCAGCCTTTCCACCTCAATTTCAGGATAAAAGGAGGGCTTTTCACAGCCAAAAACCTCTCCTCATCCTGCTTTTGAATAACCTACGTAGTAAACTGTCAAAAACATTTTTACTCTTGGTTAATAATCAGGTATACTCTTAAATTAAAAGTATTGTAGTCTTTATTATTGTAACCCAACAGGTAAAGCTGCACCCAGGGCTTTCAACAGCGCTCACCACCACTATATCTCTATAGTAAAGCCCTTAAAATCTTAATTTAATCATTTATTATCAACTTTATTATCTTTTAAAGCTATTTTTACTGTGTCACAGTCATAGTTAAAGCCTGTAAATACTTATATACACCTTTATCATAGACTCATCCTGACATTTTGGGGGCCTGGCCGTGTTTTAAATCTTTTTTTGGGACCTTATAAGTAAGTCTTTTCTCTTTTTATGACTTATTAACAAGTGTTTTATCTTTTTTAGGCGTAATTTTTCTATTTAAATATATATTTTATATATATTTATCCTTTTTTATATATATACTCATATTATAAGAGTATTTTTCACGTGGCTAATACCCACTGAATATAACTATTTTTGGCGTGTTTTGTATATAAAAACACATAAGCCATCAATAAGTCCTGTATTCTTGACTGAATAAGGACACCTCTGACTGAAAAACCATCAGTTGAGGCGTGGTTAAGTGTATTGTTAACTCAATAACACTTATACAAAGCCACCTGTACAGAATACACTTGAAAACCACAAGTGTATCTGTGGGATACTGGCACACAAACAGTGTGACAGGGTACCAAAAGCTGTAATTCTGACGTGGAATTGTTGATTAAATTACACTGTCATTATACAGGGCACATTGTAGTAACATACAAGCCCAGAGGCCAATCTTAGACGTGCAAAACCAGCATTTTTTAAGAAGTCTTAACTGACATAAGTCCTCCCTTTTCTTCCTTGATTTCAGTGGAAGAAAATTATATCCCACTTGAGACCCAGTCACAGGCCAACACACCAGTGACACCCTCAGAACCAGAGGGCAGCAAGGGCAAAGGAAAGAGGCACAGTGAAGGTCTCATCACAGCCAAGAAGTGGACACCAATAGCCACTCAGAGGAGTAGAAAACCACAAAACTCTGCATCCATACAAGGTAAACCAACCTTAACCACTTGTACAGGAAAGATTACAATTATTAACCCAGTTGTAACTTCCAAAGGCAAACTGCCCAAGTCAGCAGACAATAAATTTGTACAAGGCACAGTCAAAGGTAAATACCCTAAGAACATAAAGTTTTTGACTGCTTGCAAACACTGATATGTCCCCTGCATACCTCAGAGACCTTGGCTTCCAAAGGAACCAGCCAGAGGATAGAGGAGGATTGTCCAGAACCAGAAGACCTGAAAGAGGACACCCTGGACACAGTGGTGGATGGCAAAACAATGAGGGAGATAATATCAACCTTGCCATTCACACTCCAATTCAACAGAAACCTCAAAACAGAGGACTGGAAGGATATGGATCAAGTTCTTCAGATCCACCAACTCCTCAAAGATTTATTTCAATGGAGCATGGACAACAAGAGGTTCAACCTAGCAACTCACTGGGCAGAACTGGGATCAAGTTGCCAGAAGATCTGTCTCAAAGAGATAGACTTCAAAGACCTTATGGTAATCACCAAAGGTTGGAATCCTACCAGGCAGCACAGACTCCTGGAGGCAAGGGCACAGAGGATAAGGGAGAATCAAGCCACTATCCTAGCTATAGAAGAACAGTTGACCCAGACAGGGCCTACTCAGATTCCTTCAGGTTCACAAGGAGCAGGCCAAATCAACTCTCCAGTGGATTCACACCATTCAGAAACCAGCAGATCAGTGGCCAAGAGTCACCATTCTTCACAATCCCAGGAAGTTTCCAGGAGAAGACAAGGAAACAAGGGCAAGAACAAAAGCCTCCTTCAACCAGAGGAGGAAAGAGTCAGACCCCATGATCCAGAAGCTGTTGGATTTGGTAAAGGAAGTACACAAGAACCAGAAGTAGTTGTAAACCACTCTAGAATCAGTAGTCCTTGTAATAGAAACATTACCCCCACTCAGACTGAAAATAACATTGTCACATCTGAGAGTAACATCAACAGTGATACACTGTGGTTACAAATGTCCCAATATGCTGAACAATCTGCAAAGCAGTTTGCAGAAATTAAAGCTAGCCAAGAGAGGATGAGACAAACTCAAGCCTCCTTGGAACAAATAGTTAAGAATCTTCAAGAAGGATATGCTCAACTGAGCAAAGCCTCTGAAGAATCCAATAAAAGACTGAACCAAGTCTTTGAGGAACAACACCACAGCACAAGGGACAGGGAGTGTCTGGATCAAGACATTAACAAATTGTTTAATGCCTACCATAGCTTGAAGCCCCAACCACAAGGCCAAGCTATGAAAAATCCATATCAACCAGATGCCATGCTGTTGAATAAGGCAAGATCTCCATCACAATACCAGGATGGAGATGGCATGTCTTATTCAGAGAAGGAAGCCTTGAAACAGCTTCCTGACGCCTCAAGCTGGCCCAAATTCTCTGGATCAGGAGAGTATGATCATATGGAACTCATAGATTATATTGATGGACTCTTCATAGATGTACCAAGCATCCCAGACTACTGGATTACTGCTAGATTGAATACTGCATTTAAAGGTCATGCAAGTATATGGTACACTGAAATGAAGGAAATCCATGGCAGAAGAAACTGGCCATGGTGGAAGAGTCAAATAATCCAAAAGTACAGTAATGGAACTTGGATATGGCAGAAGACCATGTCATTTGAAAATGACAAATACTCTGTGGACAAAGATCCATATTAGTGGTATCTCAGACAGTCTAAAAGACTTAAAGCCATTGATCCTCAGATGAACATCCAGATGAGGAATCACAAACTTCTGACACAACTGCCAGGAGAACTATAGCATGCAGTAAAATGCAGATGCAACCAAAATTGCACTCTAGATGACATAGCCAATACCTTACAAGACATAAGGAAGAGGACTAATATAGGGAAATTCACCCCATATAGAAGCAGTAGTTTCAAAGAGAAACAACCTTTCAGGGTGGAGTTTAAAGACAAACCCAGAGAAAGAGTGGCAGAAGTGGCAAAGAAAAAGAATTCTTGTCACAATTGTGGTTCAACAGACCATTATGCCAACAACTGTCCAAAGGCAAAGAAAAAAGTCTATGCTATAGAAAAGGTTCCTGAAGAAGAACCTCCAACAGAGGATTCTGAATCAGACTCTATGGGAGATGCCATCAGAGAACTATCTGATGATGATCAAGACCCAAGAGAGGAACTTCTAGTGGAATACCAAGAGGAAACCCCACTAGAAATCCAGGATATACAGTTGGAAGCAGGCATGCCACAGGACACTGCCAACAAGAACTTGTGCAAACACACACAAGATGCACAAACATTCCTGGTTACACCAACCAAAGGAATGGCATATATACATGGAACAGCCACAAAAATGACTGTATGTATTGACAATGCTCAGCACCCACTGATCATTGACAGTGGAGCACATTGCTCCATAGTGGCCAGAAATTATCTGGATAACCACTTCCCAAAGTGGGAAAAAGATTAAAAAATATAAAACTTATAAAAAATCTTTAAAAAATATTTTAAAAAGTATAAAAAATAATTTTTTCTCTTTTATAATTTCTTTTAGTGTCTTTAATCAAATACTGTGCAGCTGGCAACAGACTCAGTAAAAGATATATCACTAGTCCAGAATCTTCAGAAGCAGAATCTGAAGACAGTATTGAGGTGCAAATCGCTAAAAGAGGCACCTTATTTAATTCTGAAAAGAAAAAATTACCACCAAAAGGTGTGTTTTTATCTTTATTTTTACTCTTTATCCTTAAATTGACGTAAAAATGGTGCATACCAGAAATGGAAGCAACTATTCAGTCCAACCAGATGGATGTGGACAAGGAAGAGGCAAGACCAAATTGTAAAATACATAGACAGATTGCTAAGTAGATGTACACCCATCAATCTGAAAATTTCACTTGAAAAGTGAAATTTTGGCCAACAAGAGCTACTAGCTCTAGGACACAAAGTCTCAGGCCTTAGTCTGGCAATTGACCAGAACAAAGTAGCAGCAGTACTGCAAAAGCCAGTACCAAAGAACATCAAAGAGATGCAATCTTTCCTTGGATTTGCTAGCTACTATAGAAACCACATTAAAAACTTTGCCCACATAACTAGTAGTTTATACAAGTTATGCTCAAAGGATGTAGTTTTTGAAATAACCAAGGAAAGGAGGGATGCATATGAGAGGATCAAATATGAACTCACGAATGCACCTGTGCTCATCTTACCTGACTTTGAACTACCATTCAAGCTATATATAGATGCAGCATGCAGCCAAGGCTTGGGAGCAGCCCTTCACCAAAGACAAATTGTGGATTGTGAACCAAGAGAAGGTGTAATATGTTACATCTCCAGGCAGCTAAAAGATTCAGAAGCCAGGTATGGGGCCACTCAGACAGAATGTCTATGTCTAGTCTGGGCTCTAGAGAAACTCCATTATTATTTGGAGGGTGCAGTCTTTGAAGTCTACACAGACTGCACAGCCTTGAAGTCTTTACTAAACATGAAGACTACTAATAGACACATGCTGAGATGGCAAATAGCCATCCAGGAGTATAGAGGGAACACGACCATCATATACAAGGAAGGCAAAAGCCATACCAATGCAGATGGCCTCAGCAGATGGCCACTGGACAATGTCAAGAGCCATCCAGCTTATGACCCAGAAGTTGCAGCCAAAATCCCTATCCATTTCATGGAAATAGATAGGAGGAAGAACTTCATATTCTCTGAATGGGCACCAGGGAGTGGTACCCTTGACAGTGGAAACACTGATTCAGAAGGGACAGAAACCCCCATACTGGGAATAAGCTCCTCAGAACTGCACAATGAATTTTTCAATGCAGTACTGAAATCTTATGCTAAACACAAACAGTGTAGCATACTACTCCAACTCCTTCAACAAAAATACAGGAGCCCAGAACTGGAAACCCAGCTGGAGGAACCCTGGTTGAGGACCTATAAGGACAATAAATTCTTCCTTATAGATGGCCTGATTTATCACAGAGAAAAGCACACCAGTGCACTCACAGTGATAGACAGAGACCACATCTCTTTAGTCCTGCAGGAATGCCATGACTGCCCCTATATGGGACACATGAGTGAGGACAGGACCAAAGAGAGGGTAGCAAGCACAGCTTGGTGGCCTAAGTGGGAACAAGAGTTGAGTGAATACCTCAACACTTGTGAAAGATGCCAGAAGGCAAATAGAAAACATGGGAAGAAATATGGGTTGCTTCAACACATAGAAGAGCCCAAACACCCATGGGAAACCATCAACATGGACTGGGTCACAGGACTTGTCCCAGGAGGCAAAGAAAACTACAATGCCTGCTTAATCATAGTTGATAGGTTCAGCAAGAGCATGAGATGTCTACCATGCCATAAAGAGGACACAGCCATGGACACTTCTCTGTTATTTTGGAATAACATCATATCCACCTGTGGAGTCCCTAAGATCATAATTAGTGACAGGGACCCAAAATTTACATCTGAATTTTGGACCAATTTATATGACATGCTTGGCACCAAGCTTGCTTTTTCCACAGCTTACCATCCACAAACAGATGGCCTAGCTGAGAGGATGATCCAAACAATGGAGGACATCCTCAGGAGGTTCTTGCCTATGGCATGGAATACAAGGACCATGAGGGATACACCCATGATTGGGTTACCCTCTTACCAGCAGTCCAACTGGCTTATAATACAAGCCAGCAATCTACCACAGGAAAAACACCTGCACTGGTAGAGAAAGGGTGGAATCCCCTGTTACCTGTGGATCACTTGAAGAAAAAACTTCTGACCATCCACCCCGCAGCCAAAGACTTCCATGATATGTGGAAGAAAGCCTGTGATACTGCAGCCAAATGCATAGCTGAGGCCAAAGAGTATAACAAGCAAATGTGGGACAAGTCACATATGGAACCTGACTTCAAGGAAGGGGAACAGGTGTTAGTGTCTACACTGAACTTTAACAATCTTAAAGGACCTAAGAAAATGAGAGACTCATTTGTAGGGCCCTTCACAATCATTAAGTTGATAGGGAAGAATGCAGTAGAGGTCAAGCTCACTGAGGAGTTTTCTAGGAAACACCCAGTCTTTCCAGTGAGCCTGGTCAAACCATACTTCCAAACAGAAGAGGATAAATTCCCCTCCAGGAAGGAAAACATCACTCCACCAGAAATAGTGGAAGTAGAAGACTCTCCTGGACCTGTGAGTAAAATCATCAGGGCCAGAAAAATCAGACTTAATGGGAAGGATCAGAGACAATATCTAGTCAGATTCAAGAACCAGACAGCTGACAAAGACAAATGGTTGGCAGAGGATGCCATACCAGATGGAAACCTTCATTTAAGGAGATTCAGAGCCTCTAGGAGGACTGAACAGTCTCATCTATGATGAGTCTTTTTTAGAGGGAGGGTATGTCAGCCTGTGACTCAAAACCAGAGCACAAGCATGACAGCCAAAATACCATAAACCAATGGTATAGCCAAGATACCACCAAAACATGGAGCTGAGCCAAATTAGCTCAAAAGGTATTGAACGATAGAGGAAACTCACCTCTTTCAGAAAATATAAGTCCCATCACCATAGGACAAGAAATAACAAAGTTATTCCTGCTCAAAGTTATTGCTGAGCATAAACCTTAAATTTCACCTCTCATCTAAAATCTAGAAGAAGAGGCTTAACCCCATCAAATGGGTATTCAAAATGAAGCTCTAAGCCAGGGCTATTTAATGGTGCTAGCCAAACTGAGCTAGCACCAGTATTACTTGAGTTATGGTCAAATTCAGACCAAATAAGGGTGAACAAAACATTCACCCCTCATCTAACTTTTACAGTTTTAGTGTGAGATACTTAAAGCAGGGTCTTTTTGGAAAGAGCACAATCAGGGCTATCTGATGGTGCCATCCATTTCCTCATAGCTCAACTACAACAGAAGTTATTGGCCAAACAAGCTTAATACAGCTTTTGCCCAAACCACGCCAATGTACAAAAATACTTGTACATGGGATAACTTTGCCATATTTAATGATAACCATGTCACGTTGGGTACCATTGTGTAGAGCTCATATAGAGCTATTCAATGAACCAATTGTGAGCTTGATATCTCAAAAACTGACAGAGTTATGACCATTTTAAGGTCAAAATCCCACCTGCTGTCATATACAGCCTTACCATGGGATAATATCCCATAACCATGAATATGAGGTGTCAAATAGACGAAGAAGCATGTTTTTACTTCAATACCTCATATGTCAGTCAATACTGGGGTCCCATACAGTTTCTGTACAGCATTCTACGCGTCATACACGTCAGAATCAGGCTGTGAGGTCCCCAGATGAAAATTTTCACCCTGTGTTGGTGAAAACTGCCCAGATGTGGTTTCCAAACCACATCTGAGCACAATACAGAGTATACAGGTTGTTTGCAAACCACAAGCCTGTCATAGAGAGTGAAAAATCTTCACTTCCTCTACGTGGAAAGGTCTAGCAGCCTTTCCACCTCAATTTCAGGATAAAAGGAGGGCTTTTCACAGCCAAAAACCTCTCCTCATCCTGCTCTTGAATAACCTACGTAGTAAACTGTCAAAAACAGCTTTACTCTTGGTTAATAATCAGGTATACTCTTAAATTAAAAGTATTGTAGTCTTTATTATTGTAACCCAACAGGTAAAGCTGCACCCAGGGCTTTCAACAGCGCTCACCACCACTATATCTCTATAGTAAAGCCCTTAAAATCTTAATTTAATCATTTATTATCAACTTTATTATCTTTTAAAGCTATTTTTACCGTGTCACAGTCATAGTTAAAGCCTGTAAATACTTATATACACCTTTATCATAGACTCATCCTGACAATAAGTCACTGTTTTTCAGTTTTCTCCATGGAACAGCTCTGTGAGCTGATTTTTACTTAAAAGAGGCCTCCTCTTGCTTTTTTTTCCAAATCATCTTATTATCCAATTATACCTTTATTACCAACAAGTAAGTATTAGTTAAAACCTTTTCTCAAATTATTTATTCTTTCAGAATCAATCATAAAGACATGAAATCATATAAATAAACTATAAATTGCTGTAATACTGTTTTAAATCAATTTTTGATCTTTTAAATCCACAGTTTATCCATCAAATCTCTCTACCAACTCTTCCCGAGGCTCATTGGAGTATTAGTGAGTTATTTCAAATAATTCTTAAAGTTTTTTCTCTATTATTAGTCTTATTAAAGAATTATATTTGTAATTATTCCTTCAAAAGATAATTATATATTAAAATAATTTTATTATTAACTACTTCTTGTAATTGATTATTGTAGACAATTACTTCTTAATGTTATAATCACTAGTAGTGTTACAGAGTTTCAACTGATAAAGAAAAGGTTCTCTTTTGAGCCCAGAATTTCAACTTTTTCTATATGACTACCTTCTTTTTCAGTTTTCTATTTATTTTTCATAACTATTGGTCCTACTGATTTGCTTCAAAATATAATTGGTGTTAAGAATTAGTATAGAGAACACTTTCATATTGAAATAAAGGCTTTTAATTCATGGAATCTTTGAAATTTATTTATTTATTTTGTAGATGTTTTATATTTCTTATATTCCCTGTTTTTGTATGTTATTTTTCATATCTTCTTCCATTTTTTTGGTAAGCTTGAAGCTAGTACTGTTGGTATGGAATACTGCAGAATATGATTCCATAATCACAAATTTATATCTAAGCTGTAAAATTGGGTTCAAAAAGCTCTACATAGATCTTAGAATTACATTCTGGTGAAAGTTTACCCTTTGAGTTACTGGCAAGTAGGATTATTGATTTTCTGAAGCCACATAGCTTATTTTCTCAGCCATGGAGCCATTTTTGTCATATTTATGAAGTCCTCCATTCCTTTCAGTATCTATATTATTGATAACCTAGGTGAAGGGTATATTTCTTGTTGTAGAAACAAAATTGCTCAAATTTACTTATAAAAAGAGGTTTCAGCCTTTTTTTCAAGAAGAATTTCAGATGAATTAAATTCTCAATATCCCCTTATTGGCTTTAAGCTCTTAATTATTTCAGGGTGACTCTATTATATTGTAATTAATAATGTATAACTATGAGCTTGACAAAGAATTACTAGCTGGAGTAGGCTTAAAAGGGCTCTACTAAGATGATATAGGGGTGATTGATTTGATGTGAGACCTGGTTTACTATAATAATCAAGCAAGTAACTACAATCATAATCATATCTAGTCAGATCTACAAGTACTTCTTTGTGAAAGCTTTACTACATAATAATTCCAATAAAAAACATAATATTTTATTTTGATGAGGAGAAGAACTTTTTTTATCTTAATCCAGGGTATTAGGAGGTTTTCCACCTCTAAAAACAGGCACAGAGTTAAGTACTTCACCCCTGTGGCTCACTTGTGACCCAAAAGTATCAATAAAGCCTTTATTTGAGTGGAAATGTGGTTTTGAGACCAAAATTTGCCATTTTTACCCCACAAAAGGTGGCATAATTTCTGTGAAGACACTCCTTGATTTCTCTGGTGCCTCTGATGCATCAGAAACTTCAAAATACATTCCTGGAACCCCTGATTTGTAAGTTTATTACTAATCAAAGCTTAAACATATTTCAAGTTTATTTGATACCTCATAATTAAGTTTTATGGAAGAATTTCCCAAAGTGACACTCAATAAAGGAAGGAGAAGAACTGTATAGATCTTATTAAGAGTAATCAATAGATAAACAGCTTTTTGGAAGGGTTAATTCCTCATAATTCAATGGTATGGGATAATATCCCACAATACGACTTGGTGTGGGATGATCACCTTGAATCATTAATAAATTTTCCACTATTCAAGATAACAAGCTCAAAAGTGGCTTAAATTGTAGCCACAAGTGTTCTTCAAAATACGCTTATAGACTCATTTTAAAATAAATATCCAAAAGCTATACAATCTCAAAGTATTTTTGATCTATTATAAAATATTATTTTTTCTTGTGAGAAAAAATTGCAAAGATATTTGGATCTATGTATGCTCAAGTAATGAGGATTTTTTTTTACTTAGGCCTATTTTATCCCTTTTGAAAATTATGCTGGGAGCCTTGATGTATATCTTACATACCCAAATAAGCCACAATAAACATCAAGTTAACTTTTGAACTATGCATATATCCAAAATTCATCATTTTTTATTTAAGGAAAGATTAATAAATTTTCTGTGAGTAAGTAAATCCATGGATTTAAGGCCAGATTTGGACTCTACACAAAAGAATTCACCTAGGGTAGTGCCATAGAGTTAATAAGCTGTTATTAACTCTATGAGGTTGGAATATGTAAAATACTTCAACACCACATCATCAATACCACATAAAAGAATTGTGAAAATTTTCTTTCTCAATTTCATGTCAAAATAATGGGAATGTGAGAGATCCCATGTTACATATACACTAAAGTTAGTTTGATTAATGTTTGTGGAACTTAAAAATATATTATTATTATATACAGTTTTGTACACCCATAGTGGATATCAGTCTAAGCCTGAATTACTATTTTTGACATGAAAATAGCCAAGGGGGACAAAAGACATCAAAGAGCCAGGATACCCAACTTCTGAGGCCGCCAAGGCATGGAAATCTCTAAAGCTTAAATCCATGGCTGATCATGGCCAAATCAGTATACTAAAACCTTTTGCAAACCTAGTTACCAAGCTCAAGTCCCATCAAATCATAAGAAAATTGCAAATAAGCTGCTATTCTGACATGACCAGAAGGTAAAAAGCAACTCTGACTCCTGTAACCATGTCAATTCTTACTGATTTTTCATGGATAAACCTTCAAAGAGTAATCAAAACCCCTTTGGGACTAGTAATCATTAATTCACCTCATGGAAACCTTCTATACTGTTCTATTTGCAATTCTACAAAGAAATAAGGTAAAAACTTCAAAAATTCATCAAAAATACAACTCTTGATAAATTTGTATGAAACCTTCAGAGCCAATGGAGAATTTTGATATTCATGAAGAAACCAAAAACTAATTATGACTTCATAATTGAAATTGAAAGCTTTACTTACAGTCCATTTTTGATGATTCCATGTGAAACAGTGAATCTTCAAAAGTTCACATAAAATACAACTTGTGATGAAATTTCCAATAACATTGATAGCTTGGAGAAATAATGTTTCTTTTAAAATAGAAGAATATTTACAGTTTTTACTCCTTTTATTCTTAAACATAAATGGTTTGGTAGTCACATAAATGACTTAATCAAGTAATTATGATACTTTTATGTGACAACAGATGATGCAATAAATAAACCAAAAAGGATAATTTTTTTCTAACTCACTTTTTTTCATTTTGCTCTATGGAAGGCCTCTGTGAGCTTTTGTTGACTTAACATTGGCCTCCTCTTGCTGTTTTCCCCAAATAATCTTGCTATTCAATCAAGCCATTAGTACCAACAAGTATGTATTGTTTAATTCTTTTCTTAAGTGTTTCAAATCATTCCAGATCAATAAGAAAGACATCAAATCATATGGATATACTATTTCCAATAGTATTTAGCTATTGCATTGTTTTATGATTGTTATAAAGAAATTTTAATCCTTTAAATACACAATTTATCTGTTATATGTCTCTACCAATTTTTTTAAAAGTATTATTGGAGTACAAGTGAGTTATTTCTTTGAATTCTTTAAGCTTTTCTCTATTAATAGTTTTCATCAATAATTATCTTTAAAATTAATCTTGAAAAAGATAATTATATCAAAATGATTTTATTATTTTAATAAAAGAAGTTTTCTAATTAAATACTTCTTGAAATTGATTCTTGTAGACAATTACTGCTTACTATTATAATCACTACTAGTGTATAACAAGTAAAATGAATGAATACTCAATTAACCACTTAATTCTGGCGATACTAAATTTATTTATCATATTTTATAAGAACAGAAACAGTACTTTTGTTTAATAGCAATATTATCAACAGTTTCATACACAAATCTTAAATATTCTAACTGACTGGTCTCTAAATAAATTGTGAAATATAGATGAGGAGTGAAAAAATGGTATCATTTTTCCAACCCAAAAAATAAATTTTTTAGTTATTTCTGATCCTTTAAGCTTTTAACATGAAATAATAAGTAAAAGCTACTAATAATTTACTTTTTGAACTCTGAATGTCCTAACAAAAATGAATAATAAGATTATAATTAATTAAAATATTAAGATATCATCATGAGTATGGCATAAAAAATATTTTATTTTATAAAGGATAGATAATATAAGAAATTAATAATTCATATATTATGACAATTCATTATTTTTACCAACAGATAATAAATGCATTAAAGAATTCTTTATTGATAAGTAACAATTTAAAACTAAAGTATTACCAATATTAAAGCTATAATTCAATATGAATACTGTTTATATTGAAAAGAGCTTATTTTTTAGGGAAATTGAGAGAGAAATATTATAATGAGATAAAAATAACTTACTTTTAACACTTAATATAGTAATTTCGAGTTATTTTATGCCTCAAGAAGTAATAACAACCTTTTCAGAATGTAGTTACAATAAAAAAAGGGATACAGTTTTTACTATTTTTGTGTGTATTTAAATAATTAAAGAGAATTTAAAGAACAATAATAATAAATTGATGTAATCACATGAAGCTAAGACTTTGGGTTTTTACTATATAAGAGTTATATTAAAGAAATAAAGTGGTTTAACTGTTTATTTAATTGTTTTTTGAATTTTATATGTTTGAGGGAGAAACAGAGGGAAAATGGGTTTTTATATAGCAAAGATCCTTCCTCCGAGTGATCAGACATATTATAAAGGATGTTTACTAATTTAATCCACTGAAATTGATTAATATTTCAAGGTTTAGTGATGATTACATCAATATTAAATATTTTGATCTCATTATTATGCCATTTTTTATAGTTATCACTAAAAATCTCATTTTCTGAAATCATGAACTTAGAAAATTATTTAATTTTTTTGTATTAAGGTAGTTTGAATCATAATATACCAAGATTCACAGCTATTTACTATTCAAAGTTTAAGCTTAGAAAAGGATTACAGTTATAGTTCTAAAATGATCATTTCTAAGCTTTAGCTTTAATCATTAATACCTTTCAAGTTTTTTATGAAAATAGAATGAAGAAAGTGAACTCCAATGGTTTGGTATATCCTTACCAAGGTTCCAAGAGGATTTCATTACATAATCAAAACTCTATTTTTGATGATTTTTCTTCCAATTCATGTTTCCTGTCAAATTTTCTCCTTTAGAATTTTAACCATGACTTCATAGGTCTATGCCTTGAATATAATCATCAATATTATATCATTCTTCACATAGAATACTTATATCTACATTATATTAGATTTAAACCACTTTTAGACTTAAGTTGTCAACTGGTATTTTTATTTTGTTCTATTTCTCTTTATTATTCATTGCCTTATTTATATCTTTTCATATAAGTCTTATTAATGTATTCTTAAAAGTCTTTTGTCACAGCTATAGTTTTGAATCATGTCTTTATCATGGGTATTGACTGAAATATGAGCTAAAAAGAATAAATATATGCACTGATAATAAAATTGCATATATCTAGGTATCTCAGCAAGTATTGGGTTCATAGTTATAACATAAAGTACTAGTTTGTGTATTTTTGGATTTATAATTCATTTGTTAAAATATTTTCACATTTTGAATCACTGGTTTCTGAAATAATCAAGAATTTATGCCTTTTTATGGAATTTCTACTTCTTTTTATGATTTTTAAGAATTTATTTTCCATTTTTATTATCAAAAGAAGTTTTTTAGTATTGTTTGTGACCTTTTTAAATATTTGGTCAAATTTCAAAGGTTCAAATTCCCTACCACTAAAAGAGATCTTACTATAAGCTAAAATATAGCTTCTTAAGGTATCATCCACTGTCCTACCTCTAAATAGACCTTTTTATTTTTTGAGCTCAATAATGCTTGAATTGTTTTATTCTTTTTGTCTTATTTGCTTTCTTAACCTTGTGAACAATTTTTCAGAATTATTTATATCCTTTCAAATTAGCCATTCATCTTGTTGAGCTGGGTTTACACACCCTACAAGGTATTCTCTTTTTTTTTCTTGTCCTCCTTCCTTAAAGGACTTTCAAAATTTTCTTCTCTTATCCTTCTTATACAGGGAGTATTTCATGTGGTGCTATATATATCAGGGGAAATAGTTCCTTATCACTTGAACCGTAATGTTTTATCAAACTTACACAAAATGTTGGGTGTTTATTCATTAGATCACCTGTTAATTCTAGTTGCACAGAATTAAGTCCATGTAGGGCTTTTATCATAAAAGTTCCTTAAAAAGAATCTTTTCATTTATTTAGCCCTTCAATTTTATCAAAATTTAATGTTGATACTAGGACTAGGTATCCTATTTCAATATCTTGTAGTTTATGACTTTTCTCCCCACTTTTGTTTTGCATATTTTAAATTGTCAGCCTGTGACTTAAAACAGAGCACTAGCATGACATCCAACATACCACAAATAATGGTATGACAAGTATTGAACAAACATAGTCAATACAGGTAATAAATAAGAGGAAAAAACTCCTCTTAAATTAAACACCAACCTCATCCAAACAGAATAAGGAAACCTAGAGGAGAATAAACAAGTCAAAACCCTTGTTTTGACCTCTCATCTAACTTATGCATATTTAAGTTATGCTATACCAAAATGGTATTTTTCTGAAAGCTCACATAGAGATCCACACAATGGTATCATCCATGTTGCTGTAACACCACTACAACTGGAGATACCATATGACCTTTATTTTAAAACCAAGACCCCCCTGAAAGTCAAAGAGGGCTTGTACGAAACTGTACAAAAGTATAACCAAATTAAAGATCTAAACAAGAGCTTTAATTTGAGACACCTTAGACCTCTGTATCTCTTAAATTGACTGAGGGATCTTGGTTCAAAGGTTTAACAACAAAAATACAGATATTCTGAAAACAACAATGTAAACAAACCCCTGTATCTTTGGCATACACTAATACAACTGTTCAGTGTAATATACCAAGCTGTAGAGCTAATCAAGACCTACAAGACTGTATCATCATAATACAGCTATCTTCCAAATTGAAGAAGATATCTGGTATGGAAGTTTTTGAAGCCTCATACTGATGTACAAAAATACATCCAAGAACTTAAAACCCTTATAGCTTTTGCTATTTTAAAGAAGGGTAAACATGAAGCACCCCAAATTGAACAGCTCATTAAGCCCTTCAATTCTGTGCTCTTGGTTTCTTGATATCTTAATAACTGACTGAGATATCTTGACTGGAAGGTTTTTCTAGCAATACATGACTGTATCAAACTTGTATCAAACAGTATTGCTCTCATACTAAAAATAATATACTTATGAAGATATAACCTCTCTAAAATCATCATTATTGATCATACAGACACCAGAACAACGTCATCCAAGTGCTGACGTGGCAGGTGAAAAGTTTTTTCCCCCTGTATTGATCCAGAATGGTCATTTGTGGTTCAAAAACCACAATTCTGCCTCTATTAATGTCAGAATTGATGATCCAGAACCACAGATTGATCATTGGAGTGAAAACTTTCACTCCTCTGACGTGTGAAGAGTTAATAACTCTTGACAGTCTTGAAAGATATAAAAAGGAGGGTTTTTTCCTTGAAAACCCATCAATCTTATCTTATTATCCATATTCTTATGTGACAAAACTGTTATCAATAAGTAGTGTCCTTAGAATTATCATTAAAGATATAATTAGAATATAATTATAGTAGTACTTCTTCACAGTCAAAGATATTAGAGTATTGCAACCCAGGTCCTCAATAGACTCATCACCACTGTTACCACATAGCAGTAGGACCTGAATATTTAAATTTATTTGTTTTTTGACGTGTCAAAGTCATAATACTAGCTTGTAACTACATTTTATAGCTACTATATAGACTCACCCTGACATTTTGGGGGCCTGGCCATGTTTTTTCAACCTTATTGGACGTGTTTTGAACTGAATTAGGCATAAAAATTCAGTTATTTACAAGGTATTTTACTAAACAGTGAGTAAAATTTTGAATTCATCTTATTTTCTATTATTATCTTTTTTTTTATAATATAGCATCATATATTATATACATAATTTTTTCTCCAAAAATATATATTACAAATATTTTTGTTGAGAGTAAGAGTACAAATCCTCTTTATTTCATTATGTTACAATAATTTTCACGAAATTTGATAATAATACAACAGTATTATTTAAATTTCAGTATAAATAATAACATACAAACAGTATATTACTTATTTTTTACTATTATTTTTCACCAAAGTGCATGAAAATTAATAAAGAAACATTTATTAATAAATAATTAATAAATATTAAATAATATAATAATTCTTTATTATTTATAAGGAATATTTTAATTAAATATTTCCTTTAAACAAGACATCACTCAAATTGACGTGAAAACTTGTAACTGATTGATATTTTAATCAAAAATCAAGTGTCAAAATAAATATTATTTATAATATTTATAATAACAAATCAGATTCATTATAATTTAATAAATCTGACGTGTTTTTTTAGAAGAAAAACAATAGTATCCAAGTGAATCATTCACAAAACACTTGGGTATTAAAGTTTTAATTCATAAAAACTCACATTAAGAAATATTAGTAATAATATTTATAACCAAATTTATTATAATTTAATAAATTTGACGTGTTTATACAAAAACATAATAATATCCAAGTGAATCATTCACAAAACACTTGGATATTACAGTTTTCACTTATAAAACATAATGAAAAACTCAAAAACTGTTATTTTCAATAAAAAAACATATAAAAAAAATATTATAATAAGAATACTTAAACATTTCAAAAAATAACAGTAGAATTGAATAAAATCATTTTGTTTTATCATAAAATACTGATATACAATTTGAAATATCTTTTCTGAATAGTGGAAAAAGACTATATTCCATTAGAAACCCAGTCACAAGAAAATCCATCTGTGACAGCCTCAGAAGACAGAGAGGTGCTGCCAAAAACCAAGGGAAAGCAGAAAAGACACAGTGAAGTGACAATCAACTCAAAAGATTGGACACCAATAGCCGTGCCAAGGGCCAAAAAACCCAGAAAAGCTCCAACAAAACCAGTTGGATCACCAAAACAAATTGAAAAACAGAAAATCACTGTTATCAACCCAGTTGTAAACTCTAAAGGCAAATTGCCAAAGAGTATAGATCATAAATTTGTACAAGGGCCTGCTAAAGGTAAATAAACCTTGAAACATACAACATTTTTCATTCTGTCATTTCTTAACATTGTTAACATGACACCTACACTTCTTAGAGATCTTGGATTCCCAAGAAATCAACCAGAACACTGGCCAAGAAGACACAGAGGAAGAAGAAAGCCAATTACTGGATCAAATGACCAGCAAAGGACTTACCATCAGGGAACTCCTACCCAAGGTCTTATTCCAAATAAAATTAAACCCAGAAGTCCAACCAGGAGATTGGACAGATGCAGAACAGGTCCTTCAAATACACAAACTCCTGAAAGACCTCTTCACATGGAGCATGGACAACAAAATGTTCACTATGGCAGCATCATGGGCAGAAGTGGGGATAACAACTCAGAAGATCTGTCTCAAGCAAATGGCTTGGATGGAGCTTATGACAGAAATGCAAGGGTGGAATCCCAACAAGAATTTCAAGCTCTTAGGAGAAAGAGCAATCAGAATCAAAGAGAACCAGGCAGCCATACAAGCCATAGAGAGATCTTGGCACAAGGAAGAGCCCAGTCAGATTCAGGTACCCCCAGAAATGGAAGGAGAAGTCCCATCTTCCCCATAACAATCCAGCAGTTCCAGGCCTTACAAGCCAAAAGAAACTTCATCCAAGGCCCCCCAACCATTCCAGGTAGTTTCCAACAGGAGAAAAGGAGCCCAAGGGAGAAACAAAACTTCTTTCAACCAGAGGAAGAAGGAAGCAGACCATTGATGAAAAAGCTGATGGACTTAGTCCAAGAAGTACACAAAAGCAAAAAATAGTTGTACCTACAAATAGTTTTGATAGTTCTGACTCAATTGATCCAGAATTAATAACTGAGACTACAATCCACACTCATGAGTTTGAAAACAAATTCACATGGACCAAATTGGCCCAATTCAAGGATTGGACACATGAAACCTCAGAAAAAATGAGGACAGAAGTGGAAACATTGAAAGAAGAAAATGCTTTCCAAGCAAAAGTCATAAAAGACTTGAATACAAATCTGGCCAAAATTTGGACAGAATTTGAAAAAACTAACAGACAGTTGAGTTCAATTCTAGAAGAACAACAAACTGTAAGGAGAGATCTGAGGAGTATCCAGCAGCAACAGGATAGCTTTGATAAATAAATTGATTACCTCTATGACAGAGAAGACAATCAATACCCTTCAACACAAGGTCAACCCACTACCTCTACAAAATTGAAAGAAGAGGATAAAGACTATGACCAGGAACCTGAATATCAGATTCCAAAGTCAAGATCAGAGTCAATGTACCAAAATGGGGAAAATCTCAGCTATTCAGAGAAACAGGCACTAAAACAGTTACCAGAAGTGGAAAACTGGCCAAAGCTCTCAGGAATTGGGGAATATGACCATATGGAAATCATTGACTATATTGATGGACTCTTTGTTGATGTCCCAAAGATACCAGACTACTGGATCACAACAAGACTTAACACAGCATTCAGAGGCCATGCAAACATATGGTATACTGAGATGAAAGAAATACATGGCAGGAAAAGCTGGCCATGGTGGAGGAACCAGATTATACAAAAGTATAGCAATGGTAGTTGGATCTGGCAAAAGACCATGTCCTTTGAAAGTGATAGATACTCCACAGAAAAAGACCCATATGAATGGTGTCTCAAACAAACAAAAAGGCTAAAAGCTATTGATCCCAATATGACAATAGAAATGAGAAACCATAAACTCCTAACAAAATTGCCAGGAGATCTAGAACATTCAGTCAAATGCAGATGCAACAACATCAGCAGCATTGATGACATAGCAAATGTCATACAAGATGTGAGGAAAAAACCTCCATAGGAAGGTACACATCCTATAAACCAAACTTCAAAGACAAGAAGTCTGAAGTTAAAGAAACAAACAAAGAGAAAGGGAAAGAAACCCCAAAAAAGAAATATGTGTGCCACAACTGTGGATCACCAGACCACTATGCCAACAATTGCACAAAACCAAAAAAGAAAATATATGCAATTGATGAAGAATCAGAAGAAGAACAAACAGGTGACAAATCTGATTCTGACAGTATGGGAAATGGTATGAGAGAAGAATCACAAAGTGAACCTGATACCATAGAAGAATACATAGTGGAATGCAATGAGGAAAGCTCACTTGACATACAAGAAATTGAATTAGATTCAGGAATACCACAAATAACAACAGACAAAGAGCTCTGTAAGCACACACAGAATGCACAAACATTCCTGGTAACTCCAAATAGAGGGATGGGATTCATTCATGGAACACCTACAAAATTGACAGTTTACATTGAGAACTGTAAACCTCCAATTATCATTGACACAGGAGCAAGTTTCTCCATAGTGGCAAAAGAATACTTAAAACAACACTTCCCCAAATGGGAAGAGGATATAATCCCAACAAAAGCTAGAAACTTTAAAAGTGCATCAGCCAAAATGCACTCACTGGGGACAATAATCAAAGAGATAATTATCCCACACCAAAAAGGAAATATCAGACTAGAACCTGAATTTGTAGTTCTAGAGAATGCACATGTACAAGGATTCTTACTAGGTACAGAGTACCAAAGAATTTATGGTATGGACATTTGCAATAGTAAAAATAGATATCTTACCATAGGTACAAACAAAGACAAAAAAATTTCCTTTGACATAAATCATATAACAAATGATAACACCCTGAAAGAACTAGTGCAAGAATTCAAAGAAGCCCAATATGGCACTCAACTCACCAGTAAGATGAAACTCAGCTTACTGAAAGTATTGAGGAAGCATAGAGGAGCTTTTGCAATAGGAGATGAACCACTAGGAAAAATCAAAGGACATGATATAGAATCATATCTGGATGTAGAAAGACCATACCCACCTATGCTTAGGAGACCACCATACCCAGCAAGCATGGAAACTAGGAAAGAAATTGAGAAACATATCAATGAACTCCTAGAAATGGGGGTCATAAGGAAAATAGTACACAATGAGATAGTAGAAGTCACTACACCAGTCCTTATAACTTGGCATGATGGTAAATTCAGACTATGTGGGGACTTCAGGGCTTTGAATAATTACACCAAAGCAGATAGGTACCCCATCCAAAAGATACCACATGCACTAGATAAGCTAGCAAAAGCCAAGTTTATTACAAAAATGGATTGCATGAAAGGCTTCCACAAGAATGGGGTTAAACCAGATTCCATCAAATTGCTAAGAATTATATGCCACATGGGCATATATGAATATACTAGAATGCCATTTGGCATTAAGAATGCACCAGCACATTATCAGAGGATGATGGATACCATATTTCAAGATGAAATAATGGAACAGTGGATGGTAGTGTACATTGATTATATCATAATATACTCAGAAACATGGGAAGATCATGTGAGGAAAATTGATAAAATATTGGGAAAATGTACACCAATCAACATGAAAATATCTCTTAAAAAATGTAACTTTGGACAGCAATAACTGCTAGCCCTAGGACACAAAGTTTCAGGTTTAAGTCTAGCCATAGACCAAAATAAAGTTTCTGCAGTACTGAAGAAACCAGTACCAAAGAACATTAAAGAAATGCAATCTTTGTGGGCTTTGCTAGTTACTACAGGGGCCACATAAAAAACTTTGCACACATCACAAGTAGCCTATACAAACTGTGCTCAAAAGATGTAGTCTTTGAAATTACCAAAGAAAGAAGAGATGCATTTGAGAAGATCAAATATGAACTGACCAATGCCCCTGTCCTAATGATGCCTGATTTTGAACTACCATTCAAACTGTATATAGATGCAGCATGTAGCCAAGGACTAGGAGCAGCACTACACCAGAGGCAACTAGTGGATGGAATACCCAAAGAAGGAGTAATTTTCTATATATCAAGACGACTGAAAGACTCAGAAGCCAGATATGGAGCTACTCAGACAGAATGTCTCTGTTTGGTATGGGTATTAGAAAAACTCCATTACTACTTAGAAGGAGCAGTATTTGAAGTTTTTACTGATTGCACAGCCCTCAAATCACTATTGAACATGAAGACAACAAACACACACATGCTCAGGTGGCAAATAGCCATACAAGAATACAGAGGTAATATGACTATTATCTATAAAGAAGGGAAAAGTCATACTAATGCAGATGGTCTCAGCAGGTGGCCACTGAAGAATGACCAAGAGAATCCAGCATATAACCCAGAAAATGGGGCCAAAATACCCATACAATGCATGGAGATAGATAGGAGAAAGAACTTCAAACTATCAAACTGGGCATTAGGGAATGACCAATCAAACCCAGCACAGAGCTATGGGGAGAGCAAAGAGATACCCATATTGGGAATCAGCTCCTCTAATCTAAATACAGAGTTCTTTAGTATAGTACAATCATCATACAATAAACACAAACAGTGTAGTATATTGATACAACTATTAAAACAAAAGTACAGGAGTCCTGAACTAGAGAGCCAATTGGAAGAGCCATGGCTTAAAAACTTCAAAGAGAATAGATTTTTTTCTGATAGATGATCTACTATACCATAGGGAAAAACACACAAGTTCCCTGGTAATAATAAATAGAGAACATATTTCCCTGATACTACAGGAATGCCATGACTGCCCATACATGGGACATATGAGTGAAGAAAGAACTAGAGAAAGAGTCTTTAACACAGCTTGGTGGCCAAAGTGGGAACAAGACTTGAGTGAATACATCAACACTTGTACTAGATGCCAAAAAGCCAACAAAGGTCATGGCAAAAGATATGGATTACTCCAGAGTATAGAGGAGCCCAAACACCCCTGGGAAATAATAAACATGGATTGGGTGACAGGCCTGGTCCCTGGAGGGAAAGACTGCTTTAATGCATGCCTAGTAGTAGTAGACAGGTACAGAAAGAGTGTCAGATGTCTCCCCTGTCACAAAGAGGACACAGCAATGGACACAGACATATTTTTTTTTGAACAATGTGATAGCAAACTGTGGAGTTCCCAGAATTATAATTAGTGACAGAGACCCTAAATTCACATCAGAATTTTGGACTAATCTATATGAGATGCTGGGAACCAAACTAGCATTCTCCACAGCTTACCATCCACAAACAGATGGTCTAGCAGAAAGAATGATTCAAACATTAGAAGACATCATTAGAAGATTTTGTGCATATGGCATGGAATATAAAGACAATGAGGGATATACCCATGACTGGGTAACCCTCCTACCAGCTGTACAATTGGCATACAACACAAGTATACACTCAGTGATAGGAAAAACCCCTGCCACATTAGAGAAAGGATGGAACCCACTACTTCCAGTAGACTACTTGAAGAAGAACCTCCTCTCAGTACACCCCACAGCTAAAGACTTCCACACAATGTGGAAAACTGCCTGTGAAAAAGCAGAACAATGTGTGGCTGAAGCTAAATTATACAACAAACAGAGATATGATAAAACTCACCAAGAACCTGATTTCAAAGAAGGAGACCAAGTTCTAATCTCAACTCTTAACTTCAAAAATCTAAGAGGACCCAAGAAGATGAGATACTCATTCATAGGACCATTCACCATTATTAAATTAATAGGAAAGAATGCAGTAGAAGTCCACCTGACCAAGGAGTTTTCTAGGAAACACCCAGTTTTCCCTGTGAGCCTGGTCAAACCTTATCACCAAACAGATGAGGAGAAATTCCCTGACAGAAAGAAGACAGTCACCCATGAAAGATTGGTAGAGGAAGATGACTCACCTGGACCAGTGAAAAAGATCCTTAAAGCCAGGAAAATAAGAATTAATGGGAAATACAACAGGCAATATCTGGTTAGATTTAAGAATCAACCAGCAGATAAAGATAAATGGTTTACTGAGAAAGAAATCCCAGATGGACAAATACACCTCAGAAGATTCAGAGCCTCCAGAAGGGCTGAAGAGTCTCATCAATGATGAGCCTTCTTTTGAGGGAGGGTATGTCAGCCTGTGACTCAAAACAGAGCACTAGCATGACATCCAACATACCATAAATAATGGTATGACAAGTATTGAACAAACATAGTCAATACAGGTAATAAATAAGAGGAAAAAACTCCTCTTAAATTAAACACCAACCTTATCCAAACAGAATAAGGAAACCTAGAAGAGAGTAAACAAGTCAAAACCCTTATTTTCACCTCTCATCTAAATTATGCATATTTAAGTTATTCTATACCAAAATGGTATTTTTCTTAAAGCTCACATAGAGAGCCACACAATGGTATCATCCATGTTGCTGTAACACTACTACAACTGGAGATACCATATGACCTTTATTTTAAAACCAAGACCCCCCTGAAAGTCAAAGAGGGCTTGTACAAAACTGTACAAAGGTATAACCAAATTAAATATCTAAACAAGAGCTTTAATTTGAGACACCTTAGACCTCTGTATCTCTTAAATTGACTGAGGGATCTTGGTTCAAAGGTTTAACAACCAAAATGCAGATATTCTGAAAACAACAATGTAAACAAACCCCTGTATCCTTGGCATACACTCATACAACTGTACAGTGTAGTATACCAAACTGTAGAGCTAATCAAGACCTAAAAGACTGTATCATCATAATACAGATATCTTCCAAATTGAAGAAGATATCTGGTATGGAAGTTTTTGAAACCTCATACTGATGTACAGAAATACATCCAAAAACTTAAAACCCTTATAGATTTTGCTATTTTAAAGAAGGGTAAACATGAAGCACACCAAATTGAACAGCTCATTAAGCCCTTCAATTCTGTGCTCTTGGTTTCTTGATATCTTAAGAACTGACTGAGATATCTTGATTGGAAGGTTTTTCTAGCAATACATGACTGTATCAAACCTTTATCAAACAGTATTTCTCTCATACTTAAAAAAATATACTTATGAAGATATAAACTCTCTAAAATCATCATTATTGATCATACAGACACCAGAACAACGTCATCCAAGTGCTGACGTGGCAGGTGAAAAGTTTTTTCACCCTCTATTGATCCAGAATGGTCATTTGTGGTTCAAAAACCACAATTCTGCCTCTATTGACGTCAGAATTGATGATCTAGAACCACAGATTGATCATTGGAGTGAAAATTTTCACTCCTATGACGTGTGAAGAGTTAATAACTCTTGACAGTCTTGAAAGATATAAAAAGGAGGGTTTTTTCCTTGAAAACCCATCAATCTTATCTTATTATCCATATTCTTACGTGAAAAAACTGTTATCAATCAGTAGTGTCCTTGGAATTATCATTGAAGATATAATTAGAATTTAATTATTGAAGTACTTCTTTACAGTCAAAGATATTAGAGTATTGCAACCCAGGTCCTCAATAGACTCATCACCACTGTTAGCACGTAGCAGTAAAACCTGAAGATTTAAATTTATTTGTTTTTTGATGTGTCACAGTCATAATACTAGCTTGTAACTACATTTTATAGCTACTATATAGACTCACCCTGACATAAATAATTGTGCATACATTTGTTTGCATTATTTTCTGCTTTATCAATAATTGTTTTGAAGTTTCTTGCTTTTGGGTTAATATTAATCAGATACTTTTTTAGATTTTTATAAGGTAACCTTGGATTTCAACCATTTTCTAACATTTCTGTAGTTTTTCCCATTGATTGGTGAATTGATTTCTTATATTCCAGTCACCTTGAGAAACGTAGCTACACCTGGAACCAGGCTTTGCATTTGGAATTTGACAATGGAGATAGAATGGAAATGAAATTGGGAAAAATCATTTTTGGAAGAAATTAAAGCCACAAATTTTCAATTCAATTGGGTCAATATTCAGGTTTGTTCAGGATTCTTAAATCCCAATCATTAAGAATAAATTATATGAAGAGTAATTTTGACTCTCAATACATTTTCCTTTTCCTTTTTAGCTAATATTATTCAATTGAAAACCAAATAAACATATGAGGTCTTCTTTATTGGTGTTTTCATGAATACAAAATTCTCACTAGAAATTCTTTCTCCATATAATGTTTTGGCATCAATAGCTGAATAATATTAAAGTTTGAACTTTTTGGTTTTTAAGGAGCTCTAGATGAATTAAATTCCTGAAGTAATCAAGGTTATTCTTGAATATGTTTATTAAATAAAAGAGATATTTTTCCCTCAATGTGGCCCCTATTATGAAGGTACCTTTGTGAAAGAAAGTATATTACTTATTTTTCTTCTCTCCTTATAATTACATCTCCATTTGACATTGGAAAAGATTCAAAAAAAACTACACAATGATATTATAAGGATACACATACCAATACATCATTCATATTAAATCTATATTACCAATATTTTGGCTCAAGAACTGCTTAATAGGACTTTTACTCACTAATTTATTAGATTTATAATACTGGATGAAGGAATCTCTGGTTTTTATTTAAAAAATAATCAATTTTCTTTCTTATACAATCCCAAGGTGGAAATCAAGAATAATTGAGATATTCAGAAAACCCAATGGCTTTATAATAAGATAGCTATTTATCCTTTCCATGTGATTTTTGAGCTCTTTAGTTCTTGGGAAGTGGTTTTTTTTCTTCTCTAAGGGAAATTTTTATATCAATTTTCATATTCCTTTTGAAGATACATCAATTATCAACCAGCCATTTCTATATAGTTCATTTTTTTAGTATGAGACAAACCAAAAAAATTCTTCAAATTTTTTTATTTTGTGATTTTAAATCTCTATATTATTAGGAGATATTTGATAGAAAATAACATATTCAAGCTCCAATACTCAATATTTCTATAGCAAATATTAAGACAGTTGAATAATTTGTGAAATTTAAAGAAATTTTATCTGAATAAAAGAAAATTTTTATGATTTTTTTAAACTTGTTTGTTTGTAAATTGAAACCCTTCATTGGGCTCACTTTATATTTTATTTCTTTTAAAATTATTTCCTTATAGCACATGGAATGATTTCCAATTGAATTTGAATTGTCAAATATTTTACAAATATTTAAATGATTAGAGTTTATCAAGATTTATCTAAAAACTAAATAATAGAACATAATATCTGTATCATATACTTTGGGATTTTATATTACTCCAAATTAATCAAGTGAGCTTCATAATACTATGCAAACATGAACTCATATTATTGAAAGAAAAGATTTATTTTATAATTGACCAATCTTATTTATGCTTCAAGTGTATTGGGAACACCTATATAAATTATTATCAATTAAAGATTAATATCTATTAATACATATCAACAAAACTTTTCTGAAAAACTATGAAATAATTTCTGTGAAATAATCAGTATCTCATGTGGTCTCAAAGATCAAAATGTGTAGAAAAGGCTTTTTACCAAATTGATGTAAAAATGTTATTGAAAAAATTGAAAGCTTATGAAGCTCAATTTATTTCCAGAAACTAACATTATCTAAAAGAATAATGAACTCACAATAATAATATGGTTATTAAGGGTCATTCGGAAAATTCTATATTCAGATTTTTTAATCATTTTGAATATTTAATTTCAGTAAATTCCTATTTTCTGTCCTTGGTATGTATTTAGAAGAAAGGGATTTTAATACTAGTTCAAGAGATATAATCAGAAGAGAGGGAACAGAAATGGTTTTGGCACTATTTCAGAAGTAAGATTGTGTGAGCCTGTGAGGTATGTATGACATACCAATAAGGCCACAAATAAATTTATACACAGTTGATTTAGTCTTTAAAAGGCTCATCAATTGGATTTAAAATAAAAAATAACAAAAAATAATTATTAATTTTTTTTTGGATGACCAAAGTTTTAAGTATTATGTCATTTTTGGATTTGGCTCCAAAACTAACCTAGCGTAGACCCATAGGGTGTTATACCCAAAAATGGTTATTTCTCATGTTATTAAAAAATCTAACAATCTCTAAGTACAATTTCAACTTTTCTAAAAAAAAATTAAAATTGTTAAGCTTAAGCTTAAAGCTGCATAAGGTTTATGCAAACTTACCAAAATTTTAGTTAAAATTGAGGTGTTGTGTATATTTACTTAATGTGCAAAGTATTTGCCATAAAGAATGTGAATCCTGTGTGAGCTAAATTTAAAGGGGTTTAAGGCCATAGTATGGCTTTAAATTAATAAAAGGGCAAAATCCAAGCAAAAAGATGGGCCAAAGGAAAAAGACCAAATGGAGCTGGGGTACCCAGCTTTTTGGATCTGAAAGGATTCAATTAAGGTTTTCCACCTGTATTATAGGAATTTCAACCTTATTCAAGCCTTAATATTATACTTTGATCCAACCTTAAGTTTTAAACTGGTTTTATCCCAATTTGGACAGAAATTTCAAGCTGACAAAGGGTAAATCCAAATATGCAAGCTTGAAATCAAGGTTTTAAGAACTTTAAAATATTAATAAAGCTTAGAAAGCTTAATCAAGCTTAAAAAGCTCAAATAAGCTTAAAATTCTAAATTTAAAAGCATTAAAACCTTATCAAAAGTTAAATTTTGGTGTGTATTGCTATTTTATGTGGAAAAATAGCAATAATTTCAAACGTGTATTCAAAATATAATTCTAGATGGATTTGCTTTAATTTTTCACACAGATTGAAAATTGATTTTTTCTGTGTATACATCAAGTTTTAAGTATCTTTTATAAACAGGATTTATTGGTAATTAGTCTAGAGATTTATTCTTTAAATTATGCTGAAAGAAAATTAAGATTTCTTTGAAAATTAATTAAAGATTGAGCTCAAGATATTTTTGCTTGAAACTGCATTTTAAGTTGTTCATGTGATGAACCTAAATTTAAATAAACTTAATTTATATTAAGGCTTGAAATAATTAATCAAAAAGAGGATTGAAGTTTCTTTGAGTTAAGGATAACACTGGTAACCTTAAATTGAAATTAAAAATAAGTTACCTTAAGTTATAAAAATATTTTCAAGTATTTTTTTTCAGTTTTTACTTTAGAACTCCCTCTATATCCATTATTAATGACAAGACCTTCTCTGAAGACATAAAAAGAGCCTACACATTCCTGTTTTTGCAAATTACCATTATACATTCCAATCATATTAGACACTTAAATAGTTAAATTGTTATTAAGTATAAAATCTTATTATTAAGATAATTATCAAGTTATGTTATTCTATATCAATTTTGAAATGAAATAATTGAAATAATAGAATTAAGATTATTGTTGTAATCACCAATGATACATTTCATTATATAAAATTATTGTCTCAAATATCTTTCAAAATCCACAAATTAGTCTCAAAAACTCTTTAATCATATTTTTTATGATAAAAAGCTGTTTTATCTCTTATACTTTTGATTTTCGGAGTGTTTTTAGCTTATAATCATTTTTTAATATAATAATTGTTGTTGTTTTAGTTTTTGTATTAAATAAATATTATAAGTAAGTTTTCTCTGAAGTTGTATATTTTTTTTATCTATTATTAGTGTTTTTTGTATTAAATTTTCTATAATAATTACCTCTGCACAGTGTGTGATAGTTTCTTTTATAAATAATATTTAGATTGTTTATTAGTGAATAAATATTATCATTTTCCAAGTGTAATTTTCTCATTAAGAGCTTTGCAGTTCTTATTGTTATAATTGTCACTGACTATAACAATAATACAATAATTATAATTCATTGTAATTATTGAGATTTCATTTATTATTAAATTATTCAAAAATAATTAAATTTTCTTTTTTTATTATAATTTTTTTAATAACTATATGAATTTGTGGTTATAATATTTAATTATATTATATTTTCTACTGAGGACAGTGATAGTACTCTTGATATTTGCTACTATTATCAAGATTTTCATATACAAACCTTACATTTGGGGGCCTAGCCATGATTTGGAGTAATTTTTGGGACATAAATCATATTTTAGACCATATTACTGTTTTTCGACATCAAATTGCCATATTTACTTTAATATTGGCTTTTTTGGGACTTATCCCTTATAAATAATCTTCATAATATTCATAAATATATTTTTCTTAAGAATATTTTCTGAAACAATATACTTTTGAGTGATTTGGAATAAATCTCTATTGTATAACTAGTGGATTTTTCACATCATAGACTTAAAATTTATTCTTTGAGTTATTCAAGTATAAATTTAATAATAATAAAATTATGATTGATAACTCATTAATTGCATAATTATTATTTATTCAAAGAAAATGAAAAATCAAATGAAAAAATTCAAAAGTTAAAGATCTTTACTTAAGAATATTTTTCTTTACTCTTTGGACATTTTTCTTTATTTTTGATTTAATTTGCCATAAATTACATTAAAGCAACTTTATCCAATAAGCTGAGTTAATAAGTTATTTTGTATTTTTTGAAAAATAACTTTGTTTTCTTTTTTCTCTAGTTTCATCCATAAGAGAAAGCTCATCTTACTCTAGTGTCTCAGAGTCAAGTATTGAAATTCAAACCAGCCCAGCACCAAGGGGTTTAATTACTAAAGAACCCTTTAAAGGCCTGTCAGGGGAATTCAATCCATTTATTAGTCTAATTTGCTTTAACTTGATGTGAAAAGACTCCTACCAAAAGTGGAATCAATTAATCCATCCAATCAAATGGATCTGGACCAGGAAATTCATGTGATAAATCCAAAAGAAAAGAATATCAGTCCAGAGTAGAGGCACAAATGGAAGATTCCAGAACTTCAAACAGTTCCCAAAGATTAGCCATTACCTTTGACACTCTTATTGAGAGTCCAGAAGCTTACATAACTGGTATTACTGCTGTCAGACCCAAACCATTTCCAACAGGAAACAATAGAGATATACCAGTCTCAGTACAAGAACTGGTTTGTGGCAGCAAAGAAACAGGAGTGGGAACTTCTGCCAAGTCTTTGGATAGTCACAATTAACTCTTATCTTCATTCCAAGAATTTCATGGGCCCAGAAATAATAAAGGATCTTCTGAGAGGTTGGACACCCATGTCTTGCAAAGGACAGGTCCAACAGATAAAAGCTTGGTTGAAAAACCAAATTATTTGGTCAGAGGACCAAAAGAAGAAGTTGACCCAAGGAAAGGACAACATCCCAGTGGAAGCTCCTCAAGCCTCAACAATTTTCAAAAAAGGACAATCAAGCCCCAAAGAGGAATCAGAAGGGTAAGAAAAAGGCAAAAGGAAAGGCAAAGTCCAAGTTGAACAAGCCTTACCCACAGAATTACAGAATTCCAAAGAGAGAAAATACAGCTATGGACAATGTGTTCAATATGGCAAGAACTCTGATGGAGTTCAAAAAGAAGGAGGAGGAAAGAATGAACAAATCCTTTGCAAAGAAATAGATATTGTAAAACCTGTAACTCACTTTGAAATTTTTAATGAAGAAATTTTGGCAAAGTCTAACAATTTCAAGTATATCCAAAGAAAAGTTGGGTAGAGAAATTTTACAAGTAAAATAGGCACAATAGACAATTTTTGGCCTAGAAAATGTAGATAAAGACAATATTTTTTCTTGGACACATATCTTTGAGAGACTTGAGTCCAAAGTCACTTCTCTCAATCAACAAGATGATAATTCTAAACCTTTTATTACAAAGAAATTAAAAGGTTTTAGAATACAAGTACAAAACTTGGAAAATTAAACTGGTCACAATGCAGCTCTTTTCAAAGAGAAATTGGAGAAAATTGATAAAGAAAGACTTTAATTGAAAGAAGACATTCAATTAAGTCTCAACAATATATCACTAAAAAGTGACTTACCCAGACAGTCCACACCAATTCTTGACAGAAATACTTTGAACTTGGATAATGACTTACACCATAAAAATTCAAGAAATAGAGAATTTGAGGCTGCCTGTAATTTTAAGGAAATTCCCAGATTAGAGAAATGGTCAACCTTCAGTGGTGAAGGAGAAAATAACCATGCGGAATTTATGAAAAGAATTGATATATTCAAAGAAGACTTGATCATACCAGATGAATACATAAGTGCCAGATTACAATCCATATTTTCCAAATAAGTAAAGAAATGGTATCATAAAATGAGGCAAGACCATGGTAAACATTCTTGGCCTTGGTGGCAAGGAAAAATTATACCCAAATTGGAAAGTTATTCCTAGATATTTGTAATGCAAAATTCTTTTGAGGAAGCCATTTTTACTATTTAAAGGGATAGGCCCATGTCCCAGTTTCTTAAACAGAAAGACAGATTAACTGCCCTTCATCCTGATATTTCTGAAACAATGGTACATAAAGGGATAGTAAGAAGGTGTTTTGGTGACCTTGAGAATGCTATAAGAAGCAGATGTATTGAGCCTTGCTCTACATAAGCTTATATCAATTCCATGGAAAACATCACTACCAGAACAAAAACTGGTATAAATTGGTATAAACCCCCAATAGGCAATAAAACTGGAGGGAAGCCAATTTCAAGACCAAATAAGCCACAAGACAGAGCTGCTTTGAACTGTCATAAAAGGGGAAGTACATCTCATTTGGCCAATACTTGTCCAAAAAGGACAAGAATCAATGAGAGAAAAGTGGAGAAAGCTGAAGACACAAAAGAAACAGTTGATGTATCTTTACCTGAAAGTGATTCCAAGAATTCTGAAGAAGAAGGATTTCCACGCCAACTTAGTATATAAAACATTAATTTATCCTTTGAATTCACTGAAGTGCATATGCACTCACCACAGTACAGTGATGAATTTATGGATGTTGTACATGTGCAATATGCTAAAATTCAGAAAACTGAGCCTGCCAGAGGAAAATTCTATACAGCTGGATTATCTTGTATCACTAATATTGTGATAAACAATGAAGAAGCCAAGACACATCTTGACTTGGGTGCTTTCTGCACTTGTGCTGGCAATGATTATCTTGAAAAACTTTATACCAATTGGCATGGACATTTAATGCCAATTGAAGGTATAAAATTCAGAAGTTCTAGCAAAATATGCACCCCTTGGGCATTCTTGAAGCATAAATGATATTTCTTCACCCTGCAGGAATTATCAGACTAAAGGTTTAATTTGTTGTTATTAATAACTGCACTTCACAACATCTTATGCATGGAAATGATTATCTCAATATTTATGGTATTGATATTAATAATCATAAAGAAAGATATTTCACTATTGTAAGATGTTACTATGAAACTGATGATAATAATACTATTAATCAACAGTACTATGTCTGTTCTTATGAAATATAATAATAGAAATTATTATAACCACAATTAAATAATTATAAAATTATTTCTTTCACGTGTTATACACTACTAGTGATTATAACAGTGAGCAGTAATTGTCTACAAGAATCAATTACAAGAAGAATTTAATAATAAAGACTTCTTTTATTAAAATAATAAATTATTTTAATATATAATTATCTTTTACAAGAATAATTATAAAGATAATTCTTGAAGAAAACTATTACTAGAGAAAAACTTTAAGAATTAAAGATAAAAGACTCACTAATACTCCAAAGAACTTATTGATAATAAAAGTAGAGAAATTTGACGTAGAATTGTGGATTTAAGGGATCAAAAGGATTTATAACAGTATTACAACAATATATAGTTGGATTCTATGATTTCACGTCTTTCTGATTGATTCTGAAAGATTAAAACACTTAAGAATAGTTGAACTAATACTTACTTGTTGGTAATAATGATTTAATAAATTGATAAGATGATGATATGGAAAAAACAGCAAGAGAAAGCCTCTTTTAAGTCAACAACAGCTCACAGAGGCGTGCCATGGAGCAAACTGAAAAACCAGTGAGTGAGAAAACAATAAACCCTTTTGGATTATTGATTGCATCATCAGTTGTCACGTAAGATTATCATAATTACTTAATTGATGCTTTTACGTGACTACCAACCCCAATATGGTTAAGAATAAAAGGAGTAAAACTTGTAAATCTTCTTTTATTCTAAAATAATCATTGATTTCTCAAAGTTATCAATGTTATTGCCAATTTCATCACAGGTTGTAATTACTGTGAATTTTTGAAGATTCAGTGTTTCACGTAGAATAACCAAAAATGGACTGTAAGTAAAATTTTTAATTTTACTAGTAAAACTGTAATTCTTTTTGGTTGTACCATAGATAATACAGTTCTCCTTTAGTCCTGAAAGTTTCAGAAAGATTCATTAAGAATTGTATTTTTAATGAATTTTTGAAGTTTTTACCTCATTTCTACGTAGAATTGCAAATAGCAGTGTTTTGCTGGTTGCTATGAGGTAAATCAATGAATATGGGTCCCAAAAGGGTTTTAATTACTCTTTTGGGGTTTATCCATGGAAAGTCATTAGTAATTGACATGGTTACAGGAGTGTAAGTAGCTCATTACCTCCTTGGCACGTCAAAATAGCAGGTTATTTGCTATTTTCTGGTGTTTTACAGTAGTTGTAACTTGGTAACCAAGTTCCCAAAGAGTTTTAGTTTACCAATTAGGCCAAGATGAGCCATGGATCCATGCTCTGGAGCTATCCACGCCTCTGAGGCCTCAGAAGTTGGGTACCCTGGCTCTCTTTGATGTCTTTTGTCCCCCTTGCCTATTTTTTATGTCAAAATAGTAATTTAAGCTTAAAGTGAGATATCCACTATGGGTGTACCAAAAGTCCATGTAAGAATACCATGATATTAAGTGCTCAAAACATGCATAACACTATTCTTAGTGTATATGTAACATGGGATTTCTCACTTTCCCATTATTTTGGCTAAAAATCAAGAAAAACAAAACTTTTCACGGATCTTTTATGTGGTATTAATGATGTGGTATTGAAGTATTTTCCATTTTACCACCTCAAATACTTAAATTGAGCTTATTCACTCTATGGAGCTACCCTAGGTGAATTTTTGTGTAGAATCCAAATCTGGTCTTAAATCCATGGATTTACTTACTCAATAAAAAGTTATTCATCTTTTCTGAAATTGAAAATGATGAATTTTGGATATATGCATGACTTATGAGTTTTGCATAATTCAAAATTTCTTTTTAAGATAATTGTGGCCTATTTGGGTATGTAAAATATACCTCAAGGCTCACATTCCCTCCCACCAAAAAATAAAATTGTACTACAATTTTATTAGTGATAAAAGAATAAGGCCCCAAAGGGGTTAATGTCCACTGTCCAACCTCTTCACATTACTCAGATCAAGTAATTTAAAGCACATTTATAGACATATTCAGGCTTGTGGCCTTCTTTCATGTCTAAATCTTGTCAAGAGTTTATCTGAGTCAAGTATTTCTGATTCTGCCATCCATTCATCTTCATGTACTGGATTTCTATATCTGACAAGATATTCTCTTTGATTTTTACCCCTAAGTCTCCTTTCTTTAATGACTTTCTTTATCTTTTTGTCTTCATTCTGTTCCACAGGTGGTACAGTTAAAGGAGTTGGGTTCCTTAAAGGAAACAATTCTTTATCAGCTGGTTTATAAGGCTTTATCAAGCTGACTGGAAATGTGGGGTGTTTATTTTCCAATTCACCACTCAATTCCACTTGAATTGCATTGGTTCCATGTAAAGCAACAATAACAAAAGGTCCTACATAAGAATCTTTAAGTTTCTTTGGGCCTTTGATATTATTAAAATTCAAGGTTGAAACTAAAACTAAGTCCCCTACTTTGAAGTCTGGTACTTTATGACTCTTGTCCCACTTCTGTTTTGCATAATCAAAAGCATCATCCATACTTTGTTTTGCATGATGTTTTACTTTATCAAGCATTATCTTGAAGCTGGAAGCTGTAGGATGAATGTCAATCAAGTCTTTCCTCAGTGTGTCTTCTGGGAGTCTTGGATTCCATCCTTTCTCTAACATAGCAGGAGTTTGTCCTGTGGAAGAATGGACTGATGTCTTGTATGCCAATTCTAATGCAGGTATCAGAGTGCACCAGTCATGGGTAAAGCCATCTGAGTCTTTGAATTCTAATCCATAAGCACAGAATCTCCTGATAATGTCTCATAAAGTTTGAATCATCCTCTCTGCTAGCCCATCTGTTTGAGGGTGATATGCTGTAGAGAATGATAACTTAGTCCCAAACAATCTATGAAGATTGGTCCAAAGTGCAGATGTGAATTTGGGATCTCTGTCACTTATGATATTCTTAAATAATCCTGTATTAGAAATGACTCTACTCCATAAAAGAAGAGCTGTATCCATAGCAGTGTCATCTTTATGACATGGTAAGAATATGGGAGTTTTGCTATATCTGTCTACAATGACTAAGCAAGCATTATAGCTTTTGTCACCACTTGGAGGAAGTGCTGTGACCCAATCCATGTGAACAACTTCCCAAGGGGATTTTGGTTCTTGAATATGGATCATCAATCCAAATTTCTTGCCTGTACTCCTGTTTGCTTTTTGGCATCTATCACAGGTATGGCAATACTCAATGGTTTCTTTTCTCCAAGATGGCCACCATGCACAGTTCTTTACTTTTTCAAGTGTCCTGTCTTCTGATAGGTGTCCAGAGTAAATGCTATCATGGCATTCATGAAGAATGGTATTGATAAGCAATCTACTACACAGTGTCATCACACAAGAATGTTTTGTTCTATGGTAAATAATTCCATCAAACAAGTGAAATCTTCCTTCAGAATAGGAATTTTTCCAAACTTCATCTAGTGCATTAACCAAAGATGTGTCTTGGCAGTCTTTATCTAATAAAGAAGTCAAGATATGGCAATTCTTGTCTTGTTTATAAGACTCTCTGACCTCCTCAAAGAATTCAGTCCCAATATCAGTTATGTTAATTCCTTCAATTGGAATCTGTGGTTCAGCTTCCAAAGGTACATAAGCTGGGTTATCAGGAGTGTTGGCTAAAGCCCATCTACTAAGTCCATCAGCATTTTTGTGAATGTTTCCTGCTTTATGAACTATAGTCATGTTTCCTCTATATTCTTGAATGGCTATTTGCCATCTCAACATATGTCTGTTGGGAGTTTTCATGTTAAGAAGTGACTTTACAGCATTACAGTCAGTTATTACTTCAAAAACACTGCCATCAAGGTAATAGTGTAATTTCTCAAGTGCCCATACCAAACATAAGCACTCCATTTGGCTTGCACCATATCTGGCTTCTGTTGGTTTGATTTGTCTTGAGATATAACAAACTGGTCCTTCTGTAGGTTTGTCATCAATAATTTGGACTTGATGTAGGGCTGCCCCTAATCCATCTCCACATGCATCAATGTACAATTTAAAAGGAATATTCCAGTCAGGCATGAGGAGTAAAGGTGCTTCTGTAAGGGCTTTCTTTATCTTCTCATAAGCTTTAATTCTTTCTTGTTTCATCTCAAATACAGTCTGTTGATCACAGATTCTATAGAGTGACTTGGCTAGAATTGCAAAATCTTTCAAGTGTTGCCTATAGTAACTAGCAAATCCAAGAAAAGACATCATTTCTTTTTTATTCTGGGGTATTGGCTTAAGTAACACTGCTGCTACTTTATTCTTGTCAATACCTAAGCTCAAACCAGAAACAACATGTCCTAATGCTTTGAGTTCTTCAAAACCAAAATTGCATTTCTTAAGTGAAATTTTCATGTTCACTTCTGCAACTTTATGAAGTACTCTTGCAAGTCTTTCAAGGTGCAAAGACCATGAGTCAGAACATATAATAATATCATCAATATAAATGATAAGCCATCCTTCAGACAATTCTGTGGGGAAGATGGTATTCATCATTCTTTGATAATGAGATGGAGCATTTTTAATGCCAAATGGCATTCTAAGATACTCATAAATACCACAGTGAGTGATAATTCTAAGTAATTTCCTAGCTTTAGGCGTCAAAACATTTTGATGGAAGCCTTTTAATGCATCCATTGATGTTATATACTTGGCTTTAGACAATTGAGTCAAGGTTTCTTGGATTCTAGGGATTGGATACCTATCTGGAACTGTGTAGGTATTCAAAGCTCTAAAATCTCCAACCATTCTTGACTTATCATTATGCCATGCAATAATAACAGGTGTTGTCACTTCAACTTCTTCATTATGGCCTACTTTCCTTAGCACACCAAGTTGGATCAACTCTTGGATATGTTTTTCCAAGGCTTCTCTAGCTCTGGGACTGGCTGGATAAGCTGGTCTTCTAAGTACTGGAGGATATGGTCTATCAATATTAAGAGTAATATCAATTTCATGTCCTCTTATAGCACCTAATGGTTCATTATCAGATGCAAATGCATTATTGTATGTATATAATACATTAATAAGTTCATTCCTCATTTTTGGTGACAATGATGGATTAATCTGTGCTTCAACAAGTTGTTTAGACACAAATTCATCTTTGTAAGTATCTTTGACAGAAGATACCACAGATATCTGTTTTGGCATATTGGAGAAAGCAAATTTTTG
Organism: Austropuccinia psidii; assembly: GCA_023105745.1. Lineage (NCBI taxonomy): Eukaryota > Fungi > Basidiomycota > Pucciniomycetes > Pucciniales > Sphaerophragmiaceae > Austropuccinia > Austropuccinia psidii. The sequence goes on from JALGQZ010000006.1 coordinate 1,298,005, forward strand.
CCTTTTGTTATCTCCAATTGTGAAATATCTGTCTTTATGGTTATTTATATCAATACCATAAATATTCAAGTAATCATTTCCAAGAATGATGTGCTGAGATGTGCAATTATCCATTACTACAATCTCAGTTTTCATTCTTACACTTCCTGCTGGATGTGGGAATACAATATTAGTGTCCAATATGCCCAAGGGGTACATATTGTTACTGGCACTACTGAATTGTACACCTTCTATTGGCAATAGATGGTTTTTCCATTCAGGAAGTATAATTTGGAGATAGTCTTTGCCAACACAAGTGCAAAATTCCCCTGTATCCAAATTAACTTTGGCTTCAATATCACCCATCAGAACTGATGTGATACAGGATGCTCCAGCAGTATAACCCTTTCCTTTAGCAGGTTTTGTTTTACACATTCTGGCTTCTTGGATATTGATCAGGTTGCAGCAATCCTCACTGTACTGTGGCAAGTGGGTATGGACTTCTGTGACCTCAAAGAAAGCTGAAATGTTTTCAATGGGATAGTCCTCCACTGGTGTATCTTCAGAGACTGCAGAATCTTGATCAGACTCTTCTTTCTCTTCAGTACACTGAATCTCCTCAATGATTTGAACTTCATTTATCTTTGTCTTCTTAGGGCAAGTGTTGGCTAAATGTGAAGTACTTCCACATTTATGACACTTCAAGACAGGTCTCTCTGGTCTTTTGTCCTCTCTAGGAATCTTTGAGACCATTCTTGACTCTATTGGGTTTTTAATCCAAGTCTTACCAATTCTTGTTCTGGTAATGATATCTTCCATAGCATTAATGCAGTCTTCTGTTGAACAGGGTTCCACACATCTGCTTTTGATAGCATGTTCTAGTTCTCCTCCACACTTCCTTAATATTTTCATATTAATCATAGTGTCAGACATATCTTGATGTAAAGCAGATAATCTGTCTTTTTGTTTGAAGAACCAAGTAAGTGGTTTGTCTTTTTCTGAGTTCAAAATGGCACTTTCAAAAGCATTCTCCATTTTAAACCTCCAAGAATTATTGGCCCATTTGGTAATCACTTCAGATTTCCACCAAGACCAGTCATGTCTTCCATGATCTATTCTCATCTTGTAATACCATTTCTTTGCAGTCTTGGTAAACAAACAATGTAATTTTCCTACTATGATTTCATCAGGTATATTAAAGTCTTCTTGCAACATATCAATAGTCCTGATGAATTCAATATGGTTGTATTCTCCTTCAGCAGAGAATGTTGGCCATTCTTCTAATTTTGGAATATCCTTTGCAGAAATAACATTTTCTCCTAAGAATGGAGTTAAACTCTCTTTAACAGAAAGTTTTTCTTCAGTCAAAGGTGTAGAATGCCTTGGCATATGTGGTTCATGATTTTTATTAATTTTCTCCACACTTGCAATTATTTCATTCTTTAATTTCTGTCTCTCACTATCACTTTTTGCTAAATTTATAGCAAATTGATTGGTATTCTTAACTATTTGTAAGACATGGTCTTCAAGAGTTTTAAGTCTATCATTTACTTTAAAAATGGAAGGATCCTCTGTGTCATCATTTTGACATTGGTTCTCAATTCTATCACAAGCATTGCTAATTGACTCAAGGGTGACAGTTGTCAATTGATGCCAATCAGAATGTTGCTTGTCACTTTTCTTTAAATCATTGATGTCTAATGTAATTTGCTTTAACTTTGACTCAAGTTTGCCAATTTCTACACTAATACTTCTATGTACATCATTTATTTGCGTGGAAAAGTCCTGTTCATCCTTTCCTGCTCCTTGGCTGTGAATTCCATAAGAGTTCTGGCCATATTGAAGACACTGTCCACTGCTGAAGGCTCCAATCTGGGGATCCTGTACCCTTGTGGGTAAGGTCTGTGCCAATTGGCTTTGCCTTTTCCCTTGCGTTGATGGTTCTTGGGACCTCTCTGTTTCTTTTGAGGTCTTTTGGGCTTGTCCTTGGATGCTTCTGGAGCTGGTAGATGCCACTGGTGCCTCTGTCTCCAAAGTTGGAGTCATTTCCAACTCTTTCTTCTGGTCTATGGATAAAAGACTCTGGTTCTTCAACCAATTATTTATCTTTTTGACCTTGTCTTTGCAAGACAGGGGGCTCCATCCTCCTAAGAGTTCTATGGTCTTCTCCTGACCCAGAAAGCTCTTGATGTGTAAGTAGGAGTTCATGGCCCCCTGCCAAAGGCTTGGGCAGATTTCCCACTCCTCTTCTTTGGCTGCTCTGAACCAATTTTTGTACTGGCTCTGATATATTTCTATTGCTGCCACTTGAAAATGGTTCATCCCTGGAAATATTATCATAAATTAGTTCAGTCTCAGAATTTACGTCAAAATCTGTTGGTACAGACCTTGGGGAATGGGGGGCAACTCTGGCATCCTCCAAATGTGTCTTTCTTGTGGAAGACTTGGCACTTCTGGATTTGGTCTTGCCTCTTCCTTGTCCACATCCATCTGGTTAGACTGAATAGTTGCTTCCATTTCTGGTATGCACCATTTTCACGTCAATTTAAGGATAAAAGGTGAAAATATAAGATAAAATACACACCTTTTGGTGGTAATTTAGCTTTTTCTGAGTTGAATAAGGTGCCTCTTTTAGCAATCTGCACCTCAATACTGTCTTCAGATTCTGCTTCTGAAGATTCTGGACTAGTGATATATCTTTTACTGAGTCTGTTGCCAGCTGCACAGTATTTGATCAAAGACACTAGAAAAAATTATAAAAGAGAAAAATTATTTTTTATACTTTTTAAAATATTTTTAAAGATTTTTTATAAGTTTTTATATTTTTTTTAAAAAAATTATTCTTTTTAAAGAAAAAAATTAAAATTTAAGATTTTGAATAAAATTAATTCAGAGTAACTCAAAGAATAATTTTATAAGTTTTTGGATGTGAAAAAGCCACGTGTAAAAACAATATAAAATTAAACCAAATTCCTCAATGAAAAAGATTTTAAAACAATTTCAAAAATAAAAATATTTTAACTTTAAATTGAAAGAAAAAATTAATTAAATTAATATATTTTAGAGCTTAAAAATATATTAATTAAGGGTACAAGGTTCAAAAAACACGGCCAGGCCCCCAAATGTAAGATGTGACTATGAAACTGATGATAATAATACTATTAATCAACAGTACTATGTCTGTTCTTATGAAATATAATAATAGAAATTATTATAACCACAATTAAATAATTATAAAATTATTTCTTTCACGTGTTATACACTACTAGTGATTATAACAGTGAGCAGTAATTGTCTACAAGAATCAATTACAAGAAGAATTTAATAATAAAGACTTCTTTTATTAAAATAATAAATTATTTTAATATATAATTATCTTTTACAAGAATAATTATAAAGATAATTCTTGAAGAAAACTATTACTAGAGAAAAACTTTAAGAATTAAAGATAAAAGACTCACTAATACTCCAAAGAACTTATTGATAATAAAAGTAGAGAAATTTGACGTAGAATTGTGGATTTAAGGGATCAAAAGGATTTATAACAGTATTACAACAATATATAGTTGGATTCTATGATTTAACGTCTTTCTGATTGATTCTGAAAGATTAAAACACTTAAGAATAGTTGAACTAATACTTACTTGTTGGTAATAATGATTTAATAAATTGATAAGATGATGATATGGAAAAAACAGCAAGAGAAAGCCTCTTTTAAGTCAACAACAGCTCACAGAGGCGTGCCATGGAGCAAACTGAAAAACCAGTGAGTGAGAAAACAATAAACCCTTTTGGATTATTGATTGCATCATCAGTTGTCACGTAAGATTATCATAATTACTTAATTGATGCTTTTACGTGACTACCAACCCCAATATGGTTAAGAATAAAAGGAGTAACACTTGTAAATCTTCTTTTATTCTAAAATAATCATTGATTTCTCAAAGTTATCAATGTTATTGCCAATTTCATCACAGGTTGTAATTACTGTGAATTTTTGAAGATTCAGTGTTTCACGTAGAATAACCAAAAATGGACTGTAAGTAAAATTTTTAATTTTACTAGTAAAACTGTAATTCTTTTTGGTTGTACCATAGATAATACAGTTCTCCTTTAGTCCTGAAAGTTTCAGAAAGATTCATTAAGAATTGTATTTTTAATGAATTTTTGAAGTTTTTACCTCATTTCTACGTAGAATTGCAAATAGCAGTGTTTTGCTGGTTGCTATGAGGTAAATCAATGAATATGGGTCCCAAAAGGGTTTTAATTACTCTTTTGGGGTTTATCCATGGAAAGTCATTAGTAATTGACATGGTTACAGGAGTGTAAGTAGCTCATTACCTCCTTGGCACGTCAAAATAGCAGGTTATTTGCTATTTTCTGGTGTTTTACAGTAGTTGTAACTTGGTAACCAAGTTCCCAAAGAGTTTTAGTTTACCAATTAGGCCAAGATGAGCCATGGATCCATGCTCTGGAGCTATCCACGCCTCTGAGGCCTCAGAAGTTGGGTACCCTGGCTCTCTTTGATGTCTTTTGTCCCCCTTGCCTATTTTTTACGTCAAAATAGTAATTTAAGCTTCAAGTGAGATATCCACTATGGGTGTACCAAAAGTCCATGTAAGAATACCATGATATTAAGTGCTCAAAACATGCATAACACTATTCTCAGTGTATATGTAACATGGGATTTCTCACTTTCCCATTATTTTGGCTAAAAATCAAGAAAAACAAAAATTTTCACGGATCTTTTATGTGGTATTAATGATGTGGTATTGAAGTATTTTCCATTTTACCACCTCAAATACTTAAATTGAGCTTATTCACTCTATGGAGCTACCCTAGGTGAATTTTTGTGTAGAATCCAAATCTGGTCTTAAATCCATGGATTTACTTACTCAATAAAAAGTTATTCATCTTTTCTGAAATTGAAAATGATGAATTTTGGATATATGCATGACTTATCAGTTTTGCATAATTCAAAATTTCTTTTTAAGATAATTGTGGCCTATTTGGGTATGTAAAATATACCTCAAGGCTCACAACTATAGGGGAGAATTCAAGAAAAGGATTGGCTTTTCCTCTAGAGAAGAAAGAAATAACTGCCATCAGACAAGTAAAAAATGTTAATAAGGAAAAATTTGTATCAGATCAATTAATTGAAGCACAAATTAGTCCTTAATTAACATTATAAATGAATGAAAACCTTATTGGAATTTTATTTCACTATAGGAAATCCCTTGCTTCTGATAATGCACCACTAGGGGCTATTAAAGGCCATGAAGTGGACATTATGCTTAATGTTAAAAGACCTTACCCTCCACTATTAAGAATACCAGCTTACCTAGCTATCCCCAGGTCTAGAGAAGTATTGGAAGCTAATATTAATGAGCTGATGAAACTGGGAGTACTTAGAATAGTTGGACAAAATTAGGAAGTAGCAGTCACAACCCCGGTATTAATTACTTGGCATAATGATAAATCAAGGATAATTGGTGATTTTAGAGAGTTGAATACCTACACTATTCCAGACAGGTATCCAATTCCTAAAATCCATGAGACTTTGACTCAATTATCCAAAGCAAGTTTCATTACTTCCATGGATGCCCTTGAATGTTTCCATCAGAATGTCTTGAAACCTCATGATAGGAAATTATTCTCAATAATTTCTCATTGTGGTATTTATTAATACTTGAGCATGCCTTTTGGTATTAAAAATGCACCCTCTCATTATCAAAGAATGATGAATACCATTTTCCCACATTAATTATCAGAGGGATGGTTAATCATCTATATTTATGACATTATTATCTGTTCATAAGCCTCAAAATCATATTTAGAGAGACTCTTATTAGTACGCAAGATAATTCTTCAATAGAACATTAAAATATCTCTTGAAAAATGTAATTTTGGGTTCCATTAATTAAAAGCTCTAGGACATGTAGTTTCAGGAATAAGCCTTTGTGTTGATAAGAACAAGGTGGATTCAGTCTTACTGAAACAAATTCCCCAGAACAGGAAAAAAATGATGTCTTTCTTGGGGTTTGCCAGTTATTACAGGAAACACCTTCAATATTTTGCAATCCATTCCAGATCATTATACATAATTTGTGACCAAAAACCTTTATCTGAGATGACACATGACAGGATTCAACAATATGATAAAATAAAGTGTGCCTTAACCAATGCACCATTACTATTGATGCCAGACTGTAAAATTCCTTTCAAGATATATATTGATGCATGTTGTGATGTTTTGGTGCAGCCCTTCATCAAGTTCAAATTGTCAATGACAAGCCTTATGAAGGTCCAGTCTTTTTTATTTCAAGACAAATCAAACCTACAGAGGATAGTTATGGAGAAAGCCAAATGGAGTGCCTTTGCCTTGTTTGGAATTTGTAAAAACTTCATTACTATCTTGATGATAGTTTTTTTGAAGTAATTACTGATTTTAATGCTGTAAAATCACTCCTCAACATGAAAACTCCTAACAGACAGATGTTAAGATGGCAGATTTCCATGAAGTAGTATAGAGGCAATATGACCATATTGAATAGAGCTGAAAATATTCACAATAATTCTTATGTCTTGAGAATATGTGAATTACCCAATAAACCTGATAATCCTGCTTATGTTCCTGCACATGCAGAACCTCAAATTCTAATTGAAGTGATTAATATCACAGATGTAGGAACAGAATCATTTGAAGAAGTTAGAGGAAGCTATAATAAACATGAGAATTTTCATATTCTTAATTCTCTACTTTACAAATATTACAAATATACAGCTTTAGCTAATTCTTTGGATGATATATAGAAAACATCATATGACAATTGAATATTTCATTTATTTGATGGTATCTTGTATCACAGGTCTAAATACACATGTGTCATGGTCCTATGTAGTAGAATGTTAATTAACACAATGTTACTAGAGCTCCATGACAATTTTTATTCTGGAAATCTGTCTGAAAATAAGACAATGGAAAGAATTAAGACATGTGCTTGGTGACCATCTTGGAGAAAAGATGTTATTGAGTACTGTCACAGTTGTGAAAGGTTCCAGAAGGCCAATCAAGCTACCGGTAAAATATTTGGTTTAATGATTCATATCCAAGAGCAAAGTACCCCATGGGAAGTGGTTCATATGGATTGGGTAGCTTCCTTACTACCTGGTGGTGAAGAATGCTACAATGCATGTCTTGTTATTGTAGAAAGGTACAACAAAACCCCAATCTTTTTACCATATCATAAATATGACACAGCTATGGATACAGCTCTTTTAATTTGGAAAAGAGTATCATATCATACTGGTCCCTTTGAAAATATAAGTAGTAATAAATACCCCACATTTGAATCAGCTTTATGGACAAATTTACATAAGCTTTTGCATACAAAACTATCATTCTCAACAGCTTATCATCCACAAGCAGATGGATTAGCGGAAAGAATGATTCAGATCCTTGAGGACATTATCAGAAGATTTTGTGCTTATGGCCTGGAGCTTAAAGATTCTTATGGCTTTACCCATGATTGGTGTAAACTCATACCAGCATTGGACTTAGCCTATAATACTTCTATCCATGCTTCAACAGGCAAAGCTCCTGAAATGTTGGAAAAAGGATGGAACCCTAAACTTCAAGTTGATACTTGGAAAAAAGATTTAGTTGATATTCATCCAACTGCTTCAAGCTTTAATGTATTGCTTGATAAAGTAAGGAATCATGCAGATAAAAGCATTACTGATTACCTTTAAAATGCTAAAAAAAAGTGGGATAAAAGTCATAAAAACCAGAATTCAAAGTAGGGGGCTTAATACTAGTTTCAACCTTGAGCTTTAATAATATCAAAGGCCCAAAGAAATTGAAAGATTCCTTTGCAGGACCATCTATTATTAAAGCCCTTCATGGGACAAATGCAGTACAAGTAGAACTGTCAGGAGAACTAGAAAACAAACATCCAACTTTCCCTGTCAGTCTAGTGAAGCATTACACTTTAAGTGATAAGTAATTATTTCCTTTAATAAATGAAACACCCTTAGAATTACCACCTGTCACAATTCTGTCTCCCAGACCTCAGAAAATGGAACTCTTGCCAAAAAGGCTATTAAATCAGCTGAAAGACCAGTTAATATTGGCAAGTTGTAGATCACATTCCACCATGTGACAGTACCCCCAGGTTTCAATCACTGTGTCCCAAAGTGCATGTAACTGGTGTGATTACCCATGTAACCCTCATGGAGCTATATTTGTCACAACAGGAGCCTACAAGGAACCTCCAAGGGGTGGAACCCTTGTATTCCAATGGAGCAGAAAACCCAGTACTTTCTGGTTGTTTGAATATGACCTCCTCTTGTCTTCAACCAGAATATAACCCATGACATTGGTAACTGATTTATTGTCACAATGCTGTCTGCCAGATCTCAGCAAAGGGAACTCTTTCCAAAAAGGCTATTAAACTGGTTTAAAAACCAATTAATACTGGAAAGTTTTAGATCAAATTCCACCATGTGATACCCCCACTTGATCAAAGTGAGGAGAAGCAAGAGCTGAAAGTCTTGAAAGAAAAAAGACTTAGGGGGGAAATGAAAGAGAATACTTAGTCAGGTACAGAAATCTACAACATGAATATGAGTGGCTTTCAGAAAGTAAAATACCTGATTCCCAAAGGTTTCTCAGAAGATTCAGACACAAGAGAGGACCAATTCCTCAATAAAAGTTTAATTTTGTGCTTTAAATACTTAAGAATATAAGTAGAGAGGTTGGACAGTGGATTATACCCCCCCCAATTCAATTGGGGGTAAACTACTAGGAAAAATTGCAGTACAAATCTTTTTGGTGGTAGGTAATGTGAGCCTGTGAGGTATGGATGACATACCCATAAGGCCACAAATAACTTTATAAGAAGCTTCTTTAGTCCTGAACAGACTTATCAATTGGATTAAAAATTAAAAATAACAAAAATTAAGTATAATTTTTTTTTAGATAAACAAAGCTATAGTTATTATTTCATTTTTGGATCCTGCTCCAAAAATAACCTAGGGTAGACCAATAGTATGTTATACACAAAAATGGTTATTTCTTATGGTATTGGAAGATTGAAGAATTTCACAGTACAATTCTAACTTTTTCAAGATTTTTTAAAAACTTTAAATTTAAGCTTAAATAAGCTTAAATTTAAAGTTGCATAAGGTTTATCAAAACTTACCAAAATTTTAGTTAAAATTGATACTTACTGAATTGGCTAAGTATTTCCATACAGAATTCAAATCCTGTGTGAGCTCAATTTAAAAGGTTTAAGGCCATAGTATGGCTTAAAATAAATAAAAGGGCAAAATCCACACAAAAGGGTGGGACAAAGTAAAAAGACCAAACAAAGCTGGGGGACCCAGCTTTTTGGCTCTGCAAGGATTCAAGTATGGTTTTACACCTTTATTAGAGGATTTTCAACCTTATTTAAGCTTTGAGATTATACTTTGATCCAACCTTAAGGTTTAAACTGGTTTTATCCCAATTTGGAAAGGAATTTCAAGCTTCCAAAGGGTAAATCCCAATATGCAAGATTTAAATCAAAATTTTAAAAACTTGGAAAGCTTAAATAAGCTTAAAGCCTTAAAGCTACAAGAATTAAAAACTTATCAAAAGCTAAGGTTTGGTTTTTATTGCTATTTTATGTGGAAAAATAGCAATAAATTCAAAAATTCATTAAAATTCCAATTCTTGATGGATTTGTTTGATAATCTCACACAGCTTACAGATTGATGTTATCTGTGTATAAATTTAATTTTAATTATCTCTTACAAACAGGCTCTATTGGTTATTAGCCTTGAAATTTACTCTTTTAATTATACTTAAATAAAATCTAGATTTCTTTCAAAATTAATTAAAAATGAGTTCAAGATATTTTTGCTTGAAGCTCTATTTTTAAGTTTTTTGTGTGATGAACTTTAATATAAGTAATATTGATTCATATTAAAGCTTAAAATGATTAATCTAAAAGAGGATTAAAGCTACTTGGAGTTAAGAATAACACTGGCAAATTTAAATTGGCATTAAAAATAAGGTACCTTAAGCTAATAGCCTTATTTTTATGGATGGATTTTAAGTTTTAGCCTGAGGATGCCCTCTTTATCTATTATGAATCATGAGAGCTTCTCTTCAGACATAAAAAGAGCCTAAACATCACTGCTTTTTCCAATAACAATTATTCATTCCAATCATATTAGACATTTGAACATGTAAGGTTTTATTAGATATAAAATCTTATTATTGAAGTAATTCTCAAGTTGTTTTATTCTTTATTAGTTTTGAAACTAAAGAATTGAAATTATAGAATTCAGATTATTGTTTTAATCACCAATAATATATTTGATCATATAAGATTATGGTCTTAAATATTTTTTAAAATCAACAAATTCCTCTTCAAAACTCTTCAATCATATTTTTATCATAAAAAGTTGTTTTTATCTTCCAAGAGATTGATTTTTGGTGGTTTTTTAACTTGAAATTATTATTTAATATAATAACTGTTGTTTTTTGACTTTTTCTTGAATAAATATTATAGATGAGTTTTCTCTAAAGTTGTATATTTTTTGTCTATTATTAGTTTTTTTCTATAAGAATTATCTCTTCACAGTGTGTGCAATAATTTCTTTTATAAATAATATTTGTATTATTCATAAGTGGATTAATATTATTTTTTTCCAAGTTCAATTTTCTCATTAAGAGCTTTGCAGTTCTTATTGTTATAATTGTCCATGCCTATAACAATAATAGAATAATTGTAATTCATTATAATTATCAATATTCTTATTATTATTAAAATATTCTATAATATTTGAGCTTTCTTTTTATTATAATTATTTTCAATAATTATATAAATTTGTATTTATAATATTTAATTATATTATATTCCCTACTGAGTACAGTCATAGTACTCTTGATATTTGCTACTATAATCAAGAGTTTCATACACAAACCTTACAGATTTAATTTATAAGCATATCACTTCAAATCAATTTTCAACTAGATTGAAGATATGCTCTAAAAATCCTATCCAGAATTTCCCTTTAATAAATGGAAAATCTCTAAGACATTCACACATAGCTTGAAATTAGCTGGATAATACTTTTTAAGAATATTCCTGATGGATTTTTCCAAATCCATATATTAAGCTGTTAATCATACACTTAATTCATATTTTCTGAAAATGATGAATTATATTCTTTTGTAAATTAAAACATTATGAATTCTGGAAATATATCTTTCTTCAAATAAAATTTATGTCTTACTCCATTTTCAATCTATAAGCTTGGTTTCAAATCTAGATATTGACTTTCTTTGACCAATATAATTTTGAATGAAGATTTTTGGAATATTTCATACTTAATTGTATAAATATACTAAATAATTAGTGACTTGTTCCTCATTTTGTGAAATTAAACACAATCTTAAACTCTCCAATTCAAGATCTTATAAATATATGGAAGTGAAATATCTCTCATCAGTTCTGAAAAATGTTTTTATTTCCAACTGCACCAAATTTTTGAAATTCATTTTTGAAAGATAAAATAGAAAACAACAAATCAAAATAACATGGATTTCAAAATATTATATGAAAGGATATAATATCCAAAAATGAATTATACAAAAATTAATTAAAGCTGAGCTGTATTATTTCTCATTATTATAATTTGAAGCTGGTTTTTATGTTGTGAAAGTATTTTATTAGGAAGAAACAATAGTGTGATTTTTTAAAATCCTTTTTTGGGATTATTATCAATAACACTATCTCTTATTACAAGTATTATCATAATATTTCTGTAACTTATCATTATCTTTTCTTTGAGGTTTTCTTTGAGTATGTTTTTTTAATTTTTATTTTCTGTAGTTTTGTTCATAATTTGCTAACATTAACAGTATTATATGCTATAAGGCCAGAAACTGTAAAATTGCTGACAATTCTACAGTAATGCCATTTACTGTACAGTGGCACAAACAATTAAGATTTTGTATTTTGAACTAAAATTTTCTTACTTTGGTTTAAGAGATAAAAAATGGAAGAATGGAACATTAATAAATCTGAAAAAAAAAACTAAGAGAATCCAATGCTTAAAAAAATAAAAAAATAAAAAATAGTCAAAAACAAAGCTCAATAGCTTTTTGTCCTAAAAAAAAGAACACAATTCTACTAATCAAAATCAATTTATTGAAAATAGAGTTCATTATTAAATTACTTTCATAATATGAAAGAAATAAAAAAAATACTTCAAGTACAAAAAGAAATAAGATAATGTGGAAAAAATATACATATTTGATATTTTTTCTTGCTGATGATTTTTTTTCCAAAAAAAATTCCAGAGATGCCTTTTCTCTTTAGTTAAAAAATTACACTCTATAGAAAACACAAAAAGAGAAACAAAAATTTTCTTACTTTGCTGCTCTCTTTGAAATTGGTTGTTTTTTTCTAAGTCATCTTTTCAGGAAAAATAAGAAGGAATTCTATCATATTCTGTTGATAAATACCCAAAGGAGGAAAGGTAATCCTTTATTCATTTTTACATATTTATTTTATTCATTAAGTCCTTCAAAAGACAACATGAAGTGTTAAAATTAAGAGTTTAGCTGTGAAATTAAATGCTTATAATACATAATACTTTCATTGATATTATAAAATCAATGGAAAGAATTTGCAATATATATAAATATGTCAAGATATTGAATATTATATACTAAAAAGGTTTTCTATTTGATTTGAAACAGAAAATATCCAAACTATAAGCTTTGAAATATTCCTGTGGCTCATAATAACTTGTAAAATTGACAAAAACCTCAATTCTGGCTCCAGTATACTTCAAGGAAAGGTCTAAGCTGAATCTATCCTAGGTCCAAGCTAGTCTCCAAATGAAGGACTAGCTGTCAGGTGTAGTAAATTTCCACATTGTCAGTTCAAGAGCTGGTATTAAGGTATACCAATCAGGGGTAAAGCCATCAGAGTACTGGAGCTCTAGTCCATAAGCACATAATCTTCTGATCATATCTTCTAGTAGCTTAATCATTCTTTCTGCCAGGCCATCAGTTTGAGGCTTATAGGCTATTGAGAATGAAATTCTTTTCTCAAAAAAGTTATGAAGGTTTGTCCATAAGGCTGAAGTTAATTTAGGTTGTCTATCACTTATCATATTTGGAATAAGACTGTATGTCTAATTACTTTATTGCATATCATTATGGCTGTATCCATAGCTGTTTCATTCTTGTGACAGTGTAAGCATGTAGGAGTATTTCTATATCTGTCTACTAAGACTAGGAAAGAGGTATAGCTCCTATCTCCTCCTGGTAGTAGGGCTTTCACACATTCTATATGAGTTATTTCTAATGGGTTTTCTGGTTCTTGGATTTGGAGCATCATTTCAAATTGTTTACCTGTAGCTATGTTTGCTTTTTGAAATCTGTCACAAGTTTTTCAGTATTTTGCAAGATATTTTCTCCAGTTTGACTACCAAGAACAATATTTTACTCTTTCTAGTTTCCTGTCTTCTGAGAGATGTCCAGAAGCAACACTATCATGGCATTCATGCAGGATGGATTTTATTACAACTCTGTCTGTTAATGTCATAAAACATGTATGCTTAACTCTATGATAAAGAATTCCATCCAGTAGGTTAAATCTGCATTTTTCATAAGCCCTTTTCAATTCTTTATCTAATTTTTAAAATAATGATGGATCTTTACAGTCTTTAATTGAGATTTGGCATAAAATTTGGAAGTTTTTCTCCATTTTATAGCTTTCTCTGACATGATTCAACAATTCTGTGCCAATTTCTGTGACACATACTCCTTCTATATGCTTTTCTGTTTCCTGTGTTACCCATGCTTTATTTTCTAGGGCCCATCTACTGAGGCCATCTTCATCTTTATGAATAGCTCCAGATTTATGGACTATAGTCATATGTCCTCTATAATCTTGGATAGAAAGTTGTCATCTCATAATATGTCTATTTCGGGTCATAATTTGTAGTAATTATTTTACAGAATTACAGTCCTTAATAAGATCAAAGACTTCCCCATAAAGCTAATAGTATAGCTTCTCTAGAAGCCATAATAAGAAAGGGCATTCCATTTGACCCACACCATATATGTGTTCAGTTGGTCTGATTTGCCTAGAGATGAATAAAATTTGTCCTTCAAATGTGTTGTCATTTATCATTTATGTTTGGTGTAGTGCAGCCCTTAATCCTTCTATTTTGGATGGATTTTTTCAGTTTCTAATTTGGTTTGACCCTTTCTTCAGTCATCTCATAGACTGTTTTCTAGTCACAAAGCTTATAAAGGTATTTTTCAATTCTCTCAAAGCTCTTTATATTTTGTCTTCAGTGTCCAGAAAATCCTAAGAGTAATTGTATTTATTTATTCTTTTTGAAATAGGTTAAAATATTACTGCGTCTTCTTTATTTTTTTCAATGCCAAGGCTTAGTCCAGATATTACATGTCCAAGTGCTGTTATCTCACTATAGGAAAGATGAGATTTTTTCAAGGATTTCTTCATATTGGCTTTAGCAATTTTTGATAAGACTCTTTCTAGTCCTTTCAATTGATTTTCCCAAGCTTCTGAACAAACTATTATATCATAAATATATTTGATTAGCCATCCCTCTCACAGTTATCCAGGGAATATGGTATTCATCATTCTTTTGTAATTGGAAGTGGACTTGTTTTATACCATGTGTAATTCTGGAGTATTTATATATTCCACAGTTTATCAATATACTTGATATATTTTGGAATTGTCTGTTAAGAAATTTTGGTGAAAACCTTTAAGGGAATCCATGGCTGTGATAGATCTAGCCTGTGACAATTGTGTTAATGTCTCATGGATCCTGGGTATTGGATATCTGTAAAGGATGGTGTAGATATTCAAAGCTCTAAAGTCCCCTACAATACTTTACTTATCATTATGCCAGGTTATAATAGCAGGTGTAATTACTTCTACATTTTCATTGTGTCCTACGTTCCTTAAAACCCCTAAGTCCATTTATTCTTTGATATGGACCTCTGAGGCTTTTCTAGCTCTTGAGCTGTCTGGATAAGCCAGTCTTATCACAAGGGTGAATTAAGTTATTCCACATTTAGTATACTGTCACCTTCATGTCCAATTATGGTACCTCATGGTTTTTTTATCAGTTTCAAAGGCATTTTTGTACCTATAAAGGATATTGATTATATTTTCTTTTATTTTTTCTGTTAATTATTCTTTGAATTCTTCATCTTTTAGCTTTTCACTTATGAATAAGGTTTTTTTGGCTCATTTTTTCACCTCTTATAACAGTAATTTTTTTCTTATTATTTAAGAAGCCCAATCTTGGTCTTTTATTATCTCCTATGTTAAAATACCTATTCTTTTGGTTGGAGATATCTATTCCATATATTTCTAAGTAATCATTTCCAAGTATCAAGTTGTTACTGGTACAGGTTTCCATTACTAAAAACTCTTATTTTATTCTTATAAATTGAGATGGATGTGGTAAATTTAATGTTAAGTCACTAATTCCAAGGGGTTTCATGCTTTCACTTACACCACTGAATTTGACCACTTGAATTGGTATAACTTTGTCTTCCAAATCTGTTATTATTTTTCTTATATTATATTTTCTAATACAACTGCATTAGGCATCTGTGTTCAAATTTATCCTTGCCTCTTGATTTTTTATCATAGAAATTCTTATACTAGATTTTCCAGCTATATAACCCATTCCCTTCTCAAGTTTGATTCTAGGAAGTTTTTCATCTTGAATTTTTCTAAGGCATTTATCAGACTTCCTAATCTGTGGTAAATTGAATTTGGCATCTTCTACTTAATAGATTAAATCAATATTCTTAATTTGGGCATTGAATATATTGACTTCATCTCCTTCAGAGACTTCTTATTCCTTTATTTCTTTTTCAGAATAGGACCCTTCTTTTTCATTACTATGGTCTTCTTTTTCCACAAATTCATTAACTTTTGCTTTTTTGAGGCAATGATTGGCTAAATTCCCAATACCATCATATTCACGGCATTTTCTTTTTTAATTGATATTATATGGTTTGGGAGGTTCTTTTCATTTATCTTTTTCTATGAATGATTTATTTTGACTCTTTATTTCCAATTTCTTCTATTTCCTTCCAGTTTTTTCTCTTTTCAAAATATCCTCTAGTGCATGGATGTATTCTTCTGTGGAGAATGGTTCTATGAACCTACTTCTTAGGGAATGTTTGAGTTCTCTTCCACATCTTTTGAGTTTTTTCATATTTATCATTTTTTGTGACATTTTTGGATATAGGAAATTCAACATTTCAACTTTTTTTAGAAACCAAGTCCAATTTTGGTCCTTATCTGGGTAAAAGAATGAATTCTCAAATGCATTCTCCATTTTATACCTCCAGGAATCATTTTTCAATTGGTGAAAAATTCTTATTTCTGCCAAAGACAAGTGTTCTTTCCATTTTCCTTTCTTGTGTCATATTACCACTTCTTTGCATATTTCTCAAATTATTATTGTAGTCTTTCAGTTATTAATTTATGTGGTATGGCATAATCTTCTTGCAGAATATCAATTTTCTTAATAAATGACATATAATCATATTCACCTTCTCTTGTTAATTTTGGCCATTCTCTGAGTTGAGGTTTTTCTTTTATTAGAAGCTGATTATTGTCATTTTGGCTTAATTCTTTCATAAAATTATTTTCTGTTTCCACTTTTGGTTTGATGGGACTTCTTATATGGGAAAATGGGGTTGATAATCTTGACATATTGAAGTTAGCCTCATATATATTATCCATTTTCCCATTAATTAGTCTTATCCCATTTAAGATGTCATCTTTAAGATTCATTCTTGATTCATCACTTTTTTCTACATGGTCCAAAAGCAATTTTTGGTGTTATGTAGTTTTTTCTTTAAAGTTTCAAAAAGATATTGATAATTTTGTTATTTTTTCTCTTAAATTATAAGCAGTCTTGTCATAATTAATTGTTAAACTTTTGTCTCCATTTTCTTTTATATGCTTATACAACTCTTTTTTCCCTTGTATCAATTTTTAAGTATTATCAATTAAAGTCTTTGGTTTGTTATTACAAACC
This sequence comes from Austropuccinia psidii, assembly GCA_023105745.1. Taxonomy (NCBI): domain Eukaryota; kingdom Fungi; phylum Basidiomycota; class Pucciniomycetes; order Pucciniales; family Sphaerophragmiaceae; genus Austropuccinia; species Austropuccinia psidii. The sequence continues at coordinate 1,315,096 of JALGQZ010000006.1, forward strand.
ATAAATTTCATATTATCTATTTCTTTTTTTGTCAAAAAAATTGAGATAGTTTTGATACACTTCTTTTAACTTATTTCAATTATTATAAACTATTTTCAATTTCATTTAGAGGTAAGATTCTATTTTTGGTTTCTGTTAAAGTATTTACAAAATCAGGAGACAAAGCTCTTTCTTTGGGAAAGATGGTTGTCTCATTCTTTGTTCCTCTTTGTGAGCCTTTGATATATGACCACATATCCAATAAGGTCACAAAAAAGACTAAGAATAATTATACCTTTAATATAAATATATTAAAATTACTTAGAATAATTATACATTAAAAATAATTACTTAAATATACAAAAAATACCATAAATTGGTACAAAAATTTGTTTAACTTAAAACCCAATGAACCAACATCTAAAATAAATTATACCATTGAATTCCCCATGGAGAAATACACATATACCATTTTTATGGCATATCTGTAAAGTCAATATTTAATGAATTATAAGGTATAATACCTTATAAAAACCATAAACCCTTATTTATCTCAAGAACTAATGTAACAACATGTGAAATAAGTTGTACCAGTGGATTCCCCACGAAAATCCACACATAAAACAATTAATAAGCTAATTCCCAAAGTTAATACTTAAGGAATTAACCTGAATATATGCACTTTTTGGTCAACGCATATATTCAAGGATCATAGCTAATATCTCCTAAGCTATACATGATAGAATGATGAACCAAAAATAAAGTTTCCACGTGATTACTGTAAGAACACAGATATGAACTTTATTTTACAAATTCTAAACAAGGTTAAAACCTATGATGAAATATTGATAAAAATCAACAGAGCTGTTGACCACTTTGTTGTGAAAGTGGTCCAAACTTAAAAAAAAGTATACAGTTGGATTCTACTAGCTCATTCGTGAAGAATGATGTAATTTTTATTATTAAATTCAGGGTATAACCCCCTGAAATCAAGGTTTGAAGTTTAAAATATTGAATTTTGACAGAAAAGATGAGTTACAAGAAAAATCATCAAAATTAGAGTTTTGATGATGTAATGAAAAGCTCTTGGAAGAATAATAAGGTTATGTCAGGTTATCAGAATTCACTCTCTGAATTGCTGTAGCGTGTAAATCTTAAAAGTCATTGAGGATCAAAGTTTGAGCTTAATTTGAGCGGTTATGATCACTCACTGTAACCTTAATTTAAGTTTAACAGTCTTAAGAGTGCTAAAATTGGTGGATACTATTAGTTTATGATTAAAACTAATAAAATCCACAAAATTTGGGGTTCTGCCAAGCCTCTGATGTCATCAACTTTAGAGTTATAGTGATAACTCTAAATAATGGTGTAATAATGATGTAATATGGTTTGATAGTGATGTAATCATCTCCAAACCTTAAAATATTGATCAATTCCAGTGGATATGATCAGTACACGTCTACTAGAAGCCTTTTGGACTCTAGGAGGGAGGTATTTAATATAAATAGAGCTCTTTTTACTCTATTTTCCCCTCAGACGCATCAAAAACATTAAATCGATTAAATCAAAGGTAATTTCTTTATTCTTTATATATAAAACTATTATATTATTAAAGACCAAAGACCACCTTGCTATAATCATCTATTTTGACGTGATTAAATCAATTATTTAATTGTTTTTGTTAAAAATCTCTCTAAAACTCATTTCCACGTAAAAATCCAGAATAATTTGTAATTTTCTTTATTTTTATTGTAAATACAATTTGAAAAAGTTGTATTTATATTTTTTGGCGTAAAATATTTCAAAATTATTATATTAAGTGTTAAGAGTAGGTTATTTTCTCTTATTATAATAATTTCTCTATTATTACTCTCTTAATAATTCTTTAATTAATATAAATAGTATTTATATTAATTCATAACTTTAATATTAGTAATATTATTGTTATTAATTGTTTTTTATTAATAAAAAGCAATTTTTTACGCCTTTATTATTTTTTGGTAACAATAATAAAGAGCTTTTTTAAATATATTAATTATTTTATATTAATATATTTATTTATTATATTATACTTTCATAATATAAATTATATTATTATATTTATTTAATAATATAATTATTTTACGCCATAATAATAATAATTATTTATTATTATTATATTTTTAATCTTATTTATTCAATTCATAAGGACATTCAGAGTACAATAAGTAATAAATTAGTAATTTTTACTTATTGTTTCATAGTCAAACCTTACATTTGGGGGCCTGGCCGTGATATTTACTTAAAAGACCTTTAAAAAGATTCTAATTGGGTTTATCCAATAATAAATTATATTTATAATCATAAAATTATATAATAAATTTATATTTTATTGATTTTAAAAGCTATTGAGGCATTTGGAAAGCAATTGTACTGTCTTACACGTGGTTTTTCACATCCTTAGACTTGCAAGAACTTTCTTTGAGTGACTCTAGTGATTAAAAGAGATATTTTATAAATTAAAAATAATTTTATTATAATTTAATTCTATAAGAATCATATTCAATTTTTATTTTATTCTTTAAAAATAAAAAATATTAAAAACCAATAAAAAAGTTATTTTTATTCATTTTTATTCATTTCTTTATTTATTTCAATTTTTCAAAGATATAAAAGCAATTTCTACGTGGAAAATTGCCATATCTTGCCAAAAATAACACTTCTTATAAAAAGACTTATATTTATTTGTGTTTTTTAGTGTTTGAAGATAACCCAACAGAAGACAACCAAGCTACTGTTGAGAGATTGGTGGAAGAAACTTGTCAAAGTTCTCCAACACCAGTTATCACTAAAAGAAAGAAAGCTAAGAAATTAGACTTTCCAGGACCCACCATTCAAGACTCTGAAGGTGAGCACCTCTTTTATAATTGCCATAAAAAGAATTTTTATTCTAAAATACTTTTATTTTTTCTTATTCTTTAATTATGACTACCAGAAGAGGTTCCCAATACTCCATCCAATCAGATGGAGCTGGACTCAGAGGTAGAACTGTTCCCTCAAAAGGGGAAAGAAAGGGCAATATCCCCAGTGGAACAGAATCCACACAAGGAAGTGCCTTATCCCAAAGGCAAGTCCCAGAAATGCCCATGATATCTGAGCCTGAATTAGAACTAAGTATGAGTAACTCAAACAGGTACAAATCACATTCAGAGGGCTGAAATAGACATCTACATGAGCCAGTACAAGCAGTATGGCTCAGTGTACAAGGACAAAGATTGGGAAATGTTGCCTCAAATACACCAAGGAGTGATGAGCTCCTGGCACATCCTGAAAAAGTTCCTCAAAGAGGAGGAGATAGTGAAATACTCCAATGGATGGAATCCACTGTCATCCAAACCTCAAATCAAAAAAATCAAGGACTACCATGCCAAAAAGAGGGAGGCAACCAAGGAAGAAGCCCCAGTAGCTTCTACCAGCAAGCCCCAAGCCAACCCACTTCCCCAAGAAGGGAAGAAGAACAAGAAAAAGCATTGGAGGAAACCATATTCCCCAAGCTACAGAATCCCAATAATCCAAAAGGATGCCATGGACAATGTTTTCAACATGGCCAGAACCTTGATGGAATTCAAGGACAAGGAAGAGCAAAGAATGAGACAACCTCATTTCCCAAATAAATAACCTTGTCCAAAGATGTTGTAAATACTTTAACAGAAATTAAAAACAGTATATTACCTCTAAAAGAAATTAAAGATAGTTTATTATCACTACAAGAAATAAATAACAATTTATCTTCTTTAACAAAAATTGTTGTGCAAAACAAGAAAGAAATTGACAACATTAAGTTTATTGTTGAAAATAATAAACCAAAGAATTTAATTGACAATACTCAAAAATTAATACAAGGACAACAAGAATTGTATAAATACATAAAAGATATCAAAGACAAAACTTTGACAATCAATTATGATGTGAGCATTGACAATCTTACAGAAAAAATAAATAAATTAAGTATTTCTGTAGAAAAATTTGAAGAAAAGACTTCATCACACCAAAAATTACTTTTGGACCATGTGGAAAAAAGTGATGAAGCAAGAATGCATCTGAAAGATGATATTCAAAGTGAAATAAGGCTTATCACTGAAAAAATGGATAAAATTAATGAGGCTAATTTAAATATGCCAAAGTTATCAACACCATTTTCTCATATAAGAAGCCCTGTTAAAACAAAAGAGGAATTGTCAAATCCTTTCATAACAGACTTGAGTCACCAAGATAATAACCAAGTCTTAATGAAGGAAGCACCTCAATTGAAAGAATGGCCAACATTCACAGGAGAAGGTGAATATGACCACATGTCATTTATTAAAACAATTGACATGTTACAAGAAGACTATGCCATACCAGATGAATTAATCACTGCAAGATTACATTCATTTTTTGAGAAATCTGCAAAAAGATGGTATTATGGCATAAGACAAACAAATGGAAAAAATACCTGGTCTTGGTGGAAACAAGAAATAATCACCAAGTGGGCAAATGATGCCTGGAGGTATAAGATAGAAAATGCATTTGAAAACTCTTTCATTGACCCAGAGAAAGACAAACCTTTAACTTGGTTCTTGAAACAAGTTGAAAGGCTTAATGCACTGTACCCAGAAATGTCACAAAAGACGGTGCACATGAAAATACTTAAAAAATGTGGAGGGGAACTAGAACCAGCCCTAAGAAGCAGGTGTATAGAACCATGCTCCACAGAAGAGTATATAAATGCACTAGAAGATATAGTGACAAGAACAAAAATTGGCAGGACTTGGAAAAAATTGGACATTAAAAGCCCAAATAAACCATTTATCAAAAAAGATAAATCAAAAGAATCCTTTAAGCCCAATACATCCAACAATAATGAGCAAAGAAAATGCCATAAATGTGGAGGTATTGGACACTTAGCCAATAATTGCCTTAAAAAAGCAAAGATTAATGAAATTGTGGAAACAGAAAGCCACAATGACAAAGAAGAAGAATCTGACTCTGAAAAAGAGACAGAAGAGTCAGAAAGCTCTGAAAGTGATGAAATCAATATAATTAATGCACAAATTAATAATATTGATATAATTTATGAAGTACTGGATGTTAATTCAAGCTTACCACAAGTAGGAACATCTGACACAAACCTGACAAACATACAAGATGCCAAAATGTATAGAACCAAACCTGCAAGAGGAATGGGATATACAGTTGGAAAATCAAGTATAAGTATTGTTATGGTTGATAACCAAGAAGGAAAAGTTAACTTGGATACAGGAGCATATTGCACTTGTGTTGGCAAAAGTTATTTAAAAACCATTGTCCCAAAATGGCAAGAAAAACTTATGCCAATACAAGGTGTCGAATTTAGTAGTGCAAGTGAGAGCATGAAGCCCCTTGGAATAATTGATTTAACACTAATTTTTCCTCATCCCTCACAATGTGTCAGAATTAAAGTAGAGTTTGTAGTAATGGACAACTGTACTAGTAATCATTTCATACTTGGGAATGACTACTTATCAATCTATGGTATAGATATCTCCAACCAAAAAGATAGATATTTTACCATAGGAGATAACAAAAGACAAAAGTTTGGCTTCTTAAATAACAAAAAACAAATCACAGTTATTAAGAAGGAAGAAAAAATTCCAGAAAAGGAACTTTTTATATCTGAACAACTTAAAGAGGCAGAATTCAATCAAGAAGTAACAGAAAAAATGAAAGAAAAATTGATTGACCTCTTATTTAAGTACAAAAATGCCTTTGCAACTGACAAAGAGCCACTAGGTGCCATAATTGGACATGAAGTGGATATAATTCTTAATGTAGAAAAGCCTTACCCACCTTTATTAAGAAGACCTGCTTATCCAGCAAGTCCAAGAGCTAGAGAAGCCTTAGAGGTGCACATTAAAGAATTAATGGACCTTGGAGTATTAAGAAAGGTTGGACATAATGAACAAGTAGAAGTTACTACACCTGTCATTATAACTTGGCATAATGGAAAATCAAGGATGGTAGGAGACTTCAGAGCCCTGAATACCTATACCATTCCAGACAGATATCCAATACCCAGAATCCATGAGACATTGACCCAATTGTCACAAGCTAAGTTCATCACAGCTATGGATGCTCTTAAAGGTTTTCATCCAAATGTCTTAACAGACAATGCCAAGAAACTACTAAGAATAATAGTCCATTGTGGAATTTTTGAATACTTAAGAATGCCATTTGGGATAAAAAATGCACCTTCCCATTATCAAAGAATGATGAATACCATATTTCCTGAAGAATTATCAGAAGGATGGTTAATTATCTATATTGATGATATTATAGTTTGCTCAGAAACTTGGGAAAATCACCTTACAAGACTAGAAAGGGTACTACAGAAAATAGTCCAAGTGAATATGAAAATTTCCTTGAAAAAATGTCATTTTGCATATAGTGAATTAAAAGCACTAGGACATGTTGTATCTGGACTTAGTCTAGGCATAGACAAAAATAAAGTAGCAGCAGTACTACTTAAACCAATGCCTCAAACCAAAAAAGAAATGCAATCATTTGTAGGATTTGCTGGTTACTATAGACAGCATATAAAGGACTTTGCAAAAATTGCCAAATCCTTATATAAATTATGTGACCAACAAACAGTTTATGAAATGACTGAAGAAAGGGTCAAGGCATATGAAGAATTGAAAAATTCCCTAACCAATGCCCCATTTCTTCTAATGCCAGATTGGAAACTACCCTTCAAACTGTACATTGATGCTTGTGGAGAAGGACTAGGTGCTGCACTTCACCAAACACAAATTATCAATGATAAACCAGTGGAAGGACCAATTTGTTTCATTTCAAGGCGAATAAAGCCAACAGAAGCAAGGTATGGAGCAAGCCAAATGAAATGCTTATGCCTGGTGTGGGCTTTAGAAAAACTGCATTATTATTTGGATGGCACAGTATTTGATGTAATCACAGACTGTAATGCTGTGAAATCACTATTAAATATGAAGACTCCAAATAGACATATGCTGAGATGGCAAATTGCTATCCAAGAATATAGAGGAAATATGACTATTGTTCATAAATCTGGAAATATTCATAAAAATGCAGATGGTCTCAGCAGATGGGCTCTAGCAAATACCCCTGACAATCCAGCATGGGTACCACAAGAAGAGCACCATATAGAAGGAATATGTGTTACAGACATTGGCACAGAATTCTTTAACCAAGTTAAAGAAAGCTATAAGACAGACAAAAATTGCCATATCTTAAGCCAACTTCTAATGAAAGACTGCAAAGATCCATCACTTTCATCAAAACTAGATGAAATATGGAAAAAAGCATATGATGAAGGAAGATTCCACCTCCTTGATGGAATCCTTTACCATAGAACAAAACACACATGTGTTATGGCCTTAACAGACAGAACACTAATAAACACTACTTTACATGAGTGTCATGATAATGTTGCATCTGGACACCTCTCAGAAGATAGGACACTAGAGAGGGTGAAAACCTGCTCTTGGTGGCCAAATTGGAAGAAAGATGTTGCAGAGTACTGCCAAACCTGTGACAGATGTCAAAAAGCCAACAGAGCCACAGGAAAGAAATTTGGAATGATGATCCAAATCCAAGAACCAAAATCCCCATGGGAAAATAGCTCATATGGATTGGGTAACAGCTTTACCTCCAGGAGGAGACAGGAGTTATAATGCATGCCTAGTGTTAGTTGACAGGTACAGTAAAACTCCCATTTTCTTACCATGTCATAAAGATGACACAGCTATGGATACAGCCATAATGATATGCAATAAAGTCATTAGTCACACAGGCTTATTCCAAAATATTATAAGTGACAGAGACCCAAAGTTCACTTCAGCATTATGGACAAATCTCCATAACTTGTTTGGGACAAAGTTATCATTCTCAACAGCTTATCATCCTCAAACTGATGGTTTAGCAGAAAGAATGATACAGACCCTAGAGGATATGATCAGAAGATTCTGTGCTTATGGGCTAGAATTCAAAGATTCTGATGGTTTTACCCATGATTGGTGTACACTAATACCAGCACTTGAACTGGCATATAAGACATCAATCCATTCTTCTACTGGCAAAACACCAGCAATGCTAGAAAAAGGTTGGAATCCAAGACTTCCTTATGATACCCTCAAAAAGGACTTAGTGGACATACATCCAACAGCAAGCAGTTTTAAGATAATGCTTGACAAAGCAAGACACCATGCAAACAGATGTATGCAAGACTATTTTAAATATGCAAAAGAAAGATGGGATAAAAGTCATAAGCCACCTGATTTCAAAATAGGAGACTTGGTCTTAGTATCAACCCTTAATTTCAATAACATAAAAGGCCCAAAGAAATTGAAAGATTCCTTTGCAGGACCATTTATGATAAAAACACTTCATGGACCCAATGCTGTGCAATTAGAACTCACAGGTGAACTAATGAACAAACACCCAACTTTCCCTGTAAGTCTGATAAAGCCTTACAGTTCAAGTGACAAGGAGTTATTTCCACTAAGAAATAAACCCCCACTTGAGATTCCCCCCTTGGAAGAAGGAGAGGAAAAGAAAATAGTAAAAGTCCTTAAAGAAAGAAGGACAAGAAACAAAAAAGAAAGCGAATACCTTGTAAGGTATAGAAACTCAACTCAAGAAGATGAATGGCTACTTGAGAAAGATATAACAAATGCTGATAAACTACTAAGAAGGTTCAGACATGAAGGAAAGCCTGAAAAATAGAAAAGTTAAGCATTATTGAGCTTCAAGACTAACAAAGTCTATTGAAGAGGTGGGACAGTGGATGATACCCTAATCACACATATCAGATTGTGGTACAATCTTTTTTGGTGGTAGGGAATGTGAGCCTTTGAGATATGACCACATATCCAATAAGGACACAAAAAAGACTAAAAATAATTATACCTTTAATATAAATATATTAAAATTACTTAGAATAATTATACATTAAAAATAATTACTTAAATATACAAAAAATACCATAAATTGGTACAAAAATTGGTTTAACTCAAAAGCCAATGAACCAACATGTAAAATAAATTATATCATTGAATTCCCCATGGAGAAATACACATATACCATTTTTATGGCATATCTGTAAAGTCAATATTTAATGAATTATAAGGTATAATACCTTATAAAAACCATAAAACCGTATTTATCTCAAGAACTAATGTAACAACATGTGAAATGAATTATACCAGTGGATTCCCCACGAAAATCCACACATAAAACAATTAATAAGCTAATTCCCAAAGTTAATACTTAAGGAATTAACCTGAATATATGCACTTTTTGGTCAACGCATATATTCAAGGATCATAGCTAATATCTCCTAAACTATAAATGATAGAATGATGAACCAAAAATAAAGTTACCACGTAATTACTGTAAGAACACAGATATGAACTTTATTTTACAAATTATAAACAAGGTTAAAACCTATGATGAAATATTGATAAAAATCAACAGAGCTGTTGACCACTTTGTTGTGAAAGTGGTCCAAACTTAAAAAAAAGTATACAGTTGAATTTTACTAGCTCATTCGTGAAGAATGATGTAATTTTTATTATTAAATTCAGGGTATAACCCCCTGAAATCAAGGTTTGAAGTTTAAAATATTGAATTTCGACAGAAAAGATGAGTTACAAGAAAAATCATCAAAATTATAGTTTTGATGATGTAATGAAAAGCTCTTGGCAGCATAATAAGGTTATGTCAGTTTATCAGAATTCACTCTCTGAATTGCTGTAGCGTGTAAATCTTAAAGGTTATTGAGGATCAAAGTTTGAGCTTAATTTGAGCAGTTATGATCACTCACTGTAACCTTAATTTAAGTTTAACAGTCTTAAGAGTGATAAAATTGGTGAATACTATTAGTTTATGATTAAAACTAATAGAATCCACGAAATTTGGGGTTCTTCCAAGCCTCTGATGTCATCAACTTTAGAGTTATAGTGATAACTCTAAATAATGGTGTAATAATGATGTAATATGGTTTGATAGTGATGTAATCATCTCCAAACCTTAAAATATTGATCAATTCCAGTGGATATGATCAGTACACGTCTAATAGAAGCCTGTTGGACTCTAGGAGGGAGGTATTTACTATAAATAGAGCTCTTTTTACTCTATTTTCCCCTCAGACGCATCAAAAACATTCAATCAATTAAATCAAAGGTAATTTCTTTATTCTTTATATATAAAACTATTATATTATTAAAGACCAAAGACCACCTTGTTATAATCATCTATTTTGACGTGATTAAATCAATTATTTAATTGTTTTTGTTAAAAATCTCTCTAAAACTCATTTCCACGTAAAAATCCAGAATAATTTGTAATTTTCTTTATTTTTATTGTAAATACAATTTGAAAAAGTTGTATTTATATTTTTTGGCGTAAAATATTTCAAAATTATTATATTAAGTGTTAAGAGTAGGTTATTTTCTCTTATTATAATAATTTCTCTATTATTACTCTCTTAATAATTCTTTAATTAATATAAATAGTATTTATATTAATTCATAACTTTAATATTAGTAATATTATTGTTATTAATTGTTTTTTATTAATAAAAAGCAATTTTTTACGCCTTTATTATTTGTTGGTAACAATAATGAAGAGCTTTTTTAAATATATTAATTATTTCATATTAATATATTTATTTATTATATTATATTTTCATAATATAAATTATATTATTATATTTATTTAATAATATAATTATTTTACGCCATAATAATAATAATTATTTATTATTATTATATTTTTAATCTTATTTATTCAATTCATAAGGACATTCAGAGTACAATAAGTAATAAATTAGTAATTTTTACTTATTGTTTCATAGTCAAACCTTACACTCTTTGTCTTTGAACTCCATCAAGATTTTGGCCATGTTGAAAAAGATTTTCATGGCATCCTTTTGGACTCTTGGGTTTCTGTAGTTGGGGGAGTATTGTTTCTTCTAACTCCTTTTGTTTTTCTTCTTCCCTTCTTGGGGAGTTTGGCTGACTTTAGGCTCTCTTTCGGAAGCTATTGAGGTTTCTACCTTGCTTTCCTCTCTCTTTTTCATGTTATATTCCTTTAGCTTCTCTATTTGAGGTTTGGATCATAGTGGATTCAATCCATTTGATAATTTCACTATTTCCCCCTCTTGAAAGAATTTCTTGAGAATGTGCCAATATTTTATTATTCCTTGGTGGATAATTTCCCAATCCTTGTGTTTGTACACTGTGTAGTACTTTTTGTATTGGCTCAAGTATTTGTTTGTTTGGGCCTTCTGGATTTGATTCATTCCTGATCAAAGGATTCATACTTAGCTCCACTTCTGGCTCGTAAATAATAGGTATTTCAAATACTTGCCTTTGGAATGAGGCACTTGTGTGGATTATGTTCCACTGGTCACTTTGCTGTTTCTTTTCCCTTTTGTGGGATGACTTCCAATTCTAATTCCACATCCATCTGATTGGATGGAATATTGGGAAGCTCTTCTAGTAGCCATATTGATAAATAAAGAATAATCAAAAATCAAAAAAAAATCTTTTTGTGAAATTTAATAGATGTGCTCACCTTCAGATTCCTGAATGGTAGGTCCTGGGAAAATCAATTTCTTGGGTTTTCTTTTCCTAACTGGCATTGGTGTTTAAGAGCTTTCACAAGTTTTTTTCACCAATCTTTCAATATTAAATTGATTGTCATCTTTTGGATTGTTTTCAAACACTAAAAAGACAAATAAGTATCATTCTTTTCATAAAAAGTTCATTTTTGAAAGATATGGAAATTTCAATGTAAACATTACTTTTATCTTTTTGATAGGGGAAAATAAGTGAGGGAACAAGAAATAAAATGAATTTTTTTTCTTTTTTATTGTTTTATCTTTTTCATTTTGAAACAAATGATAATATTTGTTACAATTAAGCTATAATTAAAATTTATATTTTTAATTCATAAAAATCTTATTTATACACTAAAGTAACTCCAAGAAAGTTCTTTCAAGTCTAAGAGCTCAAGAAACCATGTGTGAGACACTAAAATCACTTTCCAAATGCCTCAATAGTTATTAAACTCAATAATTATAGGGTTATATTATGAATTATGATTATAAATATGCTTTTTTTGATAAAGCCAATTCTAATCTTTTAATAAAAGGTTTTTCAGTGAAAATCACTTCCAGGCCCCCAAATTTAAGGTTTGAATATGAAACAATAAGTAAAAATTACTAATATTTTACTTATTTTACCCTGGATGTGCTAATAAAAATCAAGAATAGGATTAAAAGTAATTATTATACTAAGATATTATCATAATTATTGTTTAGAATATGTTATATTATGTATAAAGAGTAAATAATATAATTCATATTATATAAATGATAACATAAAATAAATTTATTTATAACTGATGATTGATATACTATAGCAATTTATTATTGTTACCAGAAAATAATAAATTCCTGAAAGCTTATTATTTGCTAATAAATAACAATTTATAACTAAATATTACTTATATTAAATCTATCATCCAATTTAAAAATGATTTTATACAGAAATTAAGAGAGAAATATTTTAATGATATGAAAATAACTTACTTTTAACACTTGATATGATAATTTTGAGTTTTTTTGTCCTAAATAATTAATTTAAACTTTTTCAGAATTTAGTTTCTATGAAAAATAGTTATAAAAACAATTCTTACTATTTCTACATGTATTTAGAGATTTCAAGAGAATATAACAAATGATGAGAAAATATTGATGTAGTCATGTAAATTTAAGTGATTATCACATGTTAAGACTTTTTTTTTGAAATAATAAGAGTTATATCAAAAATAGTAAGGTGTATTACCTTTTTATTTAATCTTTTTTAATTTGATGGGTCTTATGGAGAAACAGAGGAAGAAGGGGTCTTTATATACTCAAAATACTTCCTCCTAGTTACCGGATACATCATAAAAGAGATTTACTAATAATGCTATCAAGTGGAAATAATCAATATTTCAAGTTTGAGTGATTATTGAATCATGTTTAAACCTTTTTATCTCATTAATATGACATATTTTAGACTTATCACTATAGCTCTAATTTGTTGAGATAATAAGCTTTAGAAATTATTTAATTTTTTATATTGAGGTAGCTTTAATCATAAATAACCAGGATCCACCAGTTTTATATCTTGTTCCACTGTTAAGATTCAAAGCAAATCGCAGTTAAAGAGAATTTCAATTTTTATCTTCAATGATTAGTAGCTTAGTTTGTGATATAACTTCACTCAAAAGAGTGAATTATATTAGTTTGACATGTCTTTACTAGTCAGCCTGTGACTCCAAACAGAGCACAAGAATGACATACAACATACCATAAATAATTTTATGATGATTATTGGGAAAACATAGCCAATACAGGTATGATATACAGAGGGAAGCCTCCCAAATATAAATATATCAAGCTTACTCAAATAGGATAAGAAAGGAAAAAGATATTCTCTGTAAAATATAAGACCAAATAAGCAAAACACTTCTTTTCACCTCTCATCCAGCTTATGCATATTTAAGGAAACCCCTGTCAAAATGGTATTTTTCTTGAAGCTCTTAAGGAGAGCTATTTAATGGTACCATCTATTCCTCTGTAGTAACCCTACTTCAGGAGAGATTATTATACCACCTTTTTTTACTAAGAACCCTTCAAAAGTCTCAGAGGGCTTGTAGAAAGATGTACAAAAGTATAGCTAAATTAAATATCTTAATGAGAGCTTCGATTTGAGATACCCCTTACCCCTTTAGATTGAAAACTGGGAAACAAATCTTGGATCAAATTCTTAACAAACCAAATACAGGTTTTCTTAAAATAAAAATATAAAGAACCCTCTGTATCTTTGCCATAAATTCATACAGCTGTAAATTGAAGTATACCAAATTTTAGATCTCATAGATCCCTGAAATTATTTATCATTTAATCTCTGATATCTTTTATATTTACAAAGATATCTGGCTTGGAAATTTATCAATCCATATACCTATGTAGGAAAAAACATCAAAAAGCTAGAAACCTTTATATATTTTGCAATCTTTGAGAAGGGTTAACCTAAAGCATACCAAATTTAATATAAAATCACACCGTTTAATCCATGCTCTTGGATTCTTGAAACCTCAAAAACTGACTGATATATCTGGGTTGGAAGTATTTTGACCAATACTGTTCTGTAACAAACTTGTACCAACCAGTACTGGCTTAATACTTAAAATAATGGGTGCTTAAAGCCTAAACCCGGCCATAATAACTAGTATTAGTCATTCAAACACTGTGTAAAAGTAATAACAGATTTTTTGTGGCCTGTAAAGAGTTTTTTCACCATGTATTGATCCAGAATGATCATTTGTGATCCCAAAACCACAATTCTGACTATGATGATGCCAGAATTGATGGTGCAGAACCACAATCCAGCTTCAAAAGTGTTAATCATTTGTCTGCATATATGTGAAGAGCTTCAAAGCCCCTAACAGTCCTCAAAAGGGTTAAAATCAGGCCTTTTCTCAATGGGAAAGTATCTTATCATCATTAATTTAATATTCTTATGTAGTAAAACTGTCAACAACCAGTAGTACTCTTAAAATAAAAGTGATATAGCTATGATATTAATTATTGTAGCTGTTTCTTGGAGACAGAATATATTCAACATCTACAAGCAAGGCCCTCAGTAGATTAATTACCAGTGTTGCTCATAGCAGTAGGGTCTTAATTACTATTTTTACTTATTTTTTACCATGTCACAGTCATAGCTCTAGCTTGTATTTTATATATTTAAGCTACCACATAGACCAACCCTGACATTACTACATCTCAAAGAGTATTTCATTACATCATCAAAACCCTGTTTTTGATTATTTTTCTTGTAATTCAACGTTTCTGTTGAAATTTACTATTTCAGACTTTGACCCATGATTTCATACATTTATACCTTGATTATCATTATAAATATTACTTCATAACTCACATATAACCTTTCATAATCCAAATATCTAATAAATTTTAATTTTGGATCACTTCTAGTCTTAAGTGGTCAACCGGCATTGCTATTTTAGTCAATTTCCCTTTATTATTCATAATCCTATTTATAGCATGTCAAATAAAGCTTATAAATGTATACCTACAATTATTTGATGGTAAGTTTCTCTTTATATCATGTCTTTATCATTAGTATCTCAAACTATATGAGCTAAAGACCATCAGTATATGCACTGATCATACAAGCTCATATATCCAGGTATCTCAGTAAGTATTGGGCTCAAATATATGACATAAAATAATCATATGTACTTTTGGATGGGTGATCAATTGACATAATTCATTCCACATTTTTACCCATTTGTGTCTGAGATAATCAATCATTTATGCCTTTTTGCGTAATTTCTACTTATTTCAATGTTTTTTAAGAATTTATTTTTAATTCTTATTATTAAAATAAGTTTTTTAATATTTTTTGTGACCTTTTTTGATATGTTTTAATATTTAAAAGGATCATACATCCAGTAGTTCTATAGTTTTTGGACTGGTACAGTTGAATAGAAAACATTCAGAAATTAAATAAAACACCCCACTTAGTGGTTATTTGATCCAAAATCTATAATTTAGATGAGATGTAAATATTAAGTTTTTTTCTCATAAATATTTCACAGCTTTAATGGCTTGGTTAATTGATATTATTTGGTAATACTACTTTCTGAAAGGGAAAGTTTTCCTCTCCCAGATGGTCACATGTAGAACCTAGATTTATTGGGTTGTTTTTGTGGCCTTATTTTACCTTTATTTGGTTCAATAAAGGTTTAAGTTGTGTATTTCACTATTTATTGCACACCATGTTAATGTTACTTTTGTATATCATCCTTGCGCTCTGGTTTGGAGTCCCAGGCTGACACAGCTTTTGATACTACCAGGCCCTTGTCTGGTGGTATACTATGAAAGGTGAGATAATTTCAATTACAGTATGGTAATCAGAATAACTATAAGAGATAGTAATTAGTGATCTGATTATTAAATGATCCTAGTATCATCCATATTTTAATGATCTTTTGAATTATAATTCTTGATAATTATCTTCAATAACTCAGTCTTTTTCTGTAAACAATTTGGATTTTCTTTAGATGCTTCCCCATGTAGTTACATTTGGCATATGTTGTTGCAGTTTTTGAAAAATTCTAGCCATCCATTTCTGAGGGTATTCCTTCTTTCTGAGAAAAAAGCTTCCCTTTCTTGCAAAGAATTTCCCCCATAACTCAAACCTTTGAGATAAAGGCTTGACAAGTCTATTCTTCCAAAATCTTGTCAGCTTCAGGAAACTTGATGTTGTTATTTCACTTGGCCTTTGAGATAGAACCACAATATTTGCTCCAAACATCTTCAGGTTCTTTAATACAAGATGGAATTAAAGGATTTTTGTGGAAAATATGGCAATATGTTTCATCAAAAAGAGCCACAGTATCACCCTGGCTCTTTCCATTTGCATTGTGCCACTTGTGGATATTGACTCTTTGCATTATTTTGGTGTTACAGCTAAGACCCTCGATGGTCTTGATCAGAGGTTCCACTCTTAGTTTTTCTTGAGAGATAAACTTCTTTAATTTAAAAGCTGGATTTTGCTATCATATCTTGAACTTTTATGGTGGCTTAGGCATTTTTTAATTTTCATTACAGTCAGATGGAGAAACTTTAGGTGATTTTTGGAGAGGGGAATTCATGGAATTCTAAATAATCATGAGACTCTTATCAGAAATTACAAAATATTCATAAGAGCGCTTTAGTTATGATACAGTTTTGGGTAGGAGCATTTTTTCTTCTGAATCATTTCTCTTGTTATAAATCCATTCTTCTTATTCAATTGTAACATGGGCTTGCATCCTTAGACTTTTAGTAACTTCACATTTCTAATTGATTTGTTTTGTATGAAAACAAAGTGCTCATAGTCATAAATATGTATTCCAATAATTAAAGCTTCAGGAGGAAGAATCTGGGGAACAAAGAGGTTTTTTACGTTAAAATGGTCATTATATGAAGAGTGGAAAGGAGACGCAGGATCTAAAGGGCTTTGTATACTGTATTTCAGAAGCTGTGGGGTAGTAAATTTATCATTTTGATCCTTATAAATGTCAAATATTAAGAATTCTGCAGTCATTTTCATAAATGTTTTGAGATTTTTGGTTTGAATTGAAAATTTTTTTCTGGGCTGAGAAAATTTTGCAGACCCTAAAAGATATTATTTATGGGGTAAAGGAGATTAATGGGTTTTTTAAGTCACTTTTGTGTGTACCAAAAATGTGGATTCCTTTCCCTATTGGTTTGGGAAGCTTATGGGTTAGAATGGAGTCAACTTTAGCAAGAAGTGAAATTTGAAAGACTTTGGGGTCAGATTTTTGATCTTTAATGTGCTTAAAATCCTCTAATTGTTTATTTGACCCATTAATGGATGAGCAAATCTCTTTCAAAACCCAAACCATACTTTCTAGTTCGTTTCTTGTGATTTAGTAGGACTATGAGTAAATTGGTTAAGTATGGAGTAGTAATATTTCAGTGCAATGATCTCACAATTTTGATTTGTAATTATGGTCTATCTAAGCACAGGAGTGAATGAAATTCAAGATTCTTTGGGTTTACAAAGTGGTCTCATTTAAGGATCTTCACTTTCCTGGTTTATATATCTTCTTCTCATAATGGCCTGCACAAAAGTCTTTCTATTTATCAATAGGGACCAACACAAGATAAAGAATCTCACCTTTTTTATGGATTTTGAAGATCAATTGAATTTGGGTGTTGGTAAAAACATGTAAGAGCTTATGTGTTTTTGCTATAAATTGGTAAAAACATGTAAGAGCTTATGTGTTTTTGCCATAAATTGGTAAAAACACGTAAGGGGTGCCCTGGGCCCATTTTTAATTAAAAATGAAATACAACCACGCCTGTATTGGGCCAAAACATTCCCAAAAGAGCTTTTATCCCCACAAAACCTCTCTAACTCCCAATCGTTTCAGATTTTTTTGCCCAGCCCCCCCCCCAAAAAAAAAAAAAAGGCCAAACACCCAAATAATCCACATTATCCCCACCCCAAACCAAATTTTTTTTGGAAAAACAGCATTACCAAAGCCATTTTGCAAAGCTTTTCACACTTTTTTTTCTTTTTTGCCCCCAAGGACTGCATTTTCAACCACAACAACCTGCTTTCAAGCCTCTCAATTTTCAATTTTTTACCTTCCCTCATCCATTAATCCCACATTTAAACCACTTTTTTCACTCTTGACCACTTCTGTTCATTTTTCACACCTTTCTTCACTTCTTTTTCACATTTCAAAAGTCTCTTACCCCATTCCAAATCCCCAAATTCCCCCTTTTTTCACTTTTATACATATTTTTCATTCAAAAGTGGTTCAACCCCCCACTAAAGGTGAACTTCAGACCCTTGAGCTTCTTTGGAAACATGTGCATAATGTTGCCAGGCCTCAGGGGTATGCTGTGTCCACCTTGAGGTCAAATATGACCCATAACTAAATTGAAATAGGTTGTGAAAGATCTGGGACCCCAAATGCCAACAACAGCCCCTCCAAAACAGTCACCTTGAGAAAGCTTGACTGTCCTTTTAGACTTTAAGCCAGAAAATATGCCAAGAGTACCACTTGGACTCTTAAAGTCAAAAATCCTGAACATAGCAATGATGCCACTGAAAATATCATGGCACATCCTGCTTTCAGGGAATTCAATGAGCAAGAAACATCCCAAATTGCTCAAATGACTGAATCACTGCTCATGCCAAGGCAAATTCAGGCCCAATTATGCAGCCAGAGGGAGTCTGACAGGCCTGTAATCCTTCAAGACATTTAAAACCAAGTCAAGAAAATCAAGAAGGACAAACTGCAAGGCAGAAGACCCATTGATGCTCTTATTGACACTCTCAAAGAAGAAAATTTTTTTTGGTCCTCTGCAAGGGATTCTTAGGGACACATTACCTCCTTGTTTTTTACTCACCCCCTGGCCATAAAACTTCTTCATGGCTTTCCTCATGTAATTCTTATGGATTGTACTTATAAAACCAATAAGTACAAAATGCCTCTTTTTCATATTGTTGGATTCAGCTCAACAAATAAGACCTTTTCTGGGGCTTTTTGTTTGATGAAGAATGAAAATGAAACTTCATATACTTGGGCATTAAATCAATACATTGAAAAGGTCCTCAACAACACCAATCTTGTTCCCCCTCCAGTTATTGTTATTGACAGTGATCTGGCCTTGAAAAACTCTATTAAGAAGCTCTTCCCAGACTCCAAAGTCATGCTATGCATTTGGCACATCAACAAGGATGTATCTCCTCATTTAATGACAAAGATTGGTCATGGAACTGACTTTGAAGATTTTATGGGCCTTTGGAATCAAGTAATATACTTTTATCTTTCACTTTAGTTCACTTTATTTCACTTTGTTTCTTATGTTTGTTTTTATGAATGACTTTGGGATTAATTTCTCAGGTTATGTATTCATCCACTGAAAAGTCTTTCAAAGACAACTAGAAGAAGCTTCAAAAGCAAGTCAAAAATCCTGAAGTCTTGCAGTATTTGTAAAATACCTGGCTTCCTCTAAAGGATTATTATGTGCCAGCCTGGACCAACCACCATTTCCACCTGGTTGTGGGCTCCACCTCCAGAGTTGAAGGTGCCCATGCCATGGTGAAAATTTGGCTCCAAAAATCCACTGGTACTCTCCTTGAGGTAGTTAGGGCTCTCCACATGGCATTCAGAAGACAATTTATTGAAATTATCAACAGAATCTCCAAAGAAATGATTGTCCATGTCAAGAATTTTCCTCCACACATCTGTGCCCTCAATGGCAAGGCGTCTCATTATGCTCTTCAGATGGCCTTTGACAATTTGAAAACCAAATTTCCTCCCAATGAAAAATGCACCAACAAATAGAACAATTGTCAAGGCATTCCTTGAAAACATAAGACCCAAAAGGCATTTTCCAAGCACCAAAGGCTTGAAATATCAGACTTCTATCCTCAATGGCATTTGGATTTTCCTGTGAGGGTTTTTTAATTTCTTATTAAATGATTTTATTTGTCATATTCTTCTTGGGCTGATTTTCAAGGTGATGATCAAAGTGTTGAAAAAGAAAGAAAGAATGAAGCCCAGAGAATATTTGAAGCTATTGGGGAAGACCTATTTCAAATACCAATGGCAGAAATAACCTCAATTATTCAAACTTTTCAAGATGTTTTGACTGGAAAAGTCCCATTTGATCAAATTCCAAAGAGTCAAGAGGATGATCAATATCATGAAGACCCTTTAGAATGCAAGAATATCTGTAGAAGACCTCAAGGAGCCAAGAATAAAAACAAAAATTCAAACAAAAGAGAACCGTCAAGATTTGAAATAATTGAAAGTCAATCTAAGAGAAGAGGAAGACCCCCATCAAAAGTGACCAGCACAACAACATCAAGATCACAGTCAAAAGTCCCCTCTCCAATTATAGAAGTGGACTCATCTGAATATTCTGAAGATTCTGAGGACTCATTATCTAAATCAATTAGCTCATCATATTCACTACCCTCAGAAACTGAATTAAATAAATCAGAAGTCACCCTTAGAAGTTCTAGAAGATAGGCAATTGGAAGCAAAACCTCACAAAGAAAATCACACAAGCCTGCAACCAGTTTGAAGATATATGATGCAATTGACTTGACCTGTGAGCATTGTCAAAGCAATTATCACACAAGTGATGAATGCTCCAATCTTTTTGTGAGTTTCTGATTCTTTTTAATGTATATTTCTCTTGTTTATTTTGATATTCATTCATTTTTGACCTTATCTTATCAGATAACTGGCTCAGAAGACTTCCCCAATTTTATATTGAAATACACCTTCAAGGCCATCAATGTCCAGGGTGATGGAAACTGTGGCTACAGAACAGTCTCCCACTACATTTACAAGACTCAAGATCAATGGGCTGATATCAGAGGTTACTTGGCTGAAGAAATTCAACAAAATCAAAACATTTATGAAGCCACAAACACCTTAATTCCCTCATTATCCTCTTATTTGGAAAGAATTGAATGGTATGAAGATGTTGGCCAGGCTCCAAAAAGCAAGTGGATGTTCATGCCTGACATGGGGATCCAATTGCAAATAAGTATTAAAGACAAGTTTTCTTTTATTCAACAGTTAAATCTTTTTCTTTTTTCCCTTATTTCTGTCCTCCAAATGATAATCCCCCCATTTTCATCTGCTTCTTGGATAGCTGTGCTCATTTTGTTCCTTTGGACATAATCATTTCTAAAATTTATTCAGTCCCCCCATTACTGTGAATTGGGAGATTCATGCCCAACCACAAGCGCTGGGGTGGGCTGGTAAATTTAAGAAACACAGAATGTTGTATTTGTCCAATCTTCCTCCCCCCTCTCAGAAAAAACCCACTATTTTGGAGGTTGATTCTGATTGATTGATTTTTGTATATACAATTTAAGCCAATTATCCCCCTCCTCAGTCATATTTATTGCTTAAATCCCACCCAGTCTCCTTTTTTACCAAACATGTGGAGCTTTTGTACTTAGAAATAGTCATATTACAAACAAGGAAAAAAATTACAAAATACACTTATTGCCCCTGCTCTTGCTGTCCCACCAAAACAATTCCCCAAAATCATGGGCTTCTGGTT
Organism: Austropuccinia psidii; assembly: GCA_023105745.1. Taxonomy (NCBI): domain Eukaryota; kingdom Fungi; phylum Basidiomycota; class Pucciniomycetes; order Pucciniales; family Sphaerophragmiaceae; genus Austropuccinia; species Austropuccinia psidii. The sequence continues at coordinate 1,336,808 of JALGQZ010000006.1, forward strand.
CTTTATTGTCCAGATTGAACGCTTAAATTTAAAAAAAAATGAAGGAAATTAATAAGTGGGAAGTTATCAAATGAACTTTTTAAAAATAGGCATATTACAATGACAGGAAAAAACATCTGAAAAAAAAAACCTTTTTGTGCCTTCACTTGTCCCACCAAAAAAAAATCCCAAAATTATGGGCTTCTGGTGCTTTATTCTTCAGATTGAACCCTTCATTTTATAAAAAAATAAGGAAATTCATAAGTGGGAAGATTTTAAATGAATTTTTGAAAAAATATGCCATTTTGGCATATTGGCCAAATTTGTGAAATTTGGCAAAAAAAAATTGAGAAAATTTGTGCATATTAACATTCCAATTTGGGAAAAATATGGCAAAAAAATTAAAAAAAATCCTCAAAACTGAGCCTAAGGATTTTTTTCAAAAAATAAGGTCACTTCTTACGTGTGTTTACCAACACCCTTAAATTTAATCACTTCCACCTTATGAATAAGTCTGAAAAGCCTTGTATTGAGCATTAAAAAGGTCCTCAGCTAAATTCACTCAACCCATATTTTCTAAAAAATCCTCCAAAATCATTGATATTGCATATAATAAACACATTTGGTATTTCTCTTTTGGTAGTAAGTCAATATCTATTACAGAATACTTCTTTTTTACAAAACTTATAGTTGAGCTGTATTGCTAGAATTTTCAGCTGTTGTTGAGAATCTATTATGTAAATCTCCCCTTTGGCTTCTTTCTCTCAAAAATGAATTTGCTAATACTTCTCCAATATGATATCCTAAATCTTCCTTCCATGACTTAAATTTTTGTGTTAATTATTAATTAAAATGACCATTATTGATCTTATTCAGACTCACTTAAACTTCCATTAAAATAAAACTAAAATAAATATCTGATGGCGAGATCCACTGAGCTACTAAGGCTATATAGCGTTGACAGTGGTCTTTTGTAGTCCACACACCAGTACCTATTACTCTTTAATTCTCCACTGGATTCCTTTTTATCCACTCCGGTAGCTTCTTCTTGCATTCAACATACATTTTTGAGTCGTTACTAGCGAAAAATCTATGAGAGGGCCAGAGTAAGTTGGAAGCTATTTGGCGCAAGACTCATCGGGGTCTAAATTATTAGAAAATATCTGATTTGACTTCAATTGGAAAAAATTATTCAAATATTCATTGGAATAAGCTTGATTTTTACTATTCTTTCAATTTCTTTTTGAAATTGGGATCAATGGATCCAGAAGTGCAGTTCTCCCACGCCTTAGTTAGACCTTGACACTTATTTTGATTTATTTTGATATTGGAAGAATTTTCGACTAATATTTCCAAATATTTCCTGATAAAATAGAGGATAAGCTCAGATAATATACCTACTTTTTTAGATAACATCTAAGCTATATGTACACACAATGTAAAAAATTGTAATGGTATTTGAACATCACCTTATCCACATCCCAAAATTCCTTGAGTATGAGAAACTACGAAAATATTAATCAAACTCTTAATTTAACTTAGTTCTTGAATAAGCCTTTGATTAATTACTTACCTGAAGGTCTTCCTATAATTATGAACAAAGCTTTTTCTTGTTTTACTAGTATTTCAATTCTTTAAAACCTTGCTCACCATATGATTCTCTGTATGTTCAATCTAATTTTTATTTATATTAACTGAAAGCCTCTGATTAATTGATTATATTTATTGACAACATATAATCCTAACTTCAAACTAAGATCTATAAAGCTTGCTTTCACGATTGAATAAGTAATTCAATCGCTAATGAGATATACAGAAACAAATTATTTTACACCAAAAAGATTCATCAGTATTATCTATCATCTAATTTATATTTTATAGTATACTATTTATATGTGAAAAAAAAAGAAGTTACCTTTAAAATCAGATGAAATTCCTGATATTGAAGGAGTTGAGAGAAATTTCAAATATTGGGGCCAAAATTATAATTTTTTCACATCATTGATATTTTTAGGCTAAAAGATTTATCCTTTAGATTCCAATGGGTTTATTTTGAGCTCTTTGCTGGTATAAAAAGATTAAATTATGGATATTATATCTTTTAGTGTTAATCCTATCAATCAAAATCTTGGTTTGATTTTATATTGGGATTTTTTGATAATATAAATTAATTAATTATATATAGTAACTTGAAATTTCTGAAATCTTTGACGAATTCCAAAACATCTCAAAAAAATTCAAAAAATAATATAAAAATGGACTCTGTACAGGATTTTTTCAAAAAAAAAATATATTAATAAAAATTTAATAAAACTTAAATTTCATCTATATTAGTTTCTTTTCTAAGGATTAATCTTTAAATTATGTAAATCAGTAGATATAATGTACTCGATTTCTTCACTTACAACACACCAGTTACACTTGAGTCTTGACTTTATATTTTCATTTCCAGCTCAACTTACCAATTCTCAAAATATACTTCACTCTTTAAATATACTACCTTACTGCTATCAGAGTCATTCCTGTGAGTACCAAATTCCTAACCGTCTTGTTAGCATTTATAGGGGAACATAGAAATTCAGGCTTGAAATGTGGCATATTCAGGTTATTGGGGCCATTTACCCTTTTTTTTCAATGATATCTTACTATAATAACATCAAGAACGATTCCAAAGAATATTATAATTTTTATTTTCTATATACAAATACATTAAATTCACTTTTTTAAATTTTGAAAAGATATGAGAATATTTTGAATATCCAAGACCAAATTCAAAGAACTAAATATAAAATCTATTGTCACCATGTTTAAAAAAGAATATTATAAGTATAAAATAAAAATTATACAAGATTTTTAGAAACTAAATGATTAATAATAATAAGTTTTTGTGATATTTGAAAGTTAATTTCAAAGGATATTAATACATCATACCTTTTTTAATTTTGTAACTTGTGTTTTCCTCAAAACACTTTGTTTTAAATTTATTTTACTATATAGTTTTAAAACATGTTCCAAGGCTGGAAAAGAAGTAAATTTACAATTTTTAGTTTTAACTTAAGAAATTTGTCCTTAATTTAGTATGAAAAGTAATTTTAAAGTGTATATCTTAATACTTTATGGATTAGTTTACTATTTATAAGGCCTACTTCCCAATGGTTGGAATAATTTTGAGCAATCATCAAGTACTGTACTACATAAAACTATTTTAATTCCATTTCCATTTAATACTTTTCATCAATATAAAATCACACTATTTACTACCATAAAAAATATAGTAATCATAGGATATAGTACCACTGGTCAAAAATTTTAAATAATAAAACCAAAAATTGTGTAAATAAGATCAAAATATATATAAACATCTTTTCATAATAGTTAATTAAGGTTACACTAAGGGGTGATTGGGGTTAAAAGGACACTCCTTGAGTAATTTGAGATTCTAAACTCTTTTTTAATTAAAACAATCTCTGGCTTGTGTGGCGATTAATCCACTCTGTTAGAAAAGCTCTTTATCTGAGATAGAGGATTCTGGGATTGGTAAGTATCAAAGAGAAATAGAGCCCAAAACAGGAAGGTTTACAAAGTGGATTTCTCTCATAAAATAATGTATGGTCAAGATAATTAACCAAACGCAAAAATATATATCGACTTACCTTCTAATAAGCTATCATATCCCCCTTTGGGGCTATTGGAGAATTATTTTCAGGTTATCCAGAATTCTCATAATTTTGGTTATTTTAAAAGGGAAGGCCTGAATATTTTCAATAGGAATCTTATAGAATTTCTATAGGATGGATTCCCATGTAGTTAGTTTCCTTAAAATTATTTAGGTGAACTTTTTCAGCTTTCCAAACTTAATTCCAAGCTTCCTCAGTCAGATGTTCAATTTGAAAGTAATACACACTCCTAACTACTTCAATTTCTTTTTCATATCAAGTGTTATAATTTTCAATCTGCCTAAGGATAAATTGACTGTATTCAGAAATGAGGACACCACAGATCAGAAATGCCTTTTTTTCAATTTTCTTGATATTCTTGGTTGATTTATTTGCTTCAGTATCAAAATCCAGGGCTAAAATACGATGGATATTTGAAGCCCATAATAAGAACTAGGTTTATCTCCAATGATAAAAATGCAAACCTAGATTTTTTTAGGCCCACTTCTTAAAATTCACCACAAGCATCTTCAAAAAATTTGAGAAAATTTCATCTCTTTCAAAGCTTCCCAATTCTCTTTTCTTATTGTTTAAACTCCTGTTTCACTTTATTTGGTATATACTACAAATGTGGCTTTAATTCTATGGTCCTGTTTGATCTGATATAAGAAGAGATTCCATTGGTTTGCTTTAATACTTATTTCCATAACTTCAGATTCCTTGGTTAGATCATGGATGTCCTTGAAGATAGTTAGTCTCTTAGGGTAATTGAAAATTCGAGATCATAAAATCCATAAGAAGTACACATCATTGGAGGTATGTCCACATTCTCATCTTCTTCAATTTAAAGCTCAGGTTAAGGCTCCAAAAACAGATTTATATTCCCAATAAGTTGAGATATGATTAATGTTTTATTAAATTCTCAATTATGAATAGGGTTTATGCTTTAACAAAAACTAGGATATATGAATGTTAACAAAATAAGTGAGTATTATCATAAATTTTCACTTGTAATCATACCCTCAGTGGATTCTATATCAAATTCATTGTTCTCATATTTTTCAAATAGAAAGCCCTTTGCCGCACTCAAATAGTAATCAAAAATCTTATAATCTTCCTCATCAAAAGTATTGTAATTCTTGAGGAATTCTTTTGGTACTAGGAATAATAAGTGTTATATGAACTTGTTGGACCTTTCTTCTCTAGGACATAAAGCCCCTACATTAGAAAATCAAGAATAGAGCTATTGTGAGGTTTATCCTTGCATTATCTCCATTGGGTGAGTAGAATTAATTAGCTACGCCTCTCTCTTGAATAAATTATTGGAAGACATTAGACATTGTGCTTCCAGTATGTGAATAATAAGATGATTGCAGGGAAAATAAGCACCTATTTAATTCATATATCTGTGTATCAACCAATTTCACAATTATATCCGTATAGAATTAATTGCATTACTTGGTATTCCAGAAGTTAATAACTGAAAAAGGGATTTTACCATGGTTTGAATGCACAAGTTTTTTCAATAATTGTGCTTTTTATTCAAAACAAATTAAGCTTGGTAAGCTGGAAACACTACTGCACAAGGGCTAATGGAAATTTGAAGTGAATTCCATTAAGACTTAGAATAGATTATATCAAACATGTACAATGATAATTTCTTTTTTATTAGTACAAACAAAAGTTTCTTCTAATAATTATCTTGAAATTCTTCAAAGTCTTGTCTTTTTAGCTCTAGGATCTATTTCACCTGGATTACACATTTACCAAGAGCTGTGTCGTCCCTTTAATTCACTTTTACTCTTGTTCAAATTTTCATAGTTCTGCCTTGCTATGTTGATATGTGAGCCATAGTGGTTGCCCTCATATATATATTGAGATCTCTAATGTACCTTGTACCAAGTCAAGTTTGGGAAGTTTGAATAGCTTCAAAAATCATGCAAAGCATTAGATTATCTTTATGATCAATGAAAAATTGACTATGAGACATACTAAACTTTAAATAGCTGTGCACAGATGAATGAGTGATATTTTCTGGAGACATGTCCATGAGATTTGCAGGGGGCTCCTCTTATAAGGTTTCCCTTGAAGAAATTTCAGAGTTTTCATTTTTGGAATTGGGCTTACAAGACTCTTGAGTCCCAGTCTGACTAGACTCATTCTGATTAATTTACACCCCATCATTAGATTACAAAAAACTTATTGTTGAAACATTATTTCTGTAAGGTGTGGATATGGAACTTTGATTAAAAATCAAGTATTTTTCCTGTCCTCAAAATTTGTATAAGGTAAAAATCAATTAAAAATGGTAAGAAGTATTATTTTTAAGAGAAAACACGCCAATTTTATTGTTTATAAGTTTCTCAGTATAAAACAATAATATTATAAATATTTATTGTTTTACCAACAATAAAAATTTATGCAAAAATACTCTACAAGAGATATTTAAGGCTACAAAAGAAATTTCTTCAAGAGCAATTTCAATTGGAATTAATTGAGCAAGGATCTGTAAGCAATTAATTAAAGAACAAAGTCTTTAAGAAGAATATTAAAGAGAAAGCATGCCCAAAAGTGACCAGAGTGAATTTGGAAACAAAGTGACAGAGTTAACAGTAATGAAAGATGCTTTAATTCACTTTTGGGGTGGTTCAGGGGAAAAAATGTTTATAAGAGTTACAAACAATTATTATAATGATTTTTTCACGTGTTTAAAAGGTTTGAAATGATTTAAAAAAGGTGGTTGGAATCTTTTATTGATTGGCTTAACAGTTTTTTAAACTAATTATAAAAGGAAAAGATTCTAACATGAAGAGAAAAGTGGGGCAAAGAAGACATTCTTTAATTTTCTTACTCCAAAAGTAAAATTTACTCTTTTCAGTCGTGAAAAACAGTCTTACAACAGAAAAGCCAATTATGGCATCATTGAACCCTGGTTTGGACCAAAAAAGGGCTGGTTTAAGCCATTTTTAGCCATTTTAGACCCTTAAATCAGCCATTGCTATAGCAATACCTGGTCTAGAGCCTTCAAAACATGTCAGAATGTGTGTAAGAGGCGTAGAAACCAGTTGAAACTGTTTTTACTAACATTGTTTTAACTTAAGGGTAGTTTTACCCTCTTGGCAGTAGTTAAAACCACGCTGGTTGGTATCAAAACCTCATCATCAATTGAGTCACAGACCCTGTGACTCAATTCCAGGCCAAAAGTAATGAGCTTTTGCGTGTATTTTGACATCCCACACCAGTCAGCAAGGATTTTTGGGGTCTGGCTCCCCCTTAGAGCTAGAGTTCCTTTCCCCCCCCCAATTTTAATCTTTCCAATTTATTTTTTCCTTTAATTCCTCATCATGTATTGAACTGGTAATTTACATATGTAATTCAATTGAATTTTACAGTACAATACAGTAATAATTGATATCTCATATGTAAATCAAAGTTCACTTATGTAATACATGCACACATTTTGACATTTCAATTGAATTCAATTGAAAATACTTCAATTCCTCATAACTTCTAAACTAAACACAACACCTCAATTTTAACACAAAAATTTATGGTTAACACCACATGTGGTGTGAATTAAATTCAAGTTTTGAGGAATTTCAATTTTTGTATTGAAAATACTAAAAACTTAATTTAAGCTTATTTAGAGTTGAGTTACAGAAATTTCATCCAGAGGTGACCCCACTTTATTTTTTATGAGGAATCCAATGGTGTGATAATTTCTTTATGTTTATTTATTGGATAAAAAGTAATAATATATTTTATATAACTTTTTACCAAAAATATTTTAATTTCACATTTTTTACTAAAAATTCATTTTTACTTAATTTTTACAAGTAAAAATATAATTTCATAATTTTAAATTTTATTGTAATTTTATTTTTAAATTACAATTAAATTTTGATTTTCAAATATAAATTTGTATTTATATTTCAATTTTTATTTTTACAATATAAATAAATTTATTTTATTTATATTTGTATCTTAATTTATCTTTTGTGGTCTTTTGGGTATATGAAAATACCTCTAAGGCTCACAATCCCTCCCCCTAAAAAAGGAATATTACTTCGTAATATTGTTATTTCTAGTGTTCCTGAGCCTTCTGAGAAGTTTAGTAGCTTCAGGTATGTCTTTTTCTGGAAACCATTCATCTTCACAAGTTGGATCACTGTACCTAACAATGTATTCCCTTACTTTGTTGGTTCTCAACTTTCTTTTTTTGAGAACTTTGGTAATTTTCTTACTACAAGATGACTCAATAGGAGGTATAGCTTGGGGAACTTTATTCCTCAAGGGGAATTTTTCAGCATCACTAGATTTATATGGCTTTATCAAGCTCACTGAAAATGTAGGATGCTTATTGCTAAGTTCTTCAGATAACTCTACTTCAACAGCATTTTCTCCATGGAGGGCCTTAATAACAAAAGGTACTGCAAAGGAGTCTTTCAGCTTTTTACATCCTATGATGTTATTTAATTTAGTGGTGGATACAAGAGCTAAGTCCCCCACTTTGAAATCTGGAGTTGCATGTGATTTATCCCATTTTTCCTTAGCATATGCAAAAGAGTCCTCCATGCACCTTACTGCATGCTTTCTATCTTTGTCTAGCATTCCTTTGAAGCTAGCAGCTGTGGGATGTATTTCAATCAAATCTTTCCTCAAGGAATCTTGGGGTAATTTGGGGTTCCATCCTTTTTCTAGGATAGCAGGAGTTTGATTGGTACTGGCATGGATTGATTTTTTATATGCTAATTCCAGCTCTGGCAACAGAACACACCAATCATGGGTAAATCCATCACAATCTTTGAATTCAAGGCCATATGCACAAAACCTTCTTACCATGTCCTCTAAGGTTTGGATCATCCTTTCAGCCAGACCATCAGTTTGTGGGTGGTAGGCTGTAGAGAAAGACAGCTTAGTGCCAAATAATTGGTGAAGATTTGTCCATATTTCTGAAGTGAATTTGGGATCCCTATCACTGATGATATTTGTAAATATTACAGTCCATGACACTACTCTATTCCATATCAGAAGAGCTGTATCCGTGGCTGTATCATCCTTGTGACATGGTAAAAAGATGGGAGCTTTACTGATTCTGTCCACAATCACTAGGAAAGCATTATAGCTTATGTCACCTCCTCGTGGTAGGCCAGTTACCCAATCCATATGGACAATTTCCCAAGGTCTGCTTGGTTCTTGGATTTTTATCATATTTCAAAGTCTCTTGCCAGTGGATTTATTTGCTTTTTGACATCTGTCACAGGTTTTTCAATACTCTGCAACATCTTTCTGCCACATTGGCCACCATATAAAGGTTTTCACTTTTTCTCTAGTTCTGTCTTCAGAAAGATGTCCTGAGAAGGGGCTGTAATGGCATTCTTTCAGTACAAGATTGATTAATGACCTGTCCACAACTGTCATGACACATGTGTGCTTGGTTCTGTGGTAAATTATACCATCCAGTAGGTGGAACCTTCCTTCATCATGAGATTTCTTCCATACTTCATCCAAGGCATGTATGAGAGAGTTGTCTTTACAGTCTTTGTTAAGTAATTGGCACAAGATGCTACAATTCTTATATTGAGTGTAACTGTGTCTTACTTCTTCAAAGAAGTTGGTGTTCAAGCTTGTAACACTTATTCCTTCTATTGGGATCTGTGGTGAAGCTTCTTCTGGAACATAAGCAGGATTATCAATATTATTTGGTAATGGCCATCTGCTTAGTCCATCTGCATTCTTATGAATATTCCCATCCTTATGAACAATAGTCATATTGCCTCTGTATTCTTGTATGGCTATTTGCCATCTGAGCATATGTCTGTTGGGTGTTTTCATGTTTAAAAGTGATTTAACAGATGTACAATCTGTTATCACCTCAAAAACACATCCCTCTAAGAAGTAGTTCAATTTTTCCAAGGCCCAGACAAGGCATAGACATTCCATTTGACTTGCTCCATATCTGGCTTCAGTTGGTTTTATTTGCCTGGATATGAAACATATGGGTCCTTCTACAGGTTTATCATTTATGATCTGAGCTTGGTGGAGTGCAGCACCCAGCCCATCCCCTGATGCATCAATATACAACTTAAAAGGTAATTTAAATTCTGGCATCAGTGAGAGTGGAGCAGTGATCAAGGCTTCTCTTAGAGACTCACAAGCTTTGTCTCTGTCAACAGTCATTTCAAATACTGTGTCTTTGTCACACAATTTATAAAGTGGTCTTGCTATGGATGCAAAATCTTTAATGTGTTGCCTGTAATATCCTGCAAAACCTAAAAATGACTGAATTTCCTTTTTGTTCTAAGTCATGGGTTTTAGCAATACTTCTGCAACTTTGGTTTTGTCAATTCCAAGGGACAAACCAGATACAACATGTCCTAGTGCTTTAAGTTCTTTAAATCCAAAATGACATTTCTTCAAAGAGATCTTCATGTTCACTGATTGAATTTTTGTCAATATTCTGGAAAATCTGTAAATGTGCTCTTCCCAGGTCTTGGAACAGACAATAGAGTCATAAATGTAAATGATTAACCATCCTTCTGAAAGCTCTTCAGGGAAGATTTCATTCATCATTCTTTGGAAGTGTGAGGGTGCATTTTTGATACCAAAGGGCATGCTTAAATATTCATACACTCCACAATGAACAATAATTCTCAAATATTTTCTTGCTCTTGGTTTCACCACATTTTGATGGAATCCTTTAAGGGCATCCGTAGTGGTTATATACACTGCTTGAGATATTTGAGTAAGGGAAATTTGGATTTTTGGTATTGGGTATCTGTCTGGAAACGTGTAAGTGTTCAGAGCTCTCAAGTCTCCAACCATTCTGGATTTTCCATTATGCCATGCCACTATGACTGGTGTAGTTATTTCTAGCTCTTCATTATGGCCAACTTTTCTTATTACACCAAGGTCTATAAGCTCTTTAATATGAGTTTCCAGAGCTTCTCTTGACGTGGGACTTTCTGGGTATTCAGGTCTTCTCAAGAGTGGTGGATAAGGTCTTTCAATATTAAGAATGATATCAGCTTCATGACCAATAATTGCTCCTAGAGGTTCTTTGTCTGAAGCAAATGCTCCTCTGTGGTCATACAAAAGGGAAGAAAGTTCATTTGCTTGTTTATAAGTCAGATGAAGGCTTATTTCAGCCTCATTTAACTGTTCAGACTTGAATTTCTCTAACTCTAAGTTGACTGGTGATACTTTGTTCACTGTAATTTGTCTTTTAAATTGTAAAAAGGCAAATTTTTGGCATTTATTGTCTCTAATAGTAAAGTATCTGTCTTTGTTGTTATGTAAATCTATCCCATACATGATTAAATAGTCATTTCCCAATTTAAAATGGTTACTAGAGAAATTTTCCATAACAACAAATTCAACTGTGATTCTTAAATTGCCATTAATGTGTGGGAATATGACATTGGTCTCAAAAATTCCTAATGCTTTCATTGGATTACTTGCACTATTGAATTTTATACCATTAATTGGTAGCAATTGGTCTTCAAAATTTGGTACACAAGTTTTAAGAAAATATTTTCCAACACAAGAGCAGAAGGCTCCTGGGTCAAGCAAAAGTTTGGTGGGCTTGTTGTAAATCACCACTTCTGTTATACAGTAGTTACCATCTGTATAACCTTTCCCTCTGTTTGGTTTGTTTTTCATAAGTTGTGCATCTTGAACTTTTGATAAATCAAGTTGACCATTGCTCAATTGTGGTAAGTTGGAATAATATTCCATGATTTCAAAAGTGGAATTGATATTTTCTATATCTTTCTAAGATTCAGAAAATATGGATGACTTATCATCTGAACTGTCTTCAATTATGTCATCTTTTTCAACATCAGGTTCCTTTTCAATATCAATTTCATTGATTTTCCCCCTTTTTGGACATGTATTGGCTAAATGGGTGGTGCTTTGGCAAATATGGCACTTTCTGACTGTATCTGCAGATTTATACTTAACATTATTAGAATTTTCTTTGGGGCTTTTGTCCACAGAATCTTTCCAAGGTGTATTAAACTTTGTTTTTAGATTCACCCTACTAGAACCAATCTTGGTTCTGGTGGTTACTTCTTCTAATATATTGATAATATCCTCTGCTGAAGATTGTTCAGTAGTCCTGCTTTTGACAGCATGCTCTAAGTCACCTCCACATTGTCTGAGAATCTTTCTATGGATCATAAATTCTGACATGTCAGAATATAATGCTGTTAATCTGTATTTTTGTTGGCCAAATTATGGTAAAGCTTTGTCTTCATCAGCATTAAATTTGGAAGATTCAAAGTCTGTTTCCACTTGAAACCTCCAAGCATCATTGGCCCATTTGTTGATAATTTGGGTTTTCCACCAAGTCCAACTTTGGTGTCCATGTGCTTGTCTTAATTTGATATACCATCTGTGAGCTGATTTGGTAAATAAGGTGTTAAACCTGGCTGTTACCAATCTGTCTGGTAATTCAAAGTCTTCTTTGATCATGTCAATACCTCTGATGAATTCCATATGGTCATATTCTCCTTCACCACTGAAGTGAGGCCATTCCTTAAGTTTTGGAACTTCTTTCAAGAGTGCTTGGCCCATTGATGGTTCCAAGTTATGAAAAGAAGTAGAAAATTCATTTTTTAATTGAGAATTTTCAATATCCAATACTTGTGGATTGGGAATCCCTGTACCCTCATTTTGATTCAGAGGTGTAGACATTCTTGGTAAGGTGTTTAGTAGTTGTTCAATATCATTCATTTTACTGTTGTTACACCTTTGTGAATTTCTTAATTCATGTTGTAAGCTTTGTATAGAGGTTTTTAAATTCTTTTTATGATCAACCTCTTTATATGTCAGCTCATTCCATAATTCTGTTTATTTAGTATTATCCAATATAACTTAATTTAACTTTATTGTTAGTTTTGATATTTCCTCTTTTGATGTATCAAAACACTTTTTCATAGCAATTATATGTGTCTTTACTTCAGTAAATGATTTTGAAATATCATCAAGAGCTTTCTTATTATCCTCTTTGATATTATTTATGGCTTGTTTTATTCCTGTTTCAATCATTTCATCAATATTGAATTTAGAATATTTGTCTGTCAATTCCTTGATAATGGCAGATTGTTCATTTATCTTATTGCCAAAGGAATTATCATTATTGGAAGTTTTAATTGTTCTTGAAACTTTTTCAAAACATTTAAGTGTTTAATTGATTTGTCTCAGACTCAAGTTATGTGTTTTAAGATTGTCACAAATTGATGTATTTTTATCAGAAAGATGACTTTTTACGTCAGTTATAGCTTCATACAACTCTGGAATAGAATCAAAAATCTCAGCAATCATTTCTGATATTTTAATATGGCCTCCTCTTTCTTTTGTAATTCCATCATTGTTCTGGCCATCCGAAACACATTTTCCATGGCATCCTGTTGAATTTTTGAAATCCTGTAGCCCTGGCTGTAAGGTTTGGTGGCTGGTGCCTTTCCTTTGCCCTTGTTTGGAGCTTGTGGCTGCTTTCTCACATTGGAATTTCTGCTGCTGGCCACTGGGGCTGTTTTTGGCACTTGCTTGGGTGGTGGAGGGTTGTTATTCCTCCATTCTAGTGTCAAGAGCATCATCTTTTTCTTCTCCATCAATGGATGCCATCCATTGAGCAATTTGCAAGTATTGGGATGGCCTAGGAATTTTCTCACAGTCAGGTAAGAATTTATGCAGTTTTTCCACAGATCTGCAAGGATCTGGTACTCCTTGTATTTCAGGGCATTGTTGTATGCTTTGTGGCTGGCTTTGTATATGTCCACTGAGGCTTCTTGTGGCGGTGTCAGCTCTTTGTGAAGGTAAAATTGTATTATCAGCATCAGAATGACCTATTTTAGTTTTTTGGAAGTCATCAACTGACCCTTTTCCTTCTGTACCTGGCTGGCTTCTGCCATAATCATGTCTATTACCTTTCTGGGAGCTGCTTGAGGGGTTATATCTGGCTCCTGATCTAGTTGAAGGCATATTTTATGATTAAAAAGGCTTGAAATAGTATTTTTATGTCAAAACCTTACTATTGTCCAAATCCTTAGCTTGTTGAAGTGTATTACTTATATCCAAGTTAAGCCATTCAGAAGATATTGGTTCAGGTTGGTTATTTTGAGTCACAATAACAGTACTATTATGGTCTGAATCAACAGTACTGGCAGGAATAATGCTGGTGACTGTTGAGGCTGTTTCAATGTTTTCTTGTCTTACCAAGCTGTTAGACACTAAAATTAATGAAAAAGCCAATTAATTAAGTAGAAAAAAGGTTATTTCAAAAAGAGAAATAAAAATATAAGCCTCACTTATAATATGAAAAAAATTATTTTTTATGGGTTTTTTGGATTATAAGTATTTTTTATATGTTCTTTAATTTTTTCAATATAAGAAAAAGGTTTAAAAAAAGTAAAAAAAATATGTCACAGGTAAAATATCACGGCTGGGCCCCCAAATGTAAGGTGTGGATATGAAACTTTGATTAAAAATCAAGTACTTTTCCTGTCCTCAAAATTTGTATAAGGTAAAAATCAATTAAAAATGGTAAGAAATATTATTTTTAAGAGAAAAAACACCAATTTTATTGTTTATAAGCTTATTAGTATAAAACAGTAATATTATAAAGATTTATTGTTTTACCAACAATAAAAATTTATGCAAAAATACTCTACAAGAGATATTTAAGGCTACAAAAGAAATTTCTTCAAGAGAAATTTCAATTGGAATTAATTGAGCAAAGAACTTCAAGCAATTAATTAAAGAAAAAAGTCTTTAAAAAGAATATCAAAGATAAAACATGCCCAAAAGTGACCAGAGTGAATTTGGAAACAAAGTGACAAAGCTAACAGTGATGAAAGATGCTTTAATTCACTTTTGGGGTGGTTCAGGGGTAAAAATGTTTATAAGAGTTACAAACAATGATTATAATGATTTTTTCACGTGGTTAAAAGGTTTGAAATGATTTAAAAAAGGTGGTTGGAATCTTTTATTGATTGGTTTAACAGTGTTTTAAACTAATTATAAAATCAAAAGATTCTAACATGAAGAGAAAAGTGGGGCAAAGAAGAAATTCTTTTATAGCCATCAATTTTCTTACTCCAAAAGTAAAATTTACTCTTGTCAGTCGTGAAAAACAGTCTGACAGCAGAAAAGCTAATTATGGCATCATTGAACCCTGGTTTAGACCACAAAAGGGCTGGTTTAAGCCATTTTTAGCCATTTTAGACCCTTAAATCAGCCATTACTATAGCAATACCTGGTCTAGAGCCTTAAAAACATGTCAGAATGTGTGTAAGAGGCATAGGAACCAGTTAAAACTGTTTTACTAACATTGTTTTAACTTAAGGGTAGTTTTACCCTCTTGGCAGTAGTTAAAACCACCCCAGTTGGTATCAAAACCTCATCATCAATTGAGTCACAGACCCTGTGACTCAATTCCAGGCCAAAAGTAATGAACTTTTGTGTGGATTTTGACATCCCACGCCAGTCAGCAAGGATTTTGGGGGTCTGGCTCCCCCTTAGAGCTAGAGTTCCTTTTCCCCCCCAAATTTAATCTTTCCAATTTATTTTTTCCTTTAATTCCTCATCATGTATTGAACTGGTAATTTACATATGTAATTCAATTGAATTTTACAGTACAATACAGTAATAATTGATATCTCATATGTAAATCAAAGTTCACTTATGTAATACATGCACACATTTTGACATTTCAATTGAATTCAATTGAAAATACTTCAATTCCTCATAACTTCTAAACTAAACACAACACCTCAATTTTAACACAAAAATTTATGGTTAACACCACATGTGGTGTGAATTAAATTCAAGTTTTGAGGAATTTCAATTTTTGTATTGAAAATACTAAAAACTTAATTTAAGCTTATTTAGAGTTGAGTTACAGAAATTTCATCCAGAGGTGACCCCACTTTATTTTTTATGAGGAATCCAATGGTGTGATAATTTCTTTATGTTTATTTATTGGATAAAAAGTCATAATATATTTTATATAACTTTTTACCAAAAATATTTTAATTTCACAATTTTTATTAAAAATTCATTTTTACTTAATTTTTAAAAGTAAAAATATAACTTCATAATTTCAAATTTTATTGTAATTTTATTTTTAAATTATAATTAAATTTTCATTTTTAAATATAAATTTGTATTTATATTTCAATTTTTATTTTTATAATATAAATAAACTTATTTTATTTATATTTGTATCTTAATTTATCTTTTGTGGTCTTTTGGGTATATGAAAATACCTCTAAGGCTCACAATTTCTCATTTTCTACTGTGCCTTGTTGGGATCCCAAGTTTATGATTTGACTTCTCAACAATTATTTAAGATTGACCTGATATTCATTGAAGATGAACCACTGACTTGGTCCAAATGTTTGCTTTGACTTCTTGATGAATGGTGAGTCAAAAAAAGGTCAATGATAGCTTACAGATGGTCAATTGTAATGCCTTAAATGACTACTGAACTATGGCCAATTGACTGTTTGGAATGGTTGATATGTGTAATGGGTATTGATCATTTTTTGCCAGTGCAATCTAAAAGTGGTGGGCAGTGCAAGGAAGGACTATGCAAGGGTGTTGTAGATTTTGATGGTCAAGTAGTAATAAGTAGTAATATGGTAAGAACAGGGAAAAAATCTCATGAATTGTTTTTTTGAGAAAACCAAGACATTTTATCTAGATGCAGGGTTATAAAATGATGTAATCCCAAAAAGGCCAGTGAGTTTTCTTTCTGATTAATTGTTAACAGAAGAGCTATTGGCCACTCGCCAGTGGGTCTTATCCACCGGCTGGTCAAAAATCTACCACTATCCTCTGGATTTTTGTGTAATCATTCAATTTGCTTGCATCCTATTGGTCAAGGTTGCAAATGGAAATGTGAATGGGAAGATGATTCTTTGTCATCTTTTAAAATATAAATCTTATCAAATTAAGACATTTAGGGGCCATCAGAATGTGTCATACCATGTGGTGAGTTAAAATGAGCCAGTAAAATTTAAGAAGGATAGTAACATTTTTATTCAAATTTAAGATTTGGTCCCTACTTGATGCCTTTCAGCAATCCAATTACATTTTGGAATTCATCCTTGAAACAGACAAATTGGATGATTATAATGGAAAACAGCCTTATAATCATTGAAAAAACTTGGGAAACTTTATGGCCTGTCTGAAGATGATTGGGAAGCCATATCCTTAATGGAGTCTGCCATCAAACTACTAGATAAATCATTCAATGAGTCTCAAGAACTTGCCTTCAAAAATCTTGTTATCGCCTTCCAAAATGCACAAGATGCTGCCAGAATCCTTGGACTGAAGTCACCATCCCCACTTGGCAGTCAGCAACGGCTCCTACTGCCTTCTGTCTCAGTGTAAGATGACCAATCTTCAAAGGAACTCTGAGCACATCACAGATCCAAAGCCACACTCAAATAACTAATTTGTGAGTATCATCACATGGAATCAGCGCAAAATTAACCATCCACAGAAAATCAACCTAGAAAAAGCGACAAAACAACCTCAAAAGCGCCTGCTAATGCGTCTCAGATCACCAATTTTGAATTGAAATCGTGCAAAGTGCGTTAAAAATCTGCGTCTTAGCGTGGAAATTGAAGTAGTGGATTATTCGAAGCTGCGCCCAGGTCTCCTGAGATCCGGTGCTGCTCAAGCAGGCGCGCTCAACAGGCCATCTTCATCCTCTCGCGGAGTCTCTTGCTCTTGAATATTCTAAATTCTCAGCCCGTCCATCCCGCCGAGCTCGGAGTCATCTCCGACGGCGTGAGCCATCCTCCTTGCCGCTCAAGAGCGCTACTCAGCCGAGACATGCCGACGGCTTCGTCCACGTCGATTTCGGAGCATCCCAGCCATCATCCAAGGATCTAGATCGCTCGTTATTGCCAGCGCAAGCTCAGCCGCACGGCCAAGTGTGGCTTTGGGAAAGTTATCTTGAGACTCCTCCAAGGAACGCAGTCCCGCTGGTATTTGGTGAGGTTTCTTTGGATCTTGCCGATCGGTATTGCCACGAAGATCTTCATCGAGCTCTTGTGATCCCGCGGCATAAACAGCCAGCGCTTCCTCCGCGGAAACCACCGTGCCAGAGTCCATCTGAGCAGCTTCTCAGTTATAAATCCATCCCTCTTGGCTCTCACGGGTTTCAGAAGCGTATGTCTCTTTGCATCCCTCCATCCTTGATTGGCAGCGTGCCATTCAGCAAGACCTTAATTTCTATCAAAGGAATCTTGGCTAAGCCCAGCTTCATCCACTCCAGAGTCCAGACGCAATTCTCCATTGTTCTAAACAGTCTTGTGGACCGTCAAGCCATGCCGTAAAGAGGCACTCATAGGCTAACCACGGCAGCAAGAAACGACTCGTCGTCACTACAAACAAGACACAGCTATCTGTTCTGTAGTGTAGGTAGACCGATAATGACTCAATTCAAAGAATAAATTGGGTCCTTGGCCACTTTTATGTATCATACAGCGCCATACAGCTCAAGTGAATACTAAATATTTCGCCATCCCACTTTCTCACAATTTGAAATCTCACTCTTTCTTGTGCTTTCTCAAATCTCAAGCTGAGGAAATTTAAACTTGTTTATCTATTTGGCATCAACTAGCTGTGCGTCGTGTAAATCGTAGGCTATATATCACAATTCTGACACCCATCTGGGCTCCAACCCCCTTAAAAAATTTAAACTAGATCCTCCCTTTGGTATCACTTAATTTCTTGCATTGACTTTATTGCTAGTTTTCTCTTATCTTGATCATCGTAATCCCTGCTTGGCTTTATTTTATTTGGATTGTTAGCTGCCATTTTTTTCAACTGGATTAATTATAAATTATTTTTTGAATTTTTTTAAAAAAGAGTCGTCAACCAATTGCGATCCCGTCTTGTGATTGATTTTTGGCATCTCAGCATAATCTTTAATTTACCTCATTCAAGTTTTCCAAATAAATTTATCAAATCAGACAACTTTCAACAAAAAAAAGATAAAGCGCCTTGAATTAACTCCATCATGAGCACATCATTCAGAGGTACTTATTTTGATCTTTCAAAATTGCAAAATCTCCACATTTCGTAGTTTCTTGGACGTTCTCCAAGACTAATTTTCTTTTCTTTTGCTTGGGTTCTGTCAGAACGATCTCGCTCACCATTTCATCATCGGCGTAGTCGCAGTTCCTCCATGAGTGTACCCTGTACTATGAGTAAGTCAGAAAAAGTCTTACCTTGTAATCACATAAATTGGGAAATCAACTTTTGATAATGTCCATTGCATAACTTTTTTTCATCTCATTAAATGTTGATGATCTCAAAATCAACAACAGGTGATGGTGCTGCTGCCCATCTTGGAGGTTGGAGACCAACAACACCCGCTCAATTGTCCCCTTCAAGTCGTTCAGAGGAATATTACTATAACCCCAACGCTTATGATCATGATCTTTATAGGACTTATTACAACGCTGAAGATGGTATAGTTCCCTTCCAAATCTAATTACCTTACCAGTTTTTACGTCTTTCGAACTAAATTAAACGTTATTTGGCTATCTCACAGATTATTATGGTGCTTATGGTGATTTATTGGAGTATGAGGTGAACAGAACTTTTTGATAATAATCTTCACAAGAAAGTTTTCGCTTGCTCATCAACATACTTTTACACACTTTTCACAGGAAAATCTTCGACTTGCGGCTGATTTAAGCGAAGCAGAAAGATTGAGACGTTGGCAGGAGAGGTTAAGATTTGAAGAATTAAATGAAGCTGAAAGAATTAGAAGATATGAATTAATGGCCGAGGTACAGTAATCCATTTCTCTTGCTTCTTAAACGGTGTTTCCATTTGGAGTCTAATTAACTCATACATTATCTTTCACAGGAAGAACGCCTCAGATTAGGTCTCATGGGTAGCTCTTGGTGGGCTAGACGTTATGGCTCTGGTCGTTCGCATCTTTCAGGTTCATTGAATCGAGTTGGAATGTGGAAAGACTACTATGCCAATCGATTGAGGCGTTGGAGCTCAAAGCGCTTACCCCTTTCAAATTCGTTGAATTCTAGATTTGAAAGGATCTGGTATAATCCCAACTCAATCTCGCGCCGAAGATTGTCAACATCGGTTGGTTTGAACGCTAAAGTCGAATTATTAACACAAGAGCAATTTAGGCTAACTGAAGAATTGAGGATTATTAAAGAAGAGGCAAGATTGAAAGAATATGAAATTGAACAAAATTTAAGAAGGATTAATGAAGAAATAATCATCGAACGAGAAAGAGCTGAAAATCTTTACCGACTGGAAAGAGCTGAACATGAACAGCGAGAAAGAGAAATTAGGGAACGTAATCGGTTAGAGCAAAACTTATATCTCCATAGATTGAGGGAATATGAAGCTGAAAAGGCTCGAATCGACCTTCAGCGAAGTCGACTTGAAAGCGAGCATATTCGACAAGAATTAGCATCCAGCCTTGACTCTCAAGAACGTGAGCTCAGGCTGAGAAGGGAGCTCGAAATGGCTGGAAGACATTTTTAGACATTTAAGCTTGGCCATCATTCACCCTTAGCTGTATCATCTTAGGTCTTCTCCCTTTTTGAACACATAAAATTCTTGAAGGTTTTTTTTTGGATGGCAAAAAGTTCAAACACGTTTAATTGGCTAAACCAAAAGAAAGCATCCCCAGATATTAACTAATGTTTTATTGTAGCTTAACTCAAGTCAGAATTTAGGAAGTTCCTCTAAATATAGCTGATAGTATTTTTGGTCTGATTTATTTTCTTTATGTTTGCAACAAAAATAAGTTAAAAATTAAAAAAATGTTATGTTTCAAAATCAAATATTAAATTTGTATATATATGGCTTATGACAATATTTTTTTGTCATTTAGTTATATATTTTCACTAAGATAAGAGATGAAAAAAAAGGAACAATTCAATAAGTTTATAATTTTTAATGTAAAAAAAAGTTGTTTTTTTACAAGAAAACAAAACCTTTTGTATTTATCTACTTTTCTCAATTATTATGATTTATTTTATCTACTTTTTGCTCTATTTAAAAGAAAAAATATCATTTGAAATTTTCAAAAAAATAAATAGAGATTTTATGAAAACTTTAGTTGAACCAAAAAAAAGATGTTTAAATATCAATTACATGATAATTTTCTTTATTATTTATTTATTTATTTAAAACTCTTTTTATCACTTTTCGCTTCTTAGAAAAAAAAAAATCAAAAAGATATTCATAAAGTTTTAAATTAAATTCAAGTTGAATTAAAAAACAAGCATAAACTAATTTAAAATTTCTGTAAACTGCAAATACTAAAAAAATATATTTATATAAATACATATTATTTTTTTTCATTTTTTTTTTGTTTTTATTTTAGTCAAAATATTTGAAATTTTAATAGAAGAAATTTTGATTTAGCCAACTAAAAAAAATCAAATAAAGCAAAAATAAATTATGAGCAACATATTCAAATAAGACTTTAATAAAAAAAAGAGTTGTATATAAAAGTTTATAATTAAATCAATACATATATAAATAGATGGCTTTTATATTCATTAATTTGACTTGTTGTTTTTTATTTTCTCAATTATTTATTTATTTATTTTTAATTAAAAAAAAACTAATTAATTTTTTTGTTCAAAAAAGCAAAAAAAATTGGCCAAAGTGTTTTTTGTTTCTTTTATACCAAAAGAAAGGCATTAAAATGTAATATATATAAATATATATATATAAATATTTAATTAAAATAATTTCCAAAAAATTATGATTTTTTTAGTAAGTTGTAATAAATGATAATAATAAATAATTTAGATTTTAAAAGTCAAATATTAATCTTTTATTTTTAATTTTAATTTACCAAACAATGAATACTTTTATTTATAATTATAATCATTAATTTTATTTTATTTTTTATGAATTCTTACTTATATATATGAGTTCTTAAGGAAAAAATTAGAAAAAGCATTTAATTAATAATCTTCAAGAATAAGTTCTTGAATTTATTATTCAATAGATGTGGTTAATTTGATTTTAATAAAGATATGGTCTATCAAGTGTTTTTGAGTAAATACCTAAACAAAAATGAAATCACCAAAATGTGCATGTCTGCTTGAAAGGCATACTTGGCAGCTCATCAAATCAATTTTTTCTGGTTGTAAAGGAGACAAAGCCAGTTGTCCAGTATTCCTTTGCTGGTTTCAAAAAACCAAGACATGCCCAAGCTAAAAAGATTTATCAATACATACTTTTCTTAAAATAAAATTCATTGAAAAACAAACTACAACTAAATTTATCTATTCTAAATTTTCAGAGTCTCATCACAAAATGAACATCAAGGTTCAGCTAGCAGAGTACTAGTGATGGGCTGAATCTCCAAGCAGCTAAAATAAAATTTTCAAAAATGTAAAAAAAAAATTCCTGCTTGTTTTAGCAGTGATGATTTCATTGATACCATTTTGTATCTCTCTGACTAGCCCTGCTCACAATTTTGGTTCCTTCAAGCGCACATAGCTTTCAATTGAGTGGAAGCTCAGCTCAATAGTGTGAAAGAAACTTAAACCTAATACCTTTTGAGGATTTCAGAATCTCTTTAAATTTCTCAAATCATTGTCCTTGATGGATAGGTGCATTGTCCATTATTTTAATTGAATTGAAGGGAAAGAAAGAATAATACAAATTAATCACTGCCAATGCCTTTAGTCATCTGACCATTAGCATTTAGGATTTCAGGATAGACAAATACTTCATTGGAAATTGCTTCAATTAGTGTCATTTACTTCAATTTTGGAACTAAACTAAGAACAGAAGGCTTTCCTAAATCAAAGTTTAAAAGGTTAAAAAAATAAACAAAACAGACAAACCAACCTTATGGAGAGTAACCAAATCCACTTCCTGATTGGAGTTCAAATCCTGACTCATCAACAAATACTATAGGTCAAGGCCTTGTTGGTTTACAAAATTTTCACATTGTGCTGATAGGTTGGGTTTGTTCCAAGATGATGAAATGTTTGTGACTTTCTTCCAAGTGATATCAATATCACTTAGTGTGGGAACTCCTGTTGTGTGGGATTCAAATGAGGCAGTACCTGGAGAGGGAAATCACAGGTAACTAGTTTTGAATTGCTAATAACTCCTGTAACCAAGGGTGGCAAGGGTGTATTGCCTTCCCCTCCTAAAATACTGAACAAAATCTTCCTTGGAGCTCACAAACCAAAATAAAATTAGTAAGTGGCTTTACAACTGCAGAAGACAAAATTCAGAAGTCTCAGATCAGACCTATTCAATATATAATATGAAAAATAATGTCAGTAATTTTGGTTAATTTTTAAATTTTACTGAAATACTTGTCTGTATAATTTATTCTTTTTAGTGAAATTGGGGTGAGTGGTTTCTTCTTGGTGATATAATTTTGGTAAGATGAGTTATTTAAGGTGTTCATAAAAATATTATGGGCTTTGATAAAGGTAATTTTGTTAAGGTATAGTTATAATAGAGTAAAATAATTTTGTAAAGGTTTGTTATTTTTTTTAAGAGTGGTTAATAATAAGATAAAATTGTATTTGTTAAATTTAAGGGGTAAGATTCTTTGATATTGTATTTTTTTTAAAGGGGTAAGCTATTTTTAAGTCTTGATAAATGGTGTTAATTTTACTGGATAAGATATTTTAATAGAGTAGTAACCCTAATATTGGGTACTGAATAATTTTTCTTTTATTTTAATAATAATAAGATTCCACTGAGCTTAGCTACTGGGTAATCTTCAACACTATACTTCCACTGAGCTTTAGCTACTGGGCAAGTAAAATGCACTATAATTTTCTGGAATCCCTCCCAGGTGAGGGATGACTTATTCCTGTGCTTATAATGTGCATGGGGATTTTGAAATTTGGGGGGAGAGAGCCCCTCTATTTATACCTTTTGGGAGCCCAGGGGGCCCTCCATGGGAGCTGTCTTTTTCCCCTTTAATTCCTCTTGATTTCATCATGTGACTCCATTTTTGGTGAGGACCTTTCTTGCATGGGTCAGGTGATTTAAGGTTTGGTGATAGTTTTTTCTCTGCACAGCCTCCATTCATCACATGATGGTCTTTTGGTGAACTAATTATGATGTGATATTCTTGGATTTACTTGCATGCATGAGGTGATTTCATTTTGGCTGAGGATTTTTCTTGTGCACAGCCTTTTTTCTGTCACATGATATTATGTTGGTGGGTGTAGTATCACATGATGACTTTGTATTTCCTTTGCATATGTCATATTTTAGGCTTGGTAGAAGTGGCTGTTTAATTTAGGCAGGTGTCATGGTTATTTTCTTCTTCTTGAACTCTAAAATGAGGTCAGGTGATAGTTTCTTGCACTGATGAATTTACTTTTGTGTATGAGATGATGTGATTTTTAGTTTAACACATGCTGTGCATAGTCATGTTGTTGAGATTTAATTAGAAGTGTGTACTGCATGCAGCTTGCTGTAACTAGCTTTGGTTTGCATGAGGTGATGAGTGGTGTAAATAATTTTGATTATATTTTAAGGTTTCAAGTGGGGTTACTGTGGATATAAGATAAGGTACTCCTGTGGCTGTGTTGTAAATGAATTTCAGGAATTCCATGGGGTTTAGCTTTTGCATCATGTGACTTTCTATACTGAATGCAAGGTGGCTGTGTAGCTAATGCATGTGTCATTTTCATGCTGCAGGAGTCCTGTGGCTATAGAGAGGTGTAAAGCTGGGTGGGGTGTGTAATTTAAAGGGTGGTACCTTATTTGTTGTCACTATTTTACTATATGTAACTGGATTTTTACATATGTATAATGAAATTGAATAATTTATTTAAACACATACTCTTCCCTTTGGTGCCTGTGCCATGGTTTTATAAGTTAAATCCAGCTTCTTGCTGTAAAATTGACCTTTTGGTGTAAAATTTGAGTGTAAGTCTGCCTGTAGGCTGTAATTACTGCTATTATGGGGTACTATGAGCTTGAGCCTGGTGAAAAAAAATGGTATGGAATACCACATTAGGAGGTTGCTTATAGATTTACAGGATATTTTCACTGGAAAGTTTTCTTCTAAGAATCCTTTAATTTATATAAGAATAACTGTTGATTTTTTTGTTGATGAAATAGAGAAAATTTGTTTCCATTCCATCATTGATTTTTCCTTCATGCTTCCTGTACTGTTTTTTTTCCTCAGAAATTTCATGTAATATCCAGTAAACTTTCTAAAAGTAAATATTGAATTCCTCAGAAGCTGCCTTTTGAGATGTCCCTTTCTCCCTAATATTTTATTGCACTAGAATTTGCATGTTAGAGCTTACAATGAAATTTACCTTATGTTTCTTATTAGTTAGCTTTTAATTGAACTTGTTTCTTTTTTTTTCTAATTTAGATTTTTAATATGAAATAATTGTTTTACAAAAGATTTATTAATTTTTTGTTTTTGATTCTGCAGCTAGACAAAGGAACTCTTCTTCTTCAGAATGAAGGTCTTCCTCTTCAAAATCTAATGTTCCATATGATGAGGTTTGAATAGATGTGCTCATTATTGGTAGGAAGAAATTTAAACAATAAAGAGATTGTGAGCAAGAATGAGGAAATAATCACTTATTCATTTTCTTAAGTGCACTTCTTGTCTCGGTTTTTGGAAACCAGGGAGGAAATCAATGTGCTATCAATTGGATTTTAAAGCCAATTTGGTGGCTTATCAAGATGCATTGGCTGACAGCCATGTTTGGCTTGATAAGTGGACAAACCAAGCTTATAATGCATATATAAATAAAGCAAAACTGATAAAAATAAGGAAATTAATTTGATTCTTATATATGTTAATTTTTTTTTTTTAAATTGAAATTATCATTAAAATTTATGAAAGGGTTGGTTAGGTAAACAAAAAAAAATTAATTAACAAAATAATTTATTTTTTCTACTTATTTTTATTTTGAAATTGATAAATTAAATTATTTATTTTTTAATTGTTAATTTTTCTTAAAATAAAAAAAATTCTTACATTTTTAAATTTTATTTCATATTTTTTTTTTTAAAAAAAGGAAAACTCCATTTTTATAAGAATTATTAATTTATATTTTGTCAAAGAAAAACAATATTTAAAATAATTTAATTTAAATTTTATTAAAAATTGAAATAATTCACAAAAAAGTTAAGAATAATAGAATTTCGATTTTATTGGAATATTAAAAGAAAAAAAAACTCAGACTCAAATTCAAATTTAAATTCAAATTAAATTATTAATTTTTAGCTCAGCTTAGAATTGATAAGAAGAAAATCATTTTATTTTGATATCTTGATTAAAAAGTTAAATTAATAAAGCTAATTTTTTTTAATTTAAATACCATAAAATTAATTGAATTTAAATTTCCTTTTTCATCAAGAAAAATTCAAGTTAAGGATTTTTAAAAATAAATAACTAATTTGGTTTTAATTCAAAAAATATTCTTCTGTTAAAAATTCAAAAATCAATCAAATAAAATCCTAATTTATCAAAAATCTTTGGATTCATTATTAATATTTTGGCTGTATTAATAGAATTACTCAAAAATTATCATCAATTTCATCAAGTAAACCCTCTATTAGTGATACTAAATACTCAGCTTATTACATGAAATCTATCTATTGCACCAACATGAGTTTGATAAAATTTAAAATTATTTCAAATTATGCTTTGGAGATTATAGTAATTCTTCTTTTGAATATCAAAAAATATCTCCAAAGAAGTGGGAATTAAATTAAGGGTTAATAAATTAGAAAAATTATTCAAAAATTTACTGAAGCTTGAATTTAAAAATACTTGGTCCCACTATAAAAATTATAAAAAAAATATGTCTTCCAATACCTATTAGAACTCAATAAGATCTCAGATTACAGATAGAGGTTTCAAGAAGGGGATTAATACCATGATGAAAAATATGGAAATTATTTTTAAATGATATAAAAAATTTGAAATTCTCTTTATAAACAAAAAGATATAACTAAAATGAAAAGATGCAATTTTAATTATGACAGAATAAGTGAAATGAATTAACCCAATTGATCTTTTCTAAATATTTAGGTATTTTCTAATTATCTAATATTTATAAAAGCTTGAATTTAGACTTGCATATAAACTCCAAGGCTTTTGAAGAACTATTAAGTGAAACAAGATTTATGGAGAGAATAAGTCTTAGTGATAATTTTTGTGGGATCATCCATAGGGAATAATTAAGAATGGAAATGGTTACAGGAGCCAGAGTTTCTAATTACCTCCTTGTCATGTCAAAATGGCAGCTTATTTGAAATTCTTCATGATTTTATGGGATATCAACTTGGTAAAGAGGTTCTAAAAACATTTTAATAGACCACTTGGGCCAAGATCAGCCATGGATCCAACTTTTGGAGCTGGCCACACCTCAAAGGCCTCAGAAGCTGGGTACCCTGGCTCTCTTTGATGTCTTTTGTACCCCTTAGCTATTTTCATGTTGAAAGTAGTAATGAAGACTTCAAGACTAATATAAACTATGGGTTTAGCAACAATGTATGTAATAATACAGTAATTTCAAGTTCCTTGAACATGCATAACACTAATCTTAGTGTATATAACACATGGGAGATCTCACAATACAATTATTTTAGAATGAACACAGAAAAACAACTCAATTCTTTTATGTGGTGTTGAAGTATTTTTCATATTACCACCTCATAGAGTTAATTTAAGTTTATTCATGCCATGAAGCTAGCCTAGGTGTATTTTTTGTAGAGTCAAAATATCACCTTAAATCCAGAGATTTACTTACTCAAAAAAAGGTTATTCATATTCTTTCTATATGGAAAATAATGATATTTGGATACATGCATGATTTATGAGTTATTCATATTCCAGAGGTTATTTTAGTATGAATTGTGGCCTTTTGGGGTATGAAAAATATACCTCATGGATCAAAATTTCATCTTATGTTGATATGAATATCTAAATCATTACACTAGTAATCTACTGATAATATATCTGATTGTAAACTTAGAATATTTAATAAAAAAGCTTTCTACATATTTTACCCTAAAAAATGGTAAACATGATATTGCTTTACACATAGGTCTCCTTATATTAACTTTTCTGGTTTTAAAAACTTAAATAATTTATCTTTCACGTAGACCTGTAAATTGATTATTCATAAAATTCAAATTCCCACCAATATTAAATAAAAGAAACACAGCTTTCTGAAAATCCTTTCTCACCCCTTCATATTCCCAAAAAAACCATCAAATCAAGCTATTAAATTGAAGAGAATTTTGTTTTGATTACTTTTTAAATGTCGGTCTAATAAAGGTTTTTGACTAATATAGAAATTAAAGGAAATAAAAACCAAACAAATCTATTCGATATCAATTAAATTTTTAATTGCTTCTACCTGAGTTTGAAAATTTAATGAATATAACCTAGAAATTGCTAAAGAAAAGCTCTTATTTTTCCTTTAATTCTAATTGAATCTATAGTTTTTCAGCCTCAAAAAACACATACAGAGCTGAGTTAAATTTCTTGAAATTGAACTTTATTAATATTTTTTATAATTCCAAAAGTGAAGTTATAAGATTTGAATATGAAATATTGATTAAAAACTAGGTACTTTTTCTGTCCTTAAAAATTTCATGAGGTAAAATTAAGTAAAAACATTAATTTTAAGTTTTTTTTTAGAAAAAATGCCAATTTCCTTTTTTTTCAACTTTAGTAATAAGAACCAACAACATTACAAAGTTCTATCTTATTACAAAAAATAAAAGCTTAACCAAAAATACTCTATAAGATACATTCATGGCTAAAATAGAAATTTCTACTGGGATTAATTTAGAGAAGGAATTCAAGTAATTTATATCGGAAATGGGTCCCTGGATTTCATATTGAATAGAAAAAACACCCAAAAGTGACTTGAGTGAAGTAGGAAAAAACCAATTAATGTTTCAAAATGAGAAAATTCAACATAAGGACTAATGTATGTAAAAAACAATATCATGATTACAATTATTTAGGGTGAGAAATGTAGCAAGCCTTGTTATCAGAAATAACAAGTTGATAATCAGATATGTTATAAGTAGATCACTAGTATAATTAGTGGGATATTTGTAGATCAATATAATATCAAAGTTTGATCCTTGATGTATATTTTTCATACCCTAATAGGCCACAATTGATATTGAAATAACCTCTGGAATATACCTAACCCATAAGGCATGTACATATCTAAAACTCATTATTTTTCATATATGGAAATATAGATGACCTTTTTGTGAGTAAGTAAATCCATGGATTTAAGCCTAGATATGGATTCTACAAAAAGATTTATCTAGGGTTGCTTCATGGGGTGAATAAACTTAAATTAATACTATCAGGTGGTAATATGGAAACTACTTTAACACCTCATCATCAAAACCACATAAAAGAATTGTGAAAAACCTTTTTTTGCATTTTCATACCAAAATAATGGTATTGTTAGATTTCCCATGTTATATATGCACTAAAAATAGTGTTATTGATGTTTGTGGCACTTAAAATTACTGTATAACACATAAAGGCTTGATAAGACAATAGTGGATATCAGTCTTGAAGCCTGAATTACTTGTTTTGACATGAAAATAGCTAAGGGCGACAAAAGAAATAGAAGAGAGCCAGGGCACCCAGCTTCTGAGGCCTCTTAGGCATGGAAAGCTCTAAAGCTTGTATCCATGGCTGATCATGGACCAATTAGTATACTAAAGAAATCTTAGGACCTGGTTACCAAGTTAAAGTCCCATTAACTCATAAGAAAATAACAAATAAGCTGCCATTTTGACATGGTATGGAGCTAATGAGCAGCTCAGGTTCTGGTAGTCATGCCCATTATTTCTGATTTTACATTGATAAGTTCAAAAATAGTAATTTCAACCCTTTTGAAGCTATTATCTATGAAACTAACTCCTGGTAACCATCTGTCTCTATGCTATTTGCCTATACCATGTAGAAAATGAGGTAAAACTTGAAAAATTCATTGAAAATTTAATGCTTATATAATATTTCTCAAAAATTCAGAAACAATGAAGAAAGGGATAACAACCACTAAAATAAAAAATACTTCTGACTTCATAGTTCAAACTAAAAGCTTTACATAGAGTACATTTATGACAATTTCATGTGAAACACTGAATCTTCAAAAATTTACCAAGATAAACCCTGTGATTAAATATTCAATACAATTAAGAATTTGTTTGAAAAAAGATGTTTTTTTTGAAATGAAAGAAGTTCTCAAGTAGTAGCTGCTTTATTTATTAACCATAAATGAGTTGGTAGCCATGTAACATGACTTAATTAAGTAAATATGATAGTCTTACATGGCTAAAAGTGATGTAATCAACAGAAAAATTAAGGTAACTAGTTTTTCACTAAATATCTTTTTAATTTGCTCCATTTAAAACCTCTTTGATCTGTTTTATACTTAAAAAAAGCCTACTATTGGTGCTTTTTCCAGACATAATCTTATTCTTCTGTTTAATCATTAATACCATAAGTAAGTATTAGTCAAATTCATTCTAACTTTTTTTATCTTTCCAAATCAATTAGAAAGAGGTGAAATAAAATAATAAAACTATTTAAAATAGTGCTTACCCATTAATTTCTATATTACTTCTTTAGACAAACTTCGGATCCTTTAACCCTACAAATAATCCATAGAGTCACTCTACCAGAGCTTTTCAAGGTATTTTTGGAGTAATAGTGAGTAATTCATTCAGTTCTTAATTTTTTTTTATGATTTTTGTTGTTCTCTTCAAGAATTTGCAATAACTATTCTTGCAAAATAAAATTATTGATTAAAATAATTTTCTATTATTTTAATAGGAATTTTTATTATTAATTCCTCTTATATGTCATCCTGTGACTCAAAACCAGAGCACAAGCATGACAGCCAAAATATCATAAACCAATGGTAGAGTAAGAATACCACCAAAACATGGAGCTGAGCCAAAAAGATCTCAAAAGGTGTCAAAAGAAAGAATAAAATTTTACCTTTCCAAATAAAAAACTCCCATAATAATAGGACAAAGAACAACAAAGATATTCAGGCTCAAAGCAGTTTCTGAGCATAAACCTTAATTTTCACTGCTCATATAAAATACAGGGAACAAGGCTGAACCCTATCAAATGGGTGTTCAAATTGAATCTCTCCATCAGGGATATTCAATGGCACTAGGAAAACTGAGCTAGGATCAAAACTACAGACATTTTGGCCAACATAAAGCCAAATAAGGCTGAATAAAATATTCACCTCTCTAATATAACTTCTACAGTTTTGGTGTGAGATACTTGTAGGCAAGAATTCTCAAAAAATAATAATAAGGATATCTGATGGTACCATAAATTTTACCATAACCCATCTAGAACAAAAGTTATGGAGCAAATAACTTCCATACAGGATTTGAGAAAATTAATATTTGAATATTGGAAATTAAACATGGTATAGATTTGCCATACTCATTGTTTCCCATAATAAATGAGGTCCCATTGTGTAGAGCTCATCCAGAGCTACACAATGAACCAATGTTGAGCTCAATATCTTCAAAACTGACCAAGGTATGGCAGTTTTAAGGTTAAAATGCCATAGTTGGGCCAATACACCTTTACTGTGGGATACTTTCCCATATCCTTGAATATGAGGCTTCAATTATACAAAGGATCTATTTATCCCTCAATACCCCATCAATTGGTAAATACAGGGGTCCCTGAAAGGTTCTGTAGAGCATTCTATGTGTCATACACATCAGAAGAGGGCTGCATGGTGCCCAAAAAAAACTTCACCCTGTATTGGTGAAAACTTTGCAGATGTGATTTAAAAGCCACATCTTAGCCCAATACAGGCTATACAGGCTCTTTGAAAACCATAATTCCATCCTTGGAAGTGGAAAATATTCATTTCCTCTTTGTGAACTGGTCTAGAGAACCTTTTAACCCATTTTCAGGATAAAAAGGGACCTTCCTCTTCCCAAAAGAGAAATCCCCATCCTGCTCATAAATTCCTACATAGTCCAATTATCAAAAACAGTTATAATATCAGAAAATAACCAGGTATAGCTATAAATTTAATTATTTCAGAATTTATTATAGGTAATAATTTGGTAAAGCTTCACCAAGGGCTTTCAGTAGCACTCACCACCACTATTTTCTTATATTAAAGCACTTATAATTCATCTTTAAGCTATTTTTTATACTTATTATCTGTGCCACAGTCATAGTTAAGGCTGCATATACTATTATTATCATCTCATCATAGACAAAGCCTGACATTTTGGGGGGCCTGGCCAAGTTTTTTTTGGAATTTTTGGGACTTTTTGGCATAAAAAGTGAGTAATTTCTTATCTTATCCTATATTTTCTCTCAATATCACTATTTTCTGCATAAGAATACATTTAATAAAAATAATATATTATTATTTTTCCAATGGTAGATAATTTACACCACTGTGTTTTTTTAATGAGATTTTGACATGGTTTCAATATAATTTAATTACCAATTCCCAAATTGGGTGTGTTTTTGATATCAAAACACTAAAAACACTGTCTATTCTTATTTCCACATAAAAAGAAGCCCCTGTACTGTAAATAACAGTTTTAGAGGCATGGGTGAACATATCAATAATTTCAGTTGTTCATTACAAAAACACTTTTAAGGCTATAATTGTTAATAAAAAGTTGATCTGTGAGATATTGGAATACAACAGTAGACCATACATCCACAAAACTGTATTTTTGATGTGTAATTGATGATTTCAACTATATATAATAATAAAAGGGTACAATATAGACATATACTGTACCAGAGGCCATCCTTGGATGTGCAAATAGCATTAAAATAAGTCTTAAATGAGATAAGCTCTCATCCTTTGATTCAGTGGAAGAAAATTTCATAAGGCTTGAGACCCAGTAAAAGAGGAACACACCAATGGCACCTTCAGAAACAGCAGGGCAGAAGGACAAAGGGAAGAGGAAAAGTGAAAGCCGCATATCCAACAAAAAGTGGAAACCAATTGCCACTCAGAGTACTAGAAAACCACAAAACTCTGCATTCATACAAGGTAAACCAACCTTGATAACCTGTACAGGGAAGATTACTATTATTAACCCACTTGTAACCTCTAGAGGAAGATTTCCTAAAGCAGCTGAGAAAGATTTTTTATAAGGCACAGTCAAAGGTAAATACCCTCAGAAAATAAAGTTTTTGACTGCTTGAAAACACTAATATGTCCCCTGTACAACTCAGAAATATTGGAATCCCAAGGAACCAGCCAGAGGATAGACAAGGACTGTTCAGAACCAGAAGATCAAGGTCTGGAAACCATGGTGGATGGCAGGACACTGAGGGAAATAATACCCATTCTTCCATTCACCTTCTAATTAAACAAGAACCACAAAGCAGAGGCATTGAAGGATATGAATAAAGCTCTTCAGCTCCACCAACTCTTTAAAGATTTATTACAATGGAGCATGGACAAAAAGAGGTTCAACCTATCTTCACACTGGGAAGAACTTGGAGCAGGCTTCCAGAAGATATTTCTAAAAGATATACCCTTCCAAGAGCTTATGGCAATCACCAAAGGATGAAATTCCAATAGGCAGTCCAAACTCCTTGAGGAAAGGGCAGCCATGATAAGGGAGAATCAAGCCACTATCCAAGCCATAGAAGATCACTTGAACCAGAAAGAGAATACTCTTATTCCTTCAGGCACACAAGGAGTAAACCAACCAGACTCCCCAGTGGCTTCACACCATCAAGGCACCAGAAGATCAGTGACCAAGAGTCACCATTCTTCATAATACCAAGTGGTTTCCAGGAGAAGACAAGGATAAAAAGGGAAAAAAAGACTTCTTTCAACCAGAGTAAGAAAGATTCAAACCCAATGATACAGAAGCTGTTGGACTTGGTGAAAGAAGTACACAAGAGCCAGAATTAGCTGTAAATACTTCTGATAGAATCAGTAGCCCTAGTACTAGAAGTATTATTACCACTCAGAATGAACATAGTGCTGTTACGCCTGAGAGTAACATAAACAGAAATGAACTGTGGTTACAAATGTTTCAATTTTCAGAAAAAACTCAAGAAAAGTTTGAAAAGCTCCATGAAAACAATGTAGGGCTACAAGAAACGATAACCTTGCAAAAAAAACCATCCATAATCCTCAAGAGGGCTATGCTAAACTAAGAAAAGCCTCATAAGAGACTAAAAAAATACTAAACCAAGTTTTAGAGCAGCAATACCACTTAACTAGGGACAGGGAATGTCTGAATCAAGAAATGAAAAAATTGTTCAATGTCTTCCAAAAACACAGCCCCAAACACAGGGAAATCTTTTGGAAAATACCTTATACCATGGGTAAGACAACAAGCCAGATGCCTTGTTGGAGAAAAAGCCAATATTCTCATCAAAATACCAAGATGGAGATAATATGGCTTATTCAGAGAAGGAAGAACTGAAAAAGCTTCCAGAAGCCTCAAGTTTTCCAAACTTCTCTGGTGTAGGAGAATATGATCATATGAAACTCATTTATTATATTTATTTACTCTTCATTGATGCTCAAAGTATGCCAGACTACTGGATGACAGCTAGACCAAAAACAGAATTCAAAGGAAATGCTACTATTTGGTACACAGAAATGAAGGAAATTTATGGCATAAGAAACTGACCATGGTGGAAGAGTCAGAAAATCCAAAAGTACAGTCATGGTCCTTGGATATGGCAAAAGACAATGTCATTTTAAAATGGAAAATACTCAGTGGACAAAGATCCTTATTAGTGGTGTCTTAAAAAGTCTAAAATACTTAAAGCCATTGATCCTCATATGAACATTCAAATGAGTAATGGCAAAACTCTGATACAAATTCCAGTAGAACTAGAGCATGCAGTAAAATTAAGGTGCAACTAGAACTGCACTCTAGATGACATTGACAACACCTTGCAAGATGTAAGTAAAAGTATGAAAATAGGGAAAGATTCCTCATATAAAGGAAATAATTTGAGAGAGAAAAAGCCTTTCAGGGTTAAAAATAAAGACAAAATCAGAGAAAAAATGGCAGAAGTGACTTAGAAGAAGAACTCTTGTCACAATTGTGGGTCAACATACCACTATGCTAACAGATTTCCAAAAGAAAAGAAGAAAATGTATGCCATTGAAAAAGTCCCAGAGGAAGAAATCCAAACAGAAGATTCTGAATCTGACTCTATGCATGAGGCCATAAGAGAGAAATTTGATGATTAACAAGACAAAATAGAGCAATTCCTGGTGAATTACCAAGAGGAAACACAATTAGAAATTTAGGACATAAAGTTGGAAGTAGGACTACCACAAGACACTGCAAACAAAACATTGGGCAAGCACACACAAGATTCACAGACCTTCCTAGGCACACCAACTAACAGAATGACATAAATTCATGGGAAAGCCACTAAGATGCCTGTTTGTATTGACAATGCTCAATATCCAATGATCAGTGACAGTGGCACACACTTCTCAATGGTGGCCACAGAATATCTGGACAAACACTTTGCAAATTGGGAGTTCCAAATATTTCCAGCTAAGGAAAAGAATATTAAAAATGCAAAGGAAAGATGAAATCCATTGGGGCTATTATCAAAGAGATAATTATAACCCACAGGAAAGTTAATATCAGACTCAACCCATATCTTTTAGTGCTTGAAGATGCCCATGTAGAAGGTTTTTTACGGGGAATGGACTACCAAAGGATTAATGGAATTTATATTTACAATAGTAAAAAAAGGCATATCACTATAGGTATAAACAATGAAAAGAAATTTGCAATTGACATATACCAGTTGTCTAACCAAGACCCCCTGGAAGAATTTATTGATGAATTCAAAGAGGGACAATTCAGTGCTAACCTCACTAGTAAGCATAAACTTAGTTGACTAAAAATTCTGAGGAAGAATAAACCAGACTTTGCCATAGGAAAAGAACCCTTGGGAAAAATTAGAGTCCATCATATAGAAATATATCTGGATGTGGAAAGATCTTATCCACCCATGCTTAGAAGACCTCCATATACAGCAATTCTGTAAACTAGGAAAGAAATTGAAAAAGATGTCAATGAACTCCTAGATATGGATATTATCAAAAAGATAGGACACAATGAAATAGTGGAAGTAACCACACCTGTCCTGATCACTTGGTATGATGGAAAGTCTAGATTGTATGGAGACTTCAGAGTACTGAACAACTACACCAAAGCTGACAGATACACTATACAAAGGATACCTCATGCTATAGATAAACTAGCAAAAGCCAGATACATAACAAAAGTAGATTTTATTAAAGGCTTCTACCAAAATAGAGTAAACCCAAACTCCATGAAGTTACTCATAATCATATGCCACATGGGTATGTATGAGTACACCAGGAGTCAATTTGGCATCAAAAAATCACCAGCCCACTTCCAAAGGATGATGGACACAATGTTTCAAGAAGAAATATTGGAAGGATGGATGGTAGTATATATTGATTATGTCAAAATATACTCAGAAACATGGGAAGACCATGTGCAGTACATAGACAGAGTCTTAAGCAAATGCACACCCATCAATCTCAAAGTTTCACTTAAGCTTCACACAAGACAACTAAGAGCCTCCAGGAGGGCCAAAAAAGTCTCATAAATGATAATTGTGAGCCTTTGAGGTATGACCACATTTCCAAAAAGGTCACAAGAAAATTTTTGCAATAATTATTCCTCCAAATAATTATATTAACATAAGTAAAAATACCATAAAAATACATAAATACTGAATTAAATTTGAATCTTATGAAGAAAAATGTGAGATAAACTCCAGATTTAGATTTCCCATGATAAAACACACATATATAATTTTTATGGCATATCTATAAAATCAATAACTAATGAGTAATAAGCTAAAAATGCCATAAAAAGACATGAATTCTTATTTATCACAGAAACCAATGAGACAACATGTGAAATAAATTGCACCATTGGATTCTGCATGAAAAAATACACATAAAATGTTTTCATTTCATTTCATCAAAGTTAATACTTAAGGAATTAAGCTGAATATATGCACTTTTTTTCTCAGTGCATACATTCATGGTTTTTAGCTAATATCTCTTGAAATATACATGATAGAGAGTTGAACCAAAAATAAACTTAATACATAATTACTTTGAAAACACAGATATGAGCTTTATTTGACCAGTTATAAACAAGGCTATAACTTGTAAGGGTTTATTGAAAAAAATTACTAGAGCTGTTGACCACTTTGTTGTGAAAGTAGTCAAAACTTAAAATAAAGTGAATATTAAGGCTCTACTAGCTCATATGTGAATAATGATTTATTTTTAATCATAATATTGAAGGTAAAACCCCCTGAAATCATGGTTTGAAGTTTGAAATATTGAATTTTGACAGAAAAGATGAGATACTAGAAAAATCATCAAAAATAGAGTTTTGATGATGTAATGAAATTCTCTTGAAATTTTCATAGGGACATTAAAAGCTATCAGAATTAACTCTCTGAATTTCTGTAGAGTGTATAAATTAAAAGTTATCAATGATCAAAGTTTAAGCTTAAAATTGATCATTTATGATCACTCACTGTAATCTTATTTTCAGTGTAACAGTTATGTAAGTAATAAAACTGGTGAATACTATTAGATTATTATTAATACCAATAAAATACATGAATTTTGGGCTTCTTCAAAGCCTATGATGTCATCAAACTTTGAGCTATAGTGATAACTCTAAATAATGGCGTAATAATGAGATAAGGTGGTTTGATCATGATGTAATAATCACTAAACCTTAAAATACTAATTATTTCCAGTGGAAAACATCAGTACACGTCTACTAGAAGTCTTATGGACTCTAGAAAGGAGGAATTTACTATAAATAGAGCTCTTTTTACTCTATTTCCCCCTCAGACACATCAAAAACACTAAAACACTAAATAAAAAAAGGTAACATCTTTATTCTTTATATATAAATCACTTATATTATCAAAGAACAAAGTTAATCTTTATTATAATCATCAAGCCTGACATGATTAATCTATTTGTTTAATTGTTTTTGCTATATTTCTCTATAAATCCTATTTTCTGCGTAAAGTCTAGAATATTTGTAATTTCTTTTATTTTATTTTGTAAATACAATTAAAATAAGTTGTATTTACAGTCTTTTGGAATACAATTATTCAAAATTATTATATTAAGTGTTAAAAGTAGATTATTTTCTCTTTATTATTACTTTTAATAATTTTTTATTAATATAAATAGTATTTATATTAATATATAACTCTAATATTAGTAATGCTATTGTTAATTAATTGTTTTTTATTATTAAAAATTTTTTTCTTCACCTTTATTATTTTTTGTTAACAATGATAAAGAGCTTTAAATATATCAATTATTATATATTAATACATTTATTTTTATTATATTATATTTTATAATATAAATTATATTATTATATTTATTGAATAATATGATGATTTTATGCCATAATTATAATAATTCTTTATTTAATTTATCAAATTAATTAGGACATTCATAGTACAATAAGTGAAATATTTGTGATATTCACTTATTGTTTCATGGTCAAACCTTACAATGATTCTTTTTTGGAGGGAGGGTATGTCAGCCAGTGACCCAAAACCAGAGCACAAGCATGACAGCCAAAATACCGTAAACCAATGATAGAGTAAAAATACCACCAAACCATGGAGATGAACAAAAAATATCAAAAGGTAGTAAAAGAAGGAGGAAACTCACCTCTTTCCAAATATAAATCTCCCATAATCCTAGGACAAAGAATAAAAAATTTATTTAGGCTCAAAGCAGTTGCTGCTAATAAACCTTAATTTTCAGCTCTCATCTAAAATCCAGGTAAAGAGGCCGGACCCCATCAAAGGGGTGCTCCAATTGAAGCTCTCAGTCAGGGATATTCAATTGTACTAGCCAAACTGAGATAGCATTATAACTATAGAGGCTATGGCCAAATGAAATCCAAATAAGGTAGAATAAAATATTCACCTATCATCTAACTTCTACAGCTTTAGTGTGAGATAATTAAAAAGGGGTCATTATGGAAAGAAAACAATAAGGGCTATTTGATGGTGCTTTCCATTCCCCCACAGCCCATATAGAACAAAATCTATGGAACAAACAAGTTCCATACATGATTTGAGAAAAATCCATATTTGGCTAGCAGAAATTAAACATGGTATAGCTTTACCATATTTAATGTTACCCATACCAAATGAGGTACCATTGTGTAGACCTAACTTAGGGATACACAATGAACCAGCTTTGAGCCCAATATCTTGAAAGCTGAAAATTCTATGGCAGCTTTAAGCTTAAAATACCAAAGCTGGGAAATACACCTTTACTGTGGGATACTTTCTCATATCCTTCAATATGAGGTTTCAATTCTACAAAGGAGCCTGTTACTCCTTCAATAACTAATAGATTGGTCAATACAGGGGTCCCATACAGGTTATGTAAAGAATTATTTGGGTCATACACATCAGAAGAGGGCTGTGTGCTCCCCAAATGTGGTTTCAAAACCACATCTGAGCCCAATACAGGCTCTACAAGATTTGTGCAAGGCACAAGCCAGTCATTGGAAGGGAAAAATATTTACGTCCTCTATGTGAACTGGTCTAGAGGACCTTTTCACCCATTTTGAGGATAAAAAGGGACCTTTCTCTGCCCAAAAGAGGAATCCCCATCCTGGTCTTAAATTTCTACATAGTACAACTGTTAAAAAATTCATACTCTTTAAAAATAACCAGGTATCATTATAAATTGAATTATTGTAGACTTTGTTATAATAACTAAATTGGTAAAGCTGCACCCAGGGCTTTCAATAGTGCTCACCACCACTATTTTCTTATAGTAAAGCCCTTGAAATTCATCTTTAATCCATTTTTTAAATTATTATCTGTGTCACAGTCATAGTTAAGGTTGTATATACTATTATTATCACCTCATCATAGACTCAGCCCAGTTTTGCAATTGGTTCTAGTAGGCAATAACCACTTCCTGTCATAGTAACTAGCAGTGTTTAAAAAGTAAAAAAAATAATTAAGAAATTAATCATTTATTTGTGGTTATAATAAATTTATTTGCTATATATTCCATAGAAACAGTCATAGTACTCTTGATTATAAGTAATATTATCAAGAGCTTCATAGAAAAATCTTACATTTGGAATCCTGACCATTTTTTCTTAACCTTTCACCCTTAATCAATATATTTTTGAGCTTGAAAATATATTGACTTAATAGATTTCTCTTTCTTTTCAATAAAAAGAATTTTCTCTTGTTAAATTTTCTTAAGATATTTTTTTCATTGAGAGATTTACATTAATTTTGTACCTTGTTTTAAATGTGGATTTTTCACATTCAAAACTTATAAAATGATTTTTTGAGTTATTTTTAATATTTTTATGATTCAAAATATTGAATTAAAAATTATTTTTCTCCTCAAAAGAATATATTTTTCAATATATGTGTCACAACCATGGCACTTTACTGTCACAGGGGCTCTTCAAAGTGAAGAGGGCCTGGCACTCAGTAAACTGGGACTCACTTATGGAGGGCTCAAAGATATGGTAAGAAGGAACACACTGAAGAGTGTTAAAGATAAATTGCTAAAAGAATAAATATAAGAAAGCAGCAACAAGAAATAAGAGTAAGAAATAGAAGAGCCAACCACAAACAAGTCCAAGTCCACTGTTTCAACCTGTCAGAATGGAAAGAGAAGGGTTAATAAGGATATGGCCACCCAACTCATACTGTACAGGCGAAGAGAGAAAAGGCAAAGACTAACTTAAAATTAAATAATTATAATACCCAATTATAAGGATAAGAATAATTATAAAATAATAAATAAACCAAATTAATTAACTGGGGAAAAGTCCCCAGGGGGAGAAAGAGGGGCTGGTATATGTGAGAATCACCAGCCCTGATCCAGAGGAAGAATTTTCATGAGAATAATTGATGATTGAATTGATTCTGGCCAATACAGGTCCTGTACAGCTGTACAGAACCTGTACAAGAGGTGTGGTGTATTTGAGTGATCATACAGTTCCATATTGGTGTATTGAAACTGTATTGGGTGAATCCAACCTGTACAGGTATTGACAGGCTGTATTGATGTACCAAGCTGTATGCATGTTTCAGAATGAAGATTGCTGAAACTGAATGCTGATGCAGATACTGGATTTGCTGATTTGGGGTGTTTGAGTGGGTGTATGAATGAATACCCTTACCCCTGATGGATGGTTGTCACATTTACCCTCTTGGACCTCCATATGGCATATCCATGCCATATCCATAATCCTTGGCCAAATTGGCCATTTTATCTTTCCTGGCCTTTTATGGCCATTTCACTATCTGGGGGCAACTTGGCCTCTTCATACTCATCAGGCCTTTCCTGGCCAGTCTCTGCTTTTGGGCACTCTCAGGTATTTTCCAGTCAACAGGGAAGCCCAAAAGTCTGTATTTGGATTTTTAAGCTTTCAATACAGTTTTGTGCACTTTTGCAAATATTCTCAAATGGCTATATTAGGCCACTTGGGGCTTAATTGCCAGTTTTGCACATATACAGTTTTAAAGCTGTATAAGCTGTATTTGGCCAAAACACCTGTCAGGATGAGTCTATGATGAAGTAGTAATAGATGTATTTACAAGTTTAAATCAGACTGTGACATAGGTTATTAAGATACAAAAGGGCTTGGATTGATATTATAAGGGCTTTACTATGAGAATAGTGGTGGTGAGCACTGTTGAAAGCCCTGGGTGCAGCCTTACTGGTTGGATTACTATAATAACAGCTAAAATATACTAGATTAAGGTATACTTGATTCTTTTCCAAGAGTATAAGTGTTTCTGAAAATTAGTACTATGTAGGAATTCAAGAGCAGGATGGGGATTCCTTTCCTGGAAGAGAAAAGGCCTCCTTTTATCCTGAAATGGGGTGGAAAGGTCCTCTAAACCATCCACTTAGAGGAAGTGAGGACTTTTCCCTTCATAGTACTGGCCTGTGGTTTGCATCAGGCTTTTATCCTCTGCATTGAGCTCAGATGTGGTTTTGAAACCACATCTGGGCAGTCTTCCCCAATACAGGGTGAAAATTTTCATCTGGGACCACACAGCCCTCTTTGTATATGTATGAAGTGTAGAAAGCTGTACAGAACCTTTATGGGACCCCAGTATTTAATTAACTATGAGGTATTGAATTATAAACAATTTTCTTTGTCTATCTGACACCTGATAATCATAGTTATAGGATAATATCCCACAGTAAATGTGTACTGGCCAAACTGTGGGATTTTAACCTTAAAACTGCTATAGGTTTGTCAGTTTTTGAGGTATTGAGCTCAAAATTGGCTCATTGTGTATCCCTGGATAGGATATATAAAATCGTACCTCATTTGGCATGGGTAACATTAAATATTGCAAAGTTGTGCCATGTTCAATTTTTGTTATCCATATATATGATTTTCTCAAAATCTGTATGGAAATTGTTTGCTCCATAACTTTTGTTCTAGATGAGATATGGGGGAATGGGTGGCACCATAAGATAGCCCTGATTTTTCTCTGTCTAAAATGACTCCTCTTTAGGTATCTCACACTAAAACTTTAGCAGCTGCATGATAAGTGGATATTTTATTCACTCTTATTTGATGTAATTTTGGCCATAACTTCTGTAATTTTGGTTCTAGGTCAGTTTTTCCAGTACCATTGATTAGCCCTACATTGAAGCTTCAATTTGAAGAACCATTTTCTGGGGTCAAGTCTCTTCCTCTGGATTTCAGATTAGAGGTGAAAATTAAGGTTTATGCTCAGAAACTTCTTTGAGCAGGAATAACTTTGTTATTATTTGTCATATGATGATGGGACTTGTATATTTGGAAAGAGGTGACTTTCCTCTTCCTTTTGAGCTGGTTTGGCTCTGATTCATGTTTTGGTGGTATTTTGCTCTACCATTGGCTTATGGTATTTGGCTGTCATGCTTGTGCTCTGGTTTGAGTCACAGGATGACAACACCTGGAAACACTTTGTCACCTCTGAAGCCACCCAAAACCCATTTGTCCCTCACATCCTCCTGGAATACTTCCAAAAGAGCTTTGCCCTCTTTCACCCTCAAATAACCAAAAGTGCCATAAATGGTGTTATACACAATTATGCATATTTTTTCACCAGAAATTCAATGGTGCCAATTTCAAAAGGCTATATTAACATTCCATAAGGTCATCAAGGCATCAAGTCATCCAGAGGATTCATCAAGGCTCAAGGAAAAGTGTCACTCTCAAATACCAATGATGCCATCAAGCAATCATTGCATATTCTCATTCACAGTATTCCTTCAAGGGAATACTCGCAATTCATTCTCAAGGGATATTCAAGAGGTAGTTCCAAAAAAATCTGTCAAGTGTTGATTCTCAATCAATCCACCTTGGAAACCACATCCATTAAATACAGTCTGGATTCATCAAGACCTGTATTTCAATCATACACCATGGGAAGATCATTCAGTGCAGTTCATTTCTCAGTTTGGCAAGGTATATATTCCATCAGACAATCAATACAGCTTCCAGTATTCAATACAGATCAGCTACCAGCCTGAAGGAGTCAAGCTCTCAGCTTTTCACACTTACCAGCCTCCTTTGACCCTTGGAGCTTTTTACCCCAGTCAATTGATATATTTTTATTTTATTTTATATTTATTTATCTTATCTTTTTGTTAAGTGAATACTGATATTATCAAGTCAGTCATTTAGCACCCTTTCTCTTTCTTTCTTTGCCTGTCAGTGGATATTGGTGGTAATATTGTTTACTAATTCCATTCTTTGTTCTGTAAGGTTGAAAAAGTGATTAAGCACTTACTTGGTTGGCTCTTTGGCCATTTGGCTTCTTATTTCTCTTATTGCATCTCATGTTTGTACCTGCATATTTCTTAGAGAAATTATTCTCTTTTCTTTTTATCTTCTTTATTCTTTGGAGTCTTCCAAGTGAGTTCCCTGATTGCTGAGTGCCAGGCAACTATTGTTTTTCCCAAGAGCCCCTGTG
The DNA here is from genome assembly GCA_023105745.1 of Austropuccinia psidii. Taxonomy (NCBI): domain Eukaryota; kingdom Fungi; phylum Basidiomycota; class Pucciniomycetes; order Pucciniales; family Sphaerophragmiaceae; genus Austropuccinia; species Austropuccinia psidii. The sequence goes on from JALGQZ010000006.1 coordinate 1,380,548, forward strand.
ATAATATGAAATAAAAGAATCTTTCAAAAAAATATTTCTTTCTATAATTATTATTTTTAAAGTGTCTTGAATCAAATAAGTTTCAGCTGGTAATAAGCTTAGTAAAAGATACATTGTTAGCCCATAATTCTCAGAGGCAGAATTTGAAGGAAGTCTGAAAGTCCATATTTTAAAGACATGTTTACCAACAAACTTCCAAAAGGTGTGAATTTCATTGTTTCAAACTTTAAATATCTCATTGAGGTGGAAATGGTGCATGCCAGAAGTGAAATAAGCTCTTTAGTCCAGCCATATAGATGAGGACAAGGAGAAAGAGGTAATATCAGGGCCAAAACTAGAAGACCTTCCTTGAGAAAGGCATATTTGGAGAATTCTAGAGTTGCCCCCCATTTGTCAAGGTCTGTAACCACCAATTGTGATATGAATTCTGAACCATGACTGATTAAGAGTGCTGTCTTAAGGGTTGAAACACTCAAAAGTGTTAGAAATGGAGATATATCAGTCCCAGTACAGAAACTTGCACATAGAATAAAAATAGTAAGAATGGGTAATATGCCCAAGCCTTTGGCAGGGGGCCACAAGTTTTTACTTGCACATCAAGAGCATTCTGCGTAGGAAGAAGAAAAAGAAGCTCTTATGAGCTTGGAGCCCCATTTCTTCAAAGGTCAAGGTCAAGAAAATAATGAATTGGTTGAAGAACCAAAGTCTTTTATCAGTAGACAAAAAGAAATAACTCTAGATGAAACCAGATTTGGAAGAGGAAGGACCAGTAGCATCAACAAGATCCAGAACTCCCCAAAGAAAATCCCAAAGAATCTCAGAGAAAGAAGAAAGGTCCCAAAAGTAACAAAAAAAAGTTAAATTCAAAGCCAATTGGTAAATACCTTACCCATAAGGTTACAGAATTCCCAAATTGGAAGCTTCAAACATGGACAGTGTGTTCAATATGGCAAGAAATATTATGAAGTTCACAGCCATGGAAAGTGTATTTAATATGGACAGGAATCTTATGGAGTTGGGACCCAAGGAGAAAGAAAAGATTCAAAGGAGATTTCTATGTAGATGATGGATGAAATTGAACACAATAATGCCACCATCAATCTAAAACTTGACAGTTTTGATAAATAATTAAAGAAATTAACATGTAATATTTATTAATTGAAAACAGAAAATTCAACAAATGGTGTAAAGTGACTGCCACGGGGATCTTCTAAATGAAAAGGGCCTGGAGCTCAGTGAACAGACTTACTTATGGAGGGCTCAGAGAGGAATAATAGAAGGATAAGAGCAATCAATAAAAGAGTAGAAGTCCTAATGAATAGAATAAATGGATTTAAGGAACAACAAAGAAAACAAAAGAAATAATAAAAAGCCAACCACAAATAATCTTGTATCACTTTTCAAACCTGTTCAGAAAAGAGAACAGGATAAATAATGATATGACCACCAGGACTCTACTGAACAGGTGAGGGAAGGCTAAGACTTACTTAAGAATTAATAATATAATACCTCTTGAATGAAAAATAAAATGGTACTAATAATAAATCCAATACTTTAATTAACTGGCGAGAAACCTGGAGGTGGGTGAAAGGGGGCTGGTATATGTGAAAAATACCAGCCTGGAGTTTGAGTGCTGAGAAATCATGGTATGTATGACGGAAGAAGTTGTATTTGAGATGGAAACCTGTATTGGTGTATTGAACACAGGTATTTGCACATGTATAGAGGACACACCTGTATTTCATGATTCCTGTATTTGGGTTTTTCCTTTATTGAACTGTTTTGAGCTTTAAACATTATTTTGAGGATATTCCATTGAAGCCCCTTGCTGATTGAATTTTGGAAGATCTTCAACAAATAATGATTGGTAATTCCCTGCCTGTCTCCATGGTTGTGAAATTATCCCCCTCTTGCAGGTGGTGAGCTCTGAGAAGCATAAGATAAGTGAATCTTGATGAGGTCAAATAAAAAATGAAACTTTTCTTCCCCTCAACTTCTCAATTTACATCATCTCATATTTCCTCTTCATCAATCACAACCCAAACTCCCCCTTCATCTTCATATACCTGTAGGTACTTCTGATTTACTTGACTTTGGTTCTTCTCCTCTTCTTTGAAATTTTTCTATCCTCTGTTATCTTGCTGTCTTTCACTTTCCTCTTCAGTGTTCTCCATTCAATTTATCTTGAATCCTCATGGCTCAATATAAATAGATGATTTAAGGTTTTTGTCCTAAGAATTCAGTGTAATTGGGATGATTTCCCTTCATCTTGAGATTGGTCCAAAATTGGGTCATTCTTGACTTTTGGACAATTTCAGAAAGTCCATAAATGTTTCCCCATTTTTACCAAATATGTGCCATGCGCAAAATGCACAAAAATTTGAAAAATGGGAACAATGGGCAAATGTGTCAATATGCATAATTTGGAATATTTTGATGAATTTTTGAATAGAATGAATATTTTGAAGAAAAAAGAGCAGAAATGCACAAAAGGCTCAATATTGCCTAATTGGAATTTTGAGGAATTTTCAGCTATTTTTATTGAGGCTTGAAGAGTCTTTCAGATGATTTAAAGATGAAATGAAGTGAATTTGCGCAAAATGCGCAAATGCATGAAAAGGGCCCAATTTGCCAAATGCAACAATTTTTTTATTGATATTTTCTTCTGATTCATTTTTCTTCACCCCATCCTTGAGGGTGAATTTCTATAAATTAATTTCTGACTTGGAATTTTCTATAATTTGCTTGTTCCTGGCTTTTCATTTTGACCTTGAAGATGAGTTCAAAGCTGAATTTCATATATGAATACAATCACTATGATTCCCCACCTTCTTTACATTATGGTCCAGGTGTCTTTGATAACTTGAGGGAGCTTTATGAAGAGAGTATCAACATTACAGATATTTATGAAGTAAATGAAACCTATGATGGGTTCAAATCTGTCAGAATTATTAAGCCACCCTGAATCAATTGTCAGAAGAAGGGTGTTCCTTGTGTTGAATATGCTACTTCTAGGTCCACCATATGCCAATTCTGCAACCTTGGTAAAAGAAATTTCCCTCAGGAAAACCATAGATTCCCAGACAATATCAGAAGATTATGCAGAAGCATCAAGAAGGAGTATTTCCATTGGAAGCTCCTGTTGATGAACCCCCAACCTCTGATGCCACCTTTGGTCATGTTAATTGTGAGTTTATTGGTCAAGGAATTGCTGAGTTACTGACTTGTATGGTTTTCTTTTCTTCTGCTTCAGTGACTGGATCCAGGATGAGAGGTGTTCAAAAATGGAATATTGCCACCAGATCCTGGGCCAGTGCTGGAGGACCCATCCCCCACAAGGAAACCCCATTGGAGTGGCCTCAGAGGTTCCAATTTTGGTAACCAGAAAAATGGAAGAGGATTCTAGTGGTCAAAGATGATGTTGATACTGATGCTGAAGGTAGTGATGAAACAATGCAGAAGAACTTTAAATAACTAGCCCAGTCCAAAGAAGAAGAATTAATACCACTTCAATATCCCCAGTCCAAGCCAATACCACCACCCATGCAGTGATTAGATCCCCCAAACCACCTCAACCTACAGCTAGATCCCCAACCAGGCCATCAACACTTGCCTGTACCTCCACCAATTTGCAACCACCCATGGAGAGCACTTCTAGAGACCCAATGTCTCCATAACCTGAATACATCTTGGACCACTGATGACTCTGGAATATTACTGGAAATTTCACTGATCAGAAGAAAATGCATAAGAAGGTGGTCACATCCCTGTTTGAAGAGGTGGATGCTTTGACTGAGGTTTTTGTTGATAAAGCTATGAAGAGTGATATTCCAGGTGAAGCCAATAGGGCTTTGGACAAGGAGGCAGTTTCATATAAAGATTCCTTGGCTGTTAAATTTAGAGAAGCCTTGAAGAAATTTTGATGAAGAGTATCTGTAGTTGGTCTTTACTATTACTGGTGCTTATGCTATTTTATTTAAAAACAAATTGAACTCCCAATACAAGACATGTGAGGAATGGCTGCTGATTTTGAAATAAGAAATACAAAAAAAGAATGATAAAAGTAAAAGAAAATAAAGAAAATGAAAAGAATTAAGAGAAAGAGAGATCAATTGAAAGAAAATAGAGAAACTTCTGAGGTGTCCTTCTTGAGGTGGGTTGCTTGATTTTTGCCATAAAGTTTTCTGAAAAATAAAACCAAGGAGTTGTTGCTCACAAAGTGGCCAAGCTGTTGTTTCAGAAGAAGTAGAAACCCTCAGAGATGCATACCAGGAGATGAAACTTACTTTCATAGCTTCCACTCCCCACCAAGAACCATAATAGATCAGAAACACTTTTTCCATGAAATGACTTTATGGAAGGAATTTCTTGAATAACGATTAATGGAATAAATTAGAAAAAGAAACAAGGAAAAGGAATTTGGCCATATCTTGATTAAAGGTCCAAACTTGAAGGTATTGATGTTGCAAGGCCTTCTGAACCTTTCCAAAGAATTGACAAGTGCTCACAAAGTGGCCAAGGTGATGCTTACAAAGATTTTGGTATAATACCCCCTTAAAGGTGAATTCCAGGAGAGGAACTTACTTTCATAAATTTTACTCCCCACCAAGCACCATAAAATCAAACTCTTGGGGTATTTGGGCCAGGACCATCAGGATACAAACTGTGGAAATTCTTGACAAGGTCTAGGGGGTTGGTAAGGTTGAAAGCTGGTTCCCAAGTTGCTCTTTCTGGGTATTCACCAAATCCTTCCCACTCTAAAGGATACCATAATTTACCTCTCTTGAGTTTTCAGTCCAGAACTTGAGCCACTTCCTATTCCTCTTATTCTTCCACTATGACTGGCAGTGGTGGAAATTGATATTGGTTTGGGATAGTTGATTTCTTAACTGGTTCTAATTAGGACACATGAGAGACGTGGTTAACTGGTCTTTAATACTGTAATAGCTCTATATATAAGTAATAAAAAAATCACCTTTTATTTTAATGTTTTAGTGTTTTTAATGCAGCTGAGGCGGAAAAAAGGGAAGAAGAGGTCTTTTTAAAGCAAAAATCCTTCCTTCTAGTGACCAGATACCTTATATTAGACATTTAATTATGGTACTTGATTTATTTAATCAGTTTTTCAAGGTTTGTTGATGATTACATCATTAGTAAACCTTCTTATCTCATTATTATGCCATTTCTTAGAGTTATTACCATATGATTTGATGACATCATAAGCTTGGAAAAAAATTATTTTCATGCAGATTATTAGCTTTAATAATGAAATACTATTATACACCAGTTCCATCTGTTATTCAACTGTTAAGCTTGAAATAAGCTCAGAGTTAATGATCAAAAATGATCATTTTTAAGCCTAAACTTTAATCTATTTCCACTAACAAAATTAAGAGAGTAAATTCTTATAGCTTGAAACGTCTTTACAAATATTCCAAGAGAATTTGATCAAATCATCAAAAATCTCTTTTTGATGATTTTTCTTGTAACACTACTTTTCTGTTGAAATCTACTATTTTAGAATTCAAACCATGATTTCATGGGGATTTGCCTTGAATATCATGATAAAAAATACCTCATTATTCACATATGAACTATTGGAATATTAATATCCACTTCTTTGAAGTTTGGAACACTTTCCATTTGATGTGGTTAAAAGCTATTGCTCTTTTGTCCAATATCTCCATATAAGTTTCAGCCTTGCTTATAGCTTTCTAAATAAAGCTTATATCTTCATTCTTAAAGTTACCCCGTGGTAACTTTATTTTTGAACCAATGGTTCATCTTGTGTAATTCATAAGATATGAGCTAAAAACCATGAATATTTGAACTGATCATAAAAGTGCATATATTCAGGTTATCTCAGTAAGTATTAGTTCTAAAGATATTACATAAATGTTTCATATATGTAGTTTCCAATGGAAAATACAATTATGATTTTTTTATTTCACATGCTTAGTCATTGGTTTCTGAGATAATAAAGAATTTATGCCTTTTTATGGCATTTTTAATTATTTTAAGATCATAATTTCAATTCTTATTATGAAATGATATTTGGAATGTTGTTTTGTAACCTGTTTGGATATGTGGTCATATCTCAGAGGCTCACAAGGACTCTGCTTAAATCCATAAAGTGATTTTTCCAGTTTCAAACAAGTTCCTTCCTGATGCTAATGCGGATATACTTCAGGATATTGCATAAAGACATTTTCTTCAGGCCTTCCATACAAGAATGCTGTTTTTACAGGCATTTGGTGAATTTCAAGATGCTTATTAATGAAATAAGAAATAATCAATCTTAGCAAATTAAGTCTTCCAGTCAGTAAAAATGCTTCATAGAAGTCAATTCCTTTGATTTGGGAGAAACCTTGAACACACAACCTAGCCTTGTAATTCACAGCCACTCTTTCACTGTTTTTGTTTTCTCTGAACACCCATGTAGATCCCTAAGGATCTGTGTTTTGAGGAATTTCAACCATCTGCTAAAAATATTTTTTTGGTAATGCTTTTTATTTCTTCATTGATAGAATTAATCCATTGAGAAGCTTTTGGATGAGTGAAAGCTTGCTGATAGTTTCCAGGAAGACCATGAGTACTAGTGGAAACATAAAAAGACTTTTTTTATGCCTTTTACCAGTGATAATATTTCTTTCATTGATACTACTTGAAATGTTTTTATGTTCTATTTCAGGAACATTCTTCATAAACCAACCCTTGGAAAAATTCTTTACATCTTTGACTTCTTTGACTGGTAAGGACAAAAGAGGGATATCAGAAAGATCTTATTCAGGGATTTCTCCTGAGGTATCAAGTTATAAGGATCTATAAAAACATAATGAAGAGTTAGGATCAGGCTGATAAATTTCATTATTATTTTACTCATGTATTTCTTTATCTATTCGCTTCTGATTGAGCTGGTCAGTTATCTCATGCACTGAGGATAATGGGGAATTAATTGAGTTTCCAGAGGGAGACAGATATTTAGAGCTAATTATGTTGTCAGCAAATGAACAAGACTTAAAAAAGCTATTAGAACAACATTTAATATTCTGGTCCAATATATCAGGAGGGTGTATTTCAGGAACTTTAAGATTAAAAAGTTCTGGCTTCTCCAAGCCACTCATTTATTTATCAAGAAAGATACAATGATGAGTAATTTGGAGCTTACCTGTTTCAGAATTGAAGACTTTTAAATTGTTGTGTCCTTCTACATATTCTAAATAAATCTTCTTTAGCTCTTGAATTTGTTTTTTAATTTATCTGTTGTGTATTGATATTTATGTAGACCTTGCATCCAAAAGGGTGAAGATCTACATAATCTTCCTTCTGATTGTAAAGTGTTTCAAAATATGTTTTCATGCCAAGCATTTCAGAAGGTGTCCTGTTTAGTAAATACGTTTCAGTAGTGGTTGCCTCCTCCCACCAGACCATTGAGAGCTGATAATTCAAAAACAAACACCAAGTTATTTCCATGGGTGTCCTATTGGCTCTCTTGGAAATTGAATTCTTCTGAGGTGTGTGAGGGTCTGTTGAAATGAATTTAATTCTACTCTCCATTAAATAATTTTCAAATTCTTTGCCAGTGATCTCCCCCCCATTATCTGAGACTATACTTTTTATTTCACAATCAGTCTGTGTTTCAGCATAGATATTGATTATTTTAAATTTTCAAGTGCTTGTGACTTGAGAGTAAGGAAAAATAAATAGCAAAATCAAGAATAACCATCAATAATCTGCAATATGTAAGAACAATTTTTCCTTGATTTTGGAGTGATGGGACCAAAAGGATCCATGCGTACTACCTCTGTAACATTTTTCTGGGAAACTGTTGATAATATTACTATTAATCAACAGTACTATGACTTTACTTATGAAATATAATAATAAAAATTATTATAACCACCATTAATTAGCTAATTAATTAATTATTTCTTTTACTTTTCATACACTACTAGTGATTATAACAGTAAGTAGTAATTTTCTACAAGAAGTATTTAATATTAAAAATTCTTTATTAAAATAATAAAATTATTTTAATATACAATTATCTTTTGCAAGAATAATTATAAATATAATTCTTTAAGAAAACAATTACTAGAGAAAAACTTTAAGAATTAAGACAAAACACTCACTAATACTCCAAGGAACTTATTGAATGATAATACTAGAGGTATTTGATGGGTAATTGTGGATTTGAAGGCTCAAAATTGATTTATAACAGGATTACAGCAATATATAGCTGATTTCTATGACTTCACGTCTTTCTGATTGATTCTGAAATAATAAAACACTTAAGAAAAGATTAACTAATACTTACTTGTTGGTAATAATGTGATGATTTGGAAAAAACAGCAAGAGGATGCCTCTTTTAAGTCTAAGAAAGCTCACAGAGGCCTGCAATAGAGAAAACTGAAAACCCACTGAGTGAGAAAACAGTAATCTTTTTTGGATTAATGATTGCATCATCTGTTGTCATGTAAGATTATGATAATTACTCAATTGATGCTTTTACATGACTACCAAACCAAATATGATTAAGAATAAAAGGAGTAACAACTTTAAATCTTCTTTTATTTCAAGATAAACATTAATTTCTGAAAGTTATCAATGTTATTGTAAATTTAATCACAGGTTTTATTTTCTGTGAATTTTTGAAGATTCAGTATTTCATGTAGAATTATCAAAAATGGACTGTAAGTAAAACTTTGAATTTAACTTATGAAGCTTGAATTTTTTTGGTTTAGTTATGAATCATACTGTTTCCCACTGGTCCTGAAATCTTCAGAAATATTCATCAAGAATTGTTTTTGAATGAATTTTTTAAGGTTTTACCTCATTTCTATGTAGAATTGCAAACAGCACTATATTACTGGTTGCTATGAGGTAAATCAATGGATACTAGTCCAAAAAGGTTTTTAATTACTCTTTTAGGGTTTATATATGGAAAATAATCAAGAATTGACATGGTTACAGGAGTCTAAGTTGCTCTTTACCTCCTTGGCACATCAAAATAGCAGCTTATTTGCTATTTTCTTATGATTTGATAAGATTTTGACTTGGAAACCAAGTTCCCAAAAAGTTTTAGTAACTAATTGGCCAAGATCAGCCATGGATCCAAGCTTTCAAGCTTTCCATGCCTCAGAGGCCTCAGAAGTTGGGTACCCTGGCTCTCTTGGATGTATTTTGTCTCCCTTGACTATTTTCATGTCAAAAATAGAAATTCAGGCTACAAGACTGATATCCACTATGGATGTACCAAAAGTGTATGTAAGAATACCATAATATTAAGTTGCACAAACATGCATAACACTATTCTTAGTGCATATGTAACATGGTATTTCTCACATTCCCATTATTTTGGTGTGAAATTGAGAAAAACAAAAATCTTCACAATTCTTTTATCTGGTATTAATGATGTGGTATTGAAGTATTTTCCATATTAACACCTCTTAGAGTTAATTTAGGATTATTCACTCTATGGAGTTACCCTGAGTCAATATTTGTGTAGAATCCAAATCTGGTCTTAAATCCATGGATTTACTTACTCACAAAAAAGTTATCCATCCTTTCTGAAATAAAAAATGATGAATTTTGAATACATGCATGACTTATGGTTTAGGAATAGTTCAAAATTGATTTTTAAAGATAGTTGTGGCCTATTTGGGTATTTAAAATATACCTCAAGGCTCACAACCTCCAAAAAATACCTTAGTGTTGGAAATGTTCCTCTGAAAGGTAGCCTATGTGCTTTTCATTTTAAACATGCTTTACAGTTCATACCCAAAAGATTAACCAAGGGATATGATTCTGAGGCATATCTTTATCTTGGGTGCACTAGTGCTTGATTAAGCATCATTGGATGTGAATTGGTAGTTACTCTTACCACTACTGGAGAAGTGAGTCAGACCATAATTATATTATCCAAAATGGCATCATTGAATATTAATTTTCCATTTTAGCTGTATAATTTTGCCTTATGACCTTCTCCTTTTAAGAAACATTTCTTTTTAAGGAAAGGAGATAAAGAAATGAGTGGAGAAGTGATGGAGGTTATAACTAAAGAATTTTTGAGATAAAATGGAAAACCAGAGTCTGATAGAATCACAGCAGTACCAAGAGCCTCTGCCACAATGGTTTTTCCATTGGCCAATTGTAATTTGATATTTGTTTTTGTGAGAGATATAAATTTTTCTGTGTTTTTAAAGAGGGAAAATGAGGCTCAACTGTCAAGAATAGCAGAGTTGTATCCTACAGAAGCAGAGAATATGGCATAAGCATGAGGTTCACTTGAATTTTCCTCCTCTTTTTTTTTCTTTATCCTGTTGTAATAAGCCTCCTTTTTTCAGGATACAACTGAAGATATTTTGATTCCTAATGCATTGCCATTGGGTTATGTTTTCCTCTAAAACATCTGACCTTCTTTCCTTGTACCCTTAATTCTAGTGGTTCTTCTTTGACTACGTTTTCATTTTGTTGTGTAATGGCAAGTTCTATTTGAGAAAACACCTCTTCCAGTGTTGGCATGTGTCTGGAAATTTTGTGGATTGGTAAAAATTGTTTGCGACAAACTGGAGCAAGGAAGGAAGTATCTTTAGGGTGTAAAAAGTTAAGCTTTGAAGTATTATATCTTTTTCAAATAGCTGAGGTACCACCATTAAAAGTTGATTTACGAGGACTCGGAATTTATTTAATGTAGAGAAAACGGATTTCTCTGCCATTCTTAAATTAAAGATTTTAGTAATAATGTTAGAGCAATTTTCTGCCGAAGTGGCAGCATATTGTTGTTTGATTTTTTTCCCACAAAGTAGGTGGATTATAATCAACACTGTTTTGATCATAGAAGTTGTTCACATTTTCCTCATCTAGATGAGATACTAGCCAGTAGAAGATGTTTTCACCTCCTTCCCAGAAGACGTAAGCTTCTTCCTCTTCTGCCTTATCTCTTGGAAAGTTTTTTATCCAACTACCATCAAGAAAACAGTCTAGAATTCGCACTCTGAATGCAAAGTATATGCTGTTTTGCCATTTCAGGTAGTTGTTACCTGTGAGGGATTAAATATTTGTGATTTTCTCCATTGTTTGAGAAAGAGTTTGGTGAACTAAATTTCGGACTAGTCCGGTTTTGAGATAGGAAAAGTTTTTGCTTGTCATTCTTGAATTTTCTTTTTTAAAGAATAGCATGATTTGTACTATACTGAGTCTCTCTTTTTATTAAAGGAGCGCTGGGCCCATAACCTGTGAAGTTTAAGAAAGTTAACTGAGAGAAAAATTACTATCCCGAATAAATAAGGAGAAAGAGTACAACATAAGTTGTTGAGGTATTTATACCCAACAAATACAAGATAATAATTGTGACAGTATTACAAAACAGCTTTCTTAACTTCACGGTGATAAATACATGGAGTTGAATCAGTTATTTACAACGGGCTCAGAGATGACATTTTCAGTGACGATCATCATCAGAGAATTGATTTTAGCTATCATAACGCCATGGTGATTCTTCAAATCTTGACAATTAAACCAAAGAATACCCATTTGGCCATGGATATTGGTACCAAAAGTTCTCACTACAAGGTAATTTTTTTCATGTCATCCTGATATCAATGGTTTTTATTTCAAAAAATATTTTTAGATTCCATCAATGGAGTCTCATTATATATTTTTTTGTTTAAAATTTCCAAAAATACATCGTTCAACTATATTTGCCCATTTAATTTTCAAGAAATATGAAATTCTTTGTGGGGTTCTTCCAGAGCTTAATTTTTTATTTTTTTGTTTAAAATTTCCCGAAATACATCTTTCAACTATATTTGCCCATTTAATTTTGAAGAAATATGAAATTCTTTGGGGGGTTCTTCCATAGCTTAATTTTTTCGTAATAAAAAATAAAGTACAAAAAATGAAAATAATTGAAGTTGAAGGAAAAAACACATAATTGCTTATATGAACTTACCAATTTCTTACTATCCTTATTGAAAATTGATTTCTTGTTTTTAACCCAATAATATGAATAAAACTCAACTTTTTGTCTTATTTTCAACCTAATGCACTTTACTTATTATTATCTAGTTGCCTTTTTGTATATTTTATTTTCAAAATATCAATTTCATTTCAAAAAATCAATTCATTCAAGAGTATGTTTGGTAATGATGTATAAAAAAAGGAAATCTTAGTTCTTATCATCGTAGTTATCATTATCGGTATCAATATTCATAAAAGGACACCAATTGAATAATAATTAAAAAATTGAAAAAAGTCAATAAAAAAGGCAGTTACTAATATGGGGATTCTCTTCGTCAACGTGATTGGAAGATAATTTATGAAGCAATCATAGCTTCATTGGTTTATCTTAAACTTCGAAATAGGCTTGAAACTTTTTTTCCTTTTTTTATCATAACCTCATTGGTAATAGTTTGAAAGAAAAAAGAAGAAATAAACACTGCAAAGACCCATGATTTCCATGACAATATTTGCGTTTTTTGAAGTAAAAATTCCACTCTTCTATTGTTAAACCAAAATCTTCAAGTTCCCTTTTAACAGCTCAGCAATAACTTGAAAGCTTAAATAGAACCCCTGGGGAAAAGTGCGTTATTGTACTCGAAATTTCGATCAATTAGTAAAACATGTTTGCTACATATCATGTATTTTGAGTCGTAAGATACATTATGCGGACAGTAATTTAACTCATAAGCATCCAAAACATCAGGAAGCTAGGAAGTATATGTTGGACGAGTTTATTCATTTATCTGTAGTAACTTTTTGATTATCTGTTAATGTTACCAAGCTACCATTTGAGTTACGAAGGTTTTGGCTTTTTGAATGATGCTTATGTTGCCAAAAATCGGCGCTTAGCGGCTGGGCTGGATGTAAACTTTGTGAGCAGCTTGGAAATCTTTGCAGTTCAATGTTAAAACAGTTATGTGACCTCGAAGAAGCTATCGGACAGGAAATTTCGCGAGCGTTTAGCGGAGATTTTGAGTGGCCCCAGAAACTATTTGAAAGGATTTTGAAAAAGCAGAAGGCCATTGAAGTGAGAGTTGCACTATAGAAACATATGGCCCAAAGGCTAAAAAACACTTGGATCGCTCTGGTCCAGGTTACCCCAAAGAGATCATTAAGCGAATTAAAACCACTGCTGACAGCCCAAGCGCTATAAGTAGTACTGAGTATTGCAGGATAAAAACAAAAACGAGAAAAGTCAATTTGATGTACTTCAGAGGAAAGCTTTTTGATTGGCATTCACGCCGAAATAAAAATGAGATTTCATGCCAAATTATGTTTTAGCAAAAAGACTTTGTGAGCACCTTATGATCCAGAGTGGTCTATTTTTCCAAAGGGCGGCGACTAACCAAACGCAAAAAGCAAAGAGTTGGTGAGCTCGAAGGACATGTTCAAGTTACAAAGAAAAAATTCCTTACTTTCCCTCTTGGTTGTCTTTATGATTGCCACATAAAAAAAAGTCAAGCTCAACCCTAATAACAACAAGCCTAACAAACCTCCGACTCCGAAAAAGACCTCGCCCAAAGTGTCGTTTAGTAATATATTTTTAGAATCAGCAAAGCTTTGAGGAATCAGTGATATGGGATCAGCTGTTAAGAATCCTAGGATATTGGACGCGCCCAGACTAGCTCAAAATGACCTACATAGTCCGTGAAAGTCCACCCAAACCCATCAAAGTGTCCGCGCAGAAAGCTGTTTTGAGGAGGTGGTTAGAGGGGAGACCCAAATCAGAGGAGGATGACGAAAGCAAACAAACCGTTGAGTGCCACAAGGAGGAGCGAGGAAGGTAACTTTATGTTTTGGATTATGTTAGTTTGAAGTTGGCAAAAAGACGCAGCTCAAGTAGCGGCTTACTAAATCTTTAACGTGATGACTATAAAGCACTATTGCCAAAGAGTACATGGTCTAATTTGGATGTAAACAAAAGAAAAAGGTTATTTTAAGTCTAAGTGGAAGGTTTATAGTTAAAACATTCTTACAAAGTAGAAAGCTGTCAAAGCAAGTCCCAAGCCAGCAAAGAGATATCCTATTAACAAAACACTCAATGCACTAGGGGCTTGGAAGGGCATTATGTTCAAAAGCTGGGTAGCTATGATTCCCACTAAAATGATGGGAAGTGGAAAAAAGCAGGCGCTTGATGGCATGTCGTCCAATGTATGTGGCCTCCGAAACCAAATTAACCAATATGGTGCTAAGATACTGATTTGGCAAGGCGCCTACCAAGATTAGATTATGACTTGGCGAGCGAATCATTCTATACTTCATACTAACCTAATCGATATAAGGGTATATGTGTGAAAGATACACAGGGCGCTTTTCCATTCCATCCAACCTGAGTAGATCCCGTACCTAAAAGAGCCAATTACAATTGTTGCTCTTGAAATGTGATATTGAAGCCCAATTTTATTTTAAAAAACCCTCAGCCAAAGCTGAGTTTTTTTTCGAGTGATTAGGGCAATGAAAGGAGCATACAAATGAATTAACAATAATGGTAGAAAAGACTGGTCGTGATGATTTTCAAAGAGATTTTGCAAGCGCTTAGGGTGTCGTAGGTATTGGGTTGCTAAAGGCAATATCAAATGAGCATCATGACTTTCTCTAGACCTCAAATAAATTTCCAAGAATTAAATGCTTACAGAAAAGTAATATGTTGGAACAAAATGACATGACGCTGACTGAGGAAAAAGAGATACGTAGGGTGTAAGAAGCTTTGAGAATGCCTGGCGCATGCATAGGCGTATGGAGGCGCAACCAGAATGCTGAGGATAAGTAAAAAGACATAACGAGAGTGAGACTTGCCAAAGTAAAAGATGATTTCAAAACACATCTTTAGCTTTCCAGTTTGGTTGGTCAAATCAGCCAAAATGGCGTGGATCTATGAGGATGGGCGAAATCAGACAGAATTTCAAACTTTCCAAAAGCTGAGTTGGGAAACCTACACAACCTGCACCAAGGCCGACCGAGAAAGAGGACCATGCCCAATCATGCACCAACTTGGAGCCCTGGGAGCCAGGATTTTGCTGGCCAGCCGGAGCTCTGCCCGTTGGCAGATTAGTAGAAGGCATAGGACGAGTGCCGAAGGGAGGATTAAAATCTAAGGGGTCAGCCCATGAACGCTGATGGGGACTTGCTCCGAAGTTCTTAGGCTGAATCTCGGGAGGCGGTTGGATTGGGTGAGTTGAGGATTCCTGATAGGAAACAGGCATATTGAAAGCAGGACAAAGGAGCCCTGGCTTGGACTAGTCGATGACGAGTGGGGGATTGCCTCCGCCACCGTTGGCAGGACACCCAGTTACTTAAGTGCAAGAGCTCCAGGGGATGCTTGGCGTGACGTTTTGGAGTCAGTCAAACAAATCAAGGCCTTCAAGATTTCTGGGGTGAATGCTTAAGCTTCTACAGCTTTCAAAACGCGTCAGAGGATCATCAGATTCGTCACCACATCACCCTGAGCACATTCCAAGGATGACGACTAAAATCTGAAGATTAAAATCTGAGAAATCTGACGCTGGAACTTGGACGCCGCTTGTTGGCCACAAGAAAACTCAGCCAGCCGCCTCTTAAGGTCCACCAGCAAGCCAGCCCGGCTAGGTCTTGTGCCAGAATCTACGTGCAGTCACAATGTGCAATAATCTTGTGGCCTGTGGTCACAGGGTGCGCAGTGCCCGGCTGCGGCACCCCCAAGGCATCCCAGCAGCCCAAATTCATAAATTGGCCCACTGTCTGCTGTCTGCTTTGAGCAACGAGCCAACGGACTGGGATTAGGCTAAGGCAAGATTAGTGGATGCTTGTTTGGGACTGAAAATTTGATGATGAGAAATCTTCTGATCACATCTCAGGCTCTCTCGATTTCCGCTTTGGGCTCCCGTCTTTGGCTTTTTTTGAATAAATTGGCCAGAATGTTGTGGTAGAAAATAATTAGAATTTGTTTTGGGAAATTCAAATCTCTTCATTTTCAGCTACAACTAATTACTCAGTAAACTCAAATTATCAAATTAGATTCTATGCGTCATTAATTGGTCAAATTACTTGCCATTAAATGCAAATAATGAAGATTTAGTCAAGATGAAATACCATAATGTAATCACAAATTTTTGAAAAAAAAGGAAAAACTAAATCTGTACCCCTAATAACTACTCTAATGGGAATATATACTTATCTTAGCATCCTCAAAACAATAAAGTCTCAAATCAGATAGCTTTAATGTTTTGAATCCCTTCACCGCTAAAAAGGATTAAATAGCTCAAAAATTTTCTCAAATCAACTATTACCTATGTAAGCTTTAACATCCGAAAAAAAAGCACAAGGTACCCAAATTCAAGTCTTATTATTAAATTAAGATTTCATAATAGTGATCACATATTAGCCTCAATTCAGACTGTATTAAATAATTTGGAAATTAATAAAGTTGCCTTACCCAAGCAACCAAGCCTTTTCATATTATTCATCCATTGGACGGCTAGATATCAGGGGATCGTCTCACAACTCAGTTATATGAGAATTCTTAGTAATGGTTGATGGTGGACAAAGTCAGAGGAGCTGATGAGGCTCCAATAGTAACAGAATTTACGCCCACTATATATTTTCCTTAAAGGAAAGTTCAATTTACAACCACGTTCCTTGCGAGCTCGTTGTTGTCCTTGTACCTTTCCTTGTCCCAAAAATGCTATCTGTTAACTATGCCTTGAGTTTTGAGTTTGAACAAAGAAAAAAAGATTGGATTTGTGAGAAATTTCAAGATCTAGGTAAAAAATGGCTTGTATGGAAGCTTTATTTATATTAAAATTATATTTATAATCATGTTATTTTTAACTCGTGGTACGATAAGCTGGAGATACTTTGATTTCTAAAACGTTTTCATTGACAGATGGAGAAACCTATAAATATAGGCATTTGTGAGTTCCACTTTTTTTATAGAACATTCAATCATTAAAACATAAGTCGGTGAGACAAGGTAAAATACAGTTTTTAGGGACAAAGGTATTGAGACAAATTAATTAAGCTTTTAAAAAGGGGCCAAGAGATTGTATAATTTGTGGAAGAGTATGAGGATAACAAAGATTTCACAAGGAGAGTGGATCTATATTGAGCTCCTCTTTGTGAAAAATACTTGGTAGATATATAACCTTTTATAGCCTCATCATCTCCTTTTCCAACTTCTTCCATCATCAACCATTACTAAAAAAATCCCATATGAATGAATGGTGAGAAGATTTCTCAAATATTATTACTTGAGCTAGAGTGTATACCCTGATATCTGGAAGGTAAACAGAGGAATTAATGTGACAAGGTTTTTTTATTTGAGGGAAGCCACTTGAGTAGCTCTAGAATTATTTAAGCTTATATATGATAGAGGGTTTCAAAATTATCACATTATGCATTGATTATATCTATGATAGGGGATTTCAAAGCTACCAACTATCAAATTAATCAAATTCAAGATTTTTTAATCAAACTTCAGATGATTTAAAAGGGGATCAATTTTTTAAGCACAAAATATCATTATTTTTTTCTGATTCAAGCCAGCTAAAATTTGATTACATTTGAGCTTTTTTTTTGGAGAAATTTAAGATTTTTGTTTCTTCTTTTCTGGATAAAATTAATTTTTTTTATTATCTTACAAGAAAAACTTGTTCAAAGAAGCTTAATTTCTCACCTATTCTTTTTGTGAACCTTTGAGATATGACCACATACCCAAAAAGGTCACAATAAATATTTAAAATAATTATACATTAAAAATAATTACCTTAAAGCTACAAAAATGCCATAAATAGGCATAAAACCTGGTTTAACTCAAAGCCCAATGAATAAACATGTAAAATAAATTGTACCATTGGATTCCCCATGGTAAAATACACATATACCATCTTTATGGCATATCTGTAAAGTCAATATTTAATGAGTTTTAAGTAATAATACCTTATAAAAGACACAAATACTTAATTATTTCAAATACCAATGAAACAACATGTAGAATAAATGGTACCATTGGATTCTCCATAGAAGTCCACACATAAAACAATCAGGAAGCTAATCTCCAATGTCAATACTTAAGGAGTTAAGCTGAATATATGCACTTTTTTGGTCAATGCATATATTCAAGGATTTCAGCTAATATATTTTGAAATATACATGATATAGTGATAAACCAAAAATAAAGTCACCACATAATTACTGTAGAAATACAGAAATGAACTTTATTTCACAAGTTATAAATAAGGTTAAAACCTGTAAGGGATTATTGATTAAAATCAATAGAGCTGTTGACCACTTTGTTGTGAAAGTGGTCCAAACTTAAAAAAAGTAGACAGTTGAATTCTATTGGTTCATTTGTGAAGAATGATGTATTTTATATTATAATATTCAAGGTATAACCCCTTGAAATCATGGTTTGAATTTTAAAATATCAAATTTCAACAGAAAAGATGAGTTACAAGAAAAATCATCAAAAATAGAGTTTTGATGATGTAATAAAATGCTCTTGGAAGTGTAATACAAACATGCCAAGATATCAGAACCCACTCTCAGAATAGCTGTAGCGTGTATAAATTAAAATTTATTAATGATCAAAGTTTAAGCTTAAATTTGATCATTTAAGATCACTCACTGTAATGTTATTTTGAGTTTAACAGTCATATAAGTGATAAAAATGGTGAATACTATTAGAATATGATTAAAACTAATAGAATCCAAAAAGCTTAGGATTCTGACAAGCCTATGATTTCATCAAACTTAGAGTTATAGTGATAACTCTAAATAATGGCGTAATTATGAGGTATGTAAGGTTTGACTATGAAACAATAAGTAAAAATTACTAATTTATTACTTATTGTACTCTGAATGTCCTTATGAATTGAATAAATAAGATTAAAAATATAATAATAATAAATAATAATTATTATTATGGCGTAAAATAATTATATTATTAAATAAATATAATAATATAATTTATATTATGAAAATATAATATAATAAATAAATATATTAATATAAAATAATTAATATATTTAAAAAGCTCTTTATTATTGTTACCAACAAATAATAAAGGCGTAAAAAATTGCTTTTTATTAATAAAAAACAATTAATAACAATAATATTACTAATATTAAAGTTATGAATTAATATAAATACTATTTATATTAATTAGAGAATTATTAAGAGAGTAATAATAGAGAAATTATTATAATAAGAGAAATTAACCTACTTTTAACACTTAATATAATAATTTTGAAATATTTTACGCCAAAAAAATATAAATACAACCTTTTCAAATTGTATTTACAATAAAAACAAAGAAAATTACAAATTATTCTGGATTTTTACGTGGAAATGAGTTTTTAGAGAGATTTTTAACAAAAACAATTAAATAAATGATTTAATCACGTCAAAATAGATTATTATAACAAGGTGGTCTTTGGTATTTAATAATATAATAGTTTTATATATAAAGAATAAAGAAATTACCTTTGATTTAATTGATTTAATGTTTTTGATGCGTCTGAGGGGAAAATAGAGTAAAAAGAGCTCTATTTATAGTAAATACCTCCCTCCTAGAGTCCAACAGGCTTCTAGTAGACGTGTACTGATCATACCCACTGGAATTGATCAATATTTTAAGGTTTGGAGATGATTACATCATTATCAAACCATATTACATCATTATTACACCATTATTTAGAGTTATCACTATAACTCTAAGTTTGATGACATCAGAGGCTTGGCAGAACCCCAAATTTCGTGGATTTTATTAGTTTTAATCATAAACTAATAGTATTCACCAATTTTATCACTCTTAAGACTGTTAAACGTAATTTAAGGTTACTGTGAGTGATCATAACTGCTCAAATTAAGCTCAAACTTTGATCCTCAATAACGTTTAAGATTTACATGCTACAGCAATTCAAAGAGTGAATTCTGATAGCCTGGCATAACCTTATTATTCTGCCAAGATCTCTTCATTACATCATAAAAACTCTAATTTTGATGATTTTTCTTGTAACTCATCTTTTCTGTCAAAATTCAATATTTTAAACTTCAAACCTTGGTTTCAGGGGGTTATACCCTGAATTTAATAATAAAAATTACATCATTATTCACGAATGAACTAGCAGAATCCAACTGTATACTTTCTTTTAAGTTTGGAACACTTTCACAACAAAGTGGTCAACAGGTCTGTTGATTTTTATCAATATTTCATCATAGGTTTTAACCTTGTTTATAATTTGTAAAATAAAGTTCATATCTGTGTTCTTACAGTAATTACGTGGTAACTTTATTTTTGGTTCATCATTCTATCATGTATAGTTTAGGAGATATTAGCTATGATCCTTAAATATATGCGTTGACCAAAAAAGTGCATATATTCAGGTTAATTCCTTAAGTATTAACTTTGAAAATTGGCTTATTAGTTGTTTTATGTGTGGAGTTTTGTGGGGAATCCACTGGTACAATTTATTTCACATGTTGTTTCATTAGCCCTTGAGATAAATAAGGCTTTATGGTTTTTATAAGGTATTATACCTTATAACTCATTAAATATTGACTTTACAGATATGCCATAAAAATGGTATATGTGTATTTTACCATGGGGAATCCAACGGTATAATTTATTTTACATGTTGATTCATTGGTTTTTAAGTTAAACCAATTTTTGTACCAATTTATGGTATTTTTTTGTATATTTAAGTAATTATTTTTAATGTATAATTATTCTAAGTAATTTTAATATAATTATATTAAAGGTATAATTATTCTAAGTCTTTTTTTGTGACCTTATTGGGTATGTGGTCATATCTCAAAGGCTCACATTCCCTACCACCAAAAAAGATTGTACCACAATCTGATATGTGTGATTAGGGTATCATCCACTGTCCTACCTCTTCATTAGACTTTACCAGTCCTGAAGATCAATAATGCTTGATTTTGTTATTCTTTAGGTTTTCTTTCATGTCTAAACCTCCTCAGTAGTTTATCAGCATTTGTTATATCTTTCTCAAGTAGCCATTCATCTTCTTGAGTTGGATTTCTATACCTTACAAGGTATTCTCTTTCTTTTTTGTTCCTTGTCCTTCTTTCTTTAAGGACTTTTACAATTCTTTTTTCTTCTCCTTCTTCCAAAGGGGGAATTTCAAGTGGGGGTTTATTTCTTAGTGGAAATAATTCCTTGTCACTTGAGCTGTAAGGTTTTATAAGACTTACAGGGAAAGTTGGGTGTTTATTCATTAAATCACCTGTAAGTTTCAATTGTACAGCATCGGGTCCATGAAGTGCTTTTACCATAAATGGTCCTGCAAAGGAATCTTTCAATTTCTTTGGTCCTTTTATGTTATTAAAGTTGAGTGTTGATACTGATACCAAATCTCCTATTTTGAAGTCAGGTGGTTTATGACTTTTGTCCCATCTTTTTTTTGCATATTTGAAAGAGTCTTGCATGCATCTGTTTGCATGGTGTCTTGCTTTCTCAAGCATTATCTTAAAGCTGCTTGCTGTTGGATGTATGTCCACTAAGTCCTTTTTGAGGGTATCATAAGGAAGTCTTGGATTCCAACCTTTCTCTAGCATTGCTGGTGTTTTGCCAGTAGAAGAATGGATTGATGTCTTATATGCCAGTTCAAGTGCTGGTATTAGTGTACACCAATCATGGGTGAAACCATCAGAATCTTTGAATTCTAGCCCATAAGCACAGAATCTTCTGATCATGTCCTCTAAGGTCTGTATCATTCTTTCTGCTAAACCATCAGTTTGGGGATGGTAAGCTGTTGAGAATGATAGCTTTGTCCCAAATAAGTTATGGAGATTTGTCCATAATGCTGAAGTGAACTTTGTGTCTCTGTCACTTATAATATTTTGGAATACGCCTGTGTGGCTAATGACTTTATTCCATATCATTATGGCTGTACCCATAGCTGTGTCATCTTTATGACATGGTAAGAACATGGGAGTTTTACTGTACCTGTCAACTAACACTAGACATGCATTATAGCTCCTGTCTCCTCCTGGAGGTAGTGCTGTTACCCAATCCATATGAACTATTTCCCATGGGGATTTTGGTTCTTGGATTTGGATCATCATTCCAAATTTCTTTCCTGTGGCTCTGTTGGCTTTTTGACATCTGTCACAGGTTTTGAAGTACTCTGCAACATCTTTCTTCCAATTTGGCCACCAAGAGCAGGTTTTCACCCTCTCTAGTGTCCTATCTTCTGAGAGATGTCCAGATGCAACACTATCATGACACTCATGTAAAATAGTGTTTATTAGTGTTCTATCTGTTAAGACCATAACACATGTGTGTTTTGTTCTATGGTAAAGGATTCCATCAAGGAGGTGGAATCTTCCTTCATCATATGCCTTTTTCCATATTTCATCTAGTTTTGATGAAAGTGATGGATCTTTGCAGTCTTTCATTAGAAGTTGGCTTAAGATATGGCAATTTTTGTCTGTCTTATAGCTTTCTTTAACTTGGTTAAAGAATTCTGTGCCTATGTCTGTGACACATATTCCTTCTATATGGTGCTCTTCTTGTGGTACCCATGCTGGATTGTCAGGGGTATTTGCTAAAGCCCATCTGCTAAGACCATCTGCATTTTTATGAATATCTCCAGATTTATGTACAACAGTCATATTTCCTCTATATTCTTGGATAGCAATTTGCCATCTCAGCAGATGTCTATTTGGAGTCTTCATATTTAATAGTGATTTCACATCATTACAGTCTGTGATTACATCAAATACTGTTCCATCCAAATAATAATGCAGTCTTTCTAAGGCCCACACTAGGCATAAGCATTCCATTTGGCTTGCTCCATACCTTGCTTCTGTTGGCTTTATTTGCCTTGAAATGAAACAAATTGGTCCTTCCACTGGTTGATCATTGATAATTTGTGTTTGGTGAAGTGCAGCACCTAATCCTTCTCCACAAGCATCAATGTATAGTTTGAAAGGTAGTTTCCAATCTGGCATTAGAAGAAATGGGGCATTTGTTAGTGAATTTTTCAATTCTTCATATGCCTTGACCCTTTATTCAGTCATTTCATAAACTGTTTGTTGGTCACATAATTTATATAAGGATTTGGCAATTTTTGCAAAGTCCTTTATATGCTGTCTATAGTAACCAGCAAATCCTAAAAATGATTGCATTTCTTTTTTGGTTTGAGGCATTGGTTTGAGTAGTACTGCTGCTACTTTATTTTTGTCTATGCCTAGACTAAGTCCAGATACAACATGTCCTAGTGCTTTTAGTTCACTATATGCAAAATGACACTTTTTCAAGGAAATTTTCATATTCACTTGGACTTTTTTTTTAGTACCCTTTCTAGTCTTGTAAGGTTATTTTCCCAAGTTTCTGAGCAAACTATGATATCATCAATATAGATAATTAACCATCCTTCTGATAATTCTTCAGGGAATATGGTATTCATCATTCTTTGATAATGGGAAGGTGCATTTTTTATCCCAAATGGAATTCTTAAGTATTCAAAAATTCCACAATGGACTATTATTCTTAGTAGTTTCTTGGCATTGTCTGTTAAAACATTTTGATGAAAACCCTTAAGAGCATCCATAGCTGTGATGAACTTAGCTTGTGACAATTGGGTCAATGTCTCATGGATTCTAGGTATTGGATATCTGTCTGGAATGGTATAGGTGTTCAGGGCTCTGAAGCCTCCTACCATCCTTGATTTTCCATTATGCCAAGTTATAATGACAGGTGTAGTAACTTCTACTTGTTCATTATGTCCAACCTTTCTTAATACTCCAAGGTCCATTAATTCTTTAATGTGCACCTCTAAGGCTTCTCTAGCCCTTGGCCTGGCTGGATAAGCAGGTCTTCTTAATAAAGGTGGGTAAGGCTTTTCTACATTAAGAATTATATCCACTTCATGTCCAATTATGGCACCTAGTGGCTCTTTGTCAGTTTCAAAGGCATTTTTATACTTAAATAAGAGGTCAATCAATTTTTCTTTCATTTTTTCTGTTAATTCTTGATTGAATTCTGCCTCTTTAAGTTGTTCAGATATAAAAAGTTCTTTTTCTGGAATTCTTTCTTCCTTCTTAATAACTGTGATTTGTTTTTTGTTATTTAAGAATCCAAACTTTTGTCTTTTGTTATCTCCTATGGTAAAATATCTGTCTTTTTGGTTGGAGATATCCATACCATAGATTGATAAGTAGTCATTCCCAAGTATGAAATGATTACTAGTACAGTTGTCCATTACTACAAACTCTACTTTAATTCTGACACATTGTGAGGGATAAGGAAAAATTAGTGTTAAATCAATTATTCCAAGGGGCTTCATGCTCTCACTTGCACTACTAAATTTGACACCTTGTATTGGCATAAGTTTTTCTTGCCAGTTTGGGACAATGGTTTTTAAATAACTTTTTCCAACACAAGTGCAATATGCTCCTGTATCCAAGTTAACTTTTCCTTCTTGGTTATCAACCATAACAATACTTATACTTGATTTTCCAGCTGTATATCCCATTCCTCTTGCAGGTTTGGTTCTATACATTTTAGCATCTTGTATGTTTGTCAGGTTTGTGTCAGATGTTCCAACTTGTGGTAAGTTTGAATTAACATCCAGTACTTCATGAATTATATCAATATTATTAATTTGTGCATTAATTATATTGATTTCATCACTTTCAGAGCTTTCTGACTCTTCTGTCTCTTTTTCAGAGTCAGATTCCTCTTCTTTGTCATTGTGGTTTTCTGTTTCCAAAATTTCATTAATCTTTGCTTTTTTAAGGCAATTATTGGCTAAGTGTCCAATACCTCCACATTTATGGCATTTTCTTTGCTCATTATTGTTGGATGTATTGGGCTTAAAGGATTCTTTTGATTTATCTTTTTTGATAAATGGTTTATTTGGGCTTTTAATGTCCAATTTTTTTCCAAGTCCTGCCAATTTTTGTTCTTGTCACTATATCTTCTAGTGCACTTATATACTCTTCTGTGGAGCATGGTTCTATACATCTGCTTCTTAGGGCATGTTCTAGTTCCCCTCCACATTTTTTAAGTATTTTCATGTGCACCATCTTTTGTGACATTTCTGGGTACAGTGCATTAAGCCTTTCAACTTGTTTCAAGAACCAAGTTAAAGGTTTGTCTTTCTCTGGGTCAAAGAAAGAGTTTTCAAATGCATTTTCTATCTTATACCTCCAGGCATCATTTGCCCACTTGGTGATTATTTCTTGTTTCCACCAAGACCAGGTATTTTTACCATTTGTTTTCTTATGCCATAATACCATCTTTTTGCAGATTTCTCAAACAATGAATGTAATCTTGCAGTGATTAATTCATCTTGTATGGCATAGTCTTCTTGTAACATGTCAATTGTTTTAATAAATGACATGTGGTCATATTCACCTTCTCCTGTGAATGTTGGCCATTCCTTCAATTGAGGTTCTTCCTTCATTAAGACTTGGTTATTATCTTGGTGACTCAAGTCTGTTATGAAAGGATTTGATAATTCCTCTTTTGTTTTAACAGGGCTTCTTATATGAGAAAATGGAGTTGATAACTTTGGCATATTTAAATTAGCCTCATTAATTTTATCCATTTTGTCAGTAATAAGCCTTATTTCACTCTGAATATCATTTTTCAGATGCATTCTTGCTTCATAACTTTTTTCCACATGGTCCAAAAGTAATTTTTGGTGTGATGAAGTCTTTTCTTCAAATATTTCTACAGAAATACTTAATTTATTTAATTTTTCTGTAAGATTGTCAATACTCACATCATAATTGATTGTAAAAGTCTTGTCTTTGATATCTTTTATGTATTTATACAATTCTTGTTGTCCTTGTATTAATTTTTGAGTATTGTCAATTAAATTCTTTGGTTTATTATTTTCAACAATAAACTTAATGTTGTCAATTTCTTTCTTGTTTTGCACAACAATTTTTGTTAAAGAAGATAAATTGTTATTTATTTCTTGTAGTGATAATAAACTATCTTTAATTTCTTTTAGAGGCAATATACTATTTTTAATTTCTGTTAAAGTATTTCCAACATCTTTGGACAAGGTTATTTCTTTGGGAAATGAGGTTGTCTCATTCTTTGCTCTTCCTTGTCCTTGAATTCCATCAAGGTTCTGGCCATGTTGAAAACATTGTCCATGGCATCCTTTTGGATTCTTGGGATCCTGTAGCTTGGGGAATATGGTTTCCTCCAATGCTTTTTCTTGTTCTTCTTCCCTTCTTGGGGCTTGCTGGTAGAAGCTACTGGGGCTTCTTCCTTGGTTGCCTCCCTCTTTTTGGAGTGGTAATTCTTGATTTCTTTGATTTGAGGTTTGGATGACAGTGGATTCCATCCATTGGAGTATTTCACTATCTCCTCCTCTTTGAGGAACTTTTTCAGGATGTGCCAGGAGTTCATCACTCCTTGGTGTATTTGAGGCAGCATTTCCCAATCTTTGTCCTTGTACACTGTGTAATACTGCTTGTACTGGCTCATGTAGATGTCTATTTGAGCCCTCTGAATGTGATTTGTACCTATTTGAGTTACTCATACTTAGCTCCAATTCGGGTTCAGATATCATGGGCATTTCTGGGACTTGCCTTTGGGATAAGGCACTTCCTTGTGTGGATTCTGTTCCACTGGGGATATTGCCCTTTCTTTTCCCTTTTGAGGGATAAGTTCTACCTCTGAGTCCAGCTCCATCTGATTGGATGGAGTATTGGGAACCTCTTCTGGTAGTCATAATTCAAGAAAATAAGAAATAAAAGTATTTTAGGATAAAAATTCTTTTTATGGCAATTATAAAAGCGGTGCTCACCTTCAGAGTCTTGAATGGTGGGTCCTGGAAAGTCTAATTCCTTACCTTTCTTTCTTTTGTTGATAACTGGTGTTGGAGAACTTTGACAAGTTTCTTCCACCAATCTCTCAACAGTATCTTGGTTGTCTTCTGTTGGGTTATCTTCAAACACTAAAAAAGACAAATAAATATAACTCTTTTTATAAGAAGTGTTATTTTTTTGGTAAGATATGGCAATTTTCCATGTAGAAATTGCTTTTATATCTTTAAAAACTTGAAATGAATAAAGAAATGAATAAAAATTAATAAAAAAATAACTTTTTTTTTTATATTGGTTTTTTAATATTTTTTATATTTTTATTTTTAAAGAATAAAATAAAAAATGAATATGATTCTTTTACAAAATTAAATTATAGAAAATTATTTTCAACTTATAAATTATCTTTTTTAATCACTAGAGTCACTCAAAGAAAGTTCTTGCAAGTCTAAGGATGTGAAAAAACCACGTGTAAGACAGTACAATTGCTTTCCAAATGCCTCAATAGCTTTTAAAATCAATAAAATATAAAATTACTATATAATTTTATGATTATAAATATAATTTATTATTGGATAAACCCAATTAGAATCTTTTTAAAGGTCTTTTAAGTAAATATCACGGCCAGGCCCCCAAATGTAAGGTTTGACTATGAAACAATGAGTAAAAATTACTAATTTATTACTTATTGTACTCTGAATGTCCTTATGAATTGAATAAATAAGATTAAAAATATAATAATAATAGATAATTATTATTATTATGGCATAAAATAATTATATTATTAAATAAATATAATAATATAATAAATAAATATATTAATATAAAATAATTAATATATTTAAAAAGCTCTTTATTATTGTTACCAACAAATAATAAAGGCGTAAAAAATTGCTTTTTATCAATAAAAAACAATTAATAACAATAATATTACTAATATTAAAGTTATGAATTAATATAAATACTATTTATATTAATTAGAGAATTATTAAGAGAGTAATAATAGAGAAATTATTATAATAAGAGAAAATAACCTACTTTTAACACTTAATATAATAATTTTGAAATATTTTACGCCAAAAAATATAAATACAACCTTTTCAAATTGTATTTACAATAAAAATAAAGAAAATCACAAATTATTCTGGATTTTTACGTGGAAATGAGTTTTTAGAGAGATTTTTAACAAAACAAATTAAATAAATGATTTAATCACGTCAAAATAGATGATTATAACAAGGTGGTCTTTGGTCTTTAATAATATAATAGTTTTATATATAAAGAATAAAGAAATTACCTTTGATTTAATTGATTTAATGTTTTTGATGCGTCTGAGGGGAAAATAGAGTAAAAAGAGCTCTATTTATAGTAAATACCTCCCTCCTAGAGTCCAAAAGGCTTCTAGTAGACGTGTACTGATCATACCCACTGGAATTGATCAATATTTTAAGGTTTGGAGATGATTACATCATTATCAAACCATATTACATCATTATTACACCATTATTTAGAGTTATCACTATAACTCTAAGTTTGATGACATCAGAGGCTTGGCAGAACCCCAAATTTCGTGTATTTTATTAGTTCTAATCATAAACTAATAGTATTCACCAATTTTATCACTCTTAAGACTGTTAAACTTAATTTAAGGTTACTGTGAGTGATCATAACTGCTCAAATTAAGCTCAAACTTTGATCCTCAATAACTTTTGATATTTACACGCTACAGCAATTAAAAGAGTGAATTCTGATAGCCTGGCATAACCTTATCATGCTTCCAAGAGATTTTCATTACATCATCAAAACTCTAATTTTGATGATTTTTCTTGTAACTCATCTTTTCTGTCGAAATTCAATATTTTAAACTTCAAACCTTGGTTTCAGGGGGTTATACCCTGAATTTAATAATAAAAATTACATCATTCTTCACGAATGAACTAGTAGAATCCAACTGTATACTTTTTTCTAAGTTTGGAACACTTTCACAACAAAGTGGTCAACAGCTCTGTTGATTTTTATCAATATTTCATCATAGGTTTTAACCTTGTTTATAATTTGTAAAATAAAGTTCATATCTGTGTTCTTAAAGTAATTACGTGGTAACTTTATTTTTGGTTCATCATTCTATCATGTATAGTTTAGGAGATATTAGCTATGATCCTTGAATATATGCGTTGACCAAAAAAGTGCATATATTCAGGTTAATTCCTTAAGTATTATCTTTGGAAATTAGCTTATTAATTGTTTTATGTGTGTATTTTCGTGGGGAATCCACTGGTACAATTTATTTCACATGTTGTTTCATTAGTTCTTGAGATAAATAAGGCTTTATGGTTTTTATAAGGTATTATACCTTATAACTCATTAAATATTGACTTTACAGATATGCCATAAAAATGGTATATGTGTATTTTACCATGGGGAATCCAATGGTATAATTTATTCTACATGTTGATTCATTGGTTTTTAAGTTAAACCAATTTTTGTACCAATTTATGGTATTTTTTTGTATATTTAAGTAATTATTTTTAATGTATAATTATTCTAAGTAATTTTAATATAATTATATTAAAGGTATAATTATTCTAAGTCTTTTTTTGTGACCTTATTGGGTATGTGGTCATATCTCAAAGGCTCACAAGGTAAGATGGTTTGATCATGATGTAATCATCACCAAACCTTAAAATATTGATCAATTCCAGTAGAAATCATCAGTAAACGTCTACTAGAAGCCTGTTGGACTCTAGGAGGGAGGTATTTACTATAAATAGAGCTCTTTTTACTCTGTTTCCCCCTAAGACGCTTACAAAAGATTAAATAAAAAGGTAATTTCTTGATTCTTTATATATAAAGCTTTTAAAATATTAAAGAAAAAAGATAATATTATAATAATCTTCATCTCTGACATGATTATTGCAATTATTTAATTTTTTTGTTTAAATTTCTCTTAAAAACCTCAATTCCATGTAAAATCAAGAAAAATTGTAATTTCTCTTAAATTTTATTGTAACTACAATTTAAATAAGTTTTATTTACATTTGTAGGCGTAAAAGTATTCAAAATTATTATATTAAGCATTAAAAGTAGGTTATTTCTCTTATTATAATAATAATTCTTCTATTATTACTTTAATAATTCTCTAATTAATATAAATAGTATTTATATTAATTTATAACTTTATTATTAGTAATATTATTGTTATTAATTGTTTTTATTAATAAAAAACAATTTTTTACGCCTTTATTATTTGTTGGTACCAATAATAAAGTGCTTTTAAATACATTAATTATCTTATATTAATATATTTGTTATATTATATTATTTTTTTTATAATATAAATTATATTATTATATTTATTTAATAATATCATTATTTTATGCCATAATTATAATAATTCTTTTTATCTTAATTATTTCATTTATAAGGACATTCATAGTACAATAAGTAAAATATTAGTAATTTTTACTTATTGTTTCATAATCAAGCCTTACATTTGGGGGGCCTGGCTGTGACATTTACACTAAAATACCTTTAAAAAGATTCGAATTGGGTTTATCCAATAATAAATTACAATTATAATCATAAAATTATATGATAATTTTATATTTATTGATTTTAAATACCATTGAGGCATTTGGAAAGCAATTGTACTGTCTTACACATGGTTTTTCACATCCTTACAATTGCAAGAACTTTCTTTGAGTGACTCTAGTAATTAAAAGAGATGTTTTATAAATCAAGAATAATCTTATATTATAAATTGATTTTATAAAAGAATCATACTCAATTTTTTATTTTATTCTTTAAAAATACAAATATAAAAAACAAAATTAAAATCATAAATAAAAACCAATAAAAAAAAGTGATTCTTTATTCATTTTAATTTCATTTCTTTATTTATTTTCATTTTTGAAGATATAAAAGCAATTTTTACATGGAAAATTGCCATATCTTACCAAAAATAACACTTATATGAAAGACTTATATTTATTTGTGTTTTTGTAGTGTTTGAAGACAATCCAACAGAGGAAAATCAAACCACTGTTGAAAGATTTGTGGAAGAACCTTGTCAAAGTTCTCCAACACAAATAATCACCAAGAAAAAGAAAGCTAAGAAATTAGACTTTCCAGGACCCACCATTCAGGACTCTGAAGGTGAGTACCTCATTTATAAATTGGCATAAGAAGAATTCCTGTTCTGAAATCCTCTTATTTCTTATTTTTCTTAAAATATGACTACCAGAAGAGGCTCCCAATGCTCCATCCAAACAGATGGAGCTGGACTCAGAGGTAGAATTGATTCCTCAAAAGGGAAAATGAAGGGCAATATCCCCAGTGGAACAGAATCCGCACAAGGAAGTGCCTTATCCCAAAGGCAAGTCCCAGAAATGCCCATGATATCTGAACCAGAGTTAGAACTAAGTATGAGTGACTCAAACAGGTACAAATCACATTCAGAGGGCTCAAATAGAAATTTACATGAGCCAGTACAAACAGCACTACACAGTGTACAAAGACAAGGACTAGGAAATGTTGCCCCAAATACACCAAGGAGTGATGAACTCCTGGCACACCCTGAAAAAGTTCCTCAAAGAGGAGGAAATAGTGAGATACTCCAATGGATGGAATCCACTATCATCCAAACCTCAAATCAAAAAGATCAAGCAGTACCATGCCAAAAAGAAGGAGGCAACCAAGGAGGAAGCCCCAAGCCAAACCACTTCCCCAAGAATTGAAGAAGAACAAGAAAAAGAATCGGAGAAAACCATATTCCCCAAGCTACAGGATTACAAAAATTCCAAAGGATACCATGGAAAATGTTTTCAACATGGCCAGAACCTTGATGGAATGCAAGGACAAGGAAGAACAGAGAATGAGACAACCTCATTTCCCAAAGAAATAACCTTGTCCAAAGATGTTGTAAATAATTTAACAGAAATTAAAAATAGTATATTACCTCTAAAAGAGATCAAAAACAGTTTATTATCATTACAAGAAATAAAACACAACTTATCTTCTTTAACCAAAATTGTTGTACAAAATACAAAAGAAATTGACAACATTAAGTTTATTGTTGAAAATAATAAACCAAAGATTTTGATTGATAACACTCAAAAATTAATACAAGGACAAAAAGAATTGTATAAATACATAAAAGATATCAAAGAAAAAACTTTGACAATTAATTATGACATGAGTATTGAAAATATTATAGAACAATTAAACAAACTAAGTATTTCTGTAGAAAAATTTGAAGAAAAGACTTCATCACACCAAAAATTACTTTTGGACCATGTGGAAAAGAGTGATGAAGCAAGAATTCATCTGAAAGATGACATTCAAAATTAAATAAGGCTTATTACTGAAAAAATGGATAAAATTAATGAGGCTAACTCAAATATGCCAAAGTTATCAACCCCATTTTCTCACATAAGAGGCGCTGTTAAACCAAAACAGGAATTGAAAAATCGATTCATAAGAGACTTAAGTCACCACGACAATAACCAAGTCTTAATGAAGGAAGCACCTCAATTAAAATAATGGCCAAAATTCACAGGAGAATGTGAATATGACCACATGTCATTTATCAAGACAATTGACATGCTACAAGAAGATTATGCCATACCAGATGAATTGATTACTGAAAGATTACACTTGTTGTTTGAAAAATCTGCGAAAAGATGGTATTATGGCATAAGACAAACAAATGGCAAAAATACCTGGTCTTGGTGTAAACAAGAAATAATCACCAAGTGGGCTAATGATGCCTGGAGGTACAAGATAGAGAATGCATTTGAAAATTCTTTCCTTGACCCTGACAAAGACAAAACTTTAACTTGGTTCTTAAAACAAGTTGAAATACTCAATGCATTGTACCCAGAAATGTCACAAAAGATGGTGCACATGAAAATACTTAAGAAATGTGGAGGAGAGCTAGAACATGCCCTGAGAAGCAGGTGTATAGAACCATGCTCCACAGA
Source organism: Austropuccinia psidii (assembly GCA_023105745.1). Classification (NCBI taxonomy): domain Eukaryota; kingdom Fungi; phylum Basidiomycota; class Pucciniomycetes; order Pucciniales; family Sphaerophragmiaceae; genus Austropuccinia; species Austropuccinia psidii. The sequence continues at coordinate 1,413,322 of JALGQZ010000006.1, forward strand.
AGAGTATATCAATGCACTAGAGGACATAGTGACAAGAACAAAAATTGGCAGAACTTGGAAGAAATTGGACATTAAAAGTCCAAATAAGCCATTCATCAAAAAAGATAAATCAAAAGAAGCTTTCAAGCCCAATACATCCAAAAATAATGAGCAAAGAAAATGCCATAAATGTGGAAGTATTGGACACTTAGCCAATAACTGCCTCAAAAAGGCAAAGATTAATGAAATTGTGGAAACAGAAAACACAATGACAAAGAGGAGGAATCTGACTCTAAAAAAGAAACAGAAGAGTCAGAAAGTTCTGAAAGTGATGAAACTAATATAATCCATGCACAAATTGATAATATTGATATAATTTATGAAGTACTAGATGTTAACTCAAACTTACCACAAGTTGGAACATCTGACACAAACCTGAAAGATATACAAAATGACAAAATGTACATATCCAAACCTGCAAAAGGAATGGGATATACAGCTGGAAAATCAAGTATGTCAGGGTGACTCTATGATATAGCTTTATAATGATAATAAAAGCTATAACTCTGAGTGTGACACGAAAATAATGATGATATTAGAGTGAGAATATGAGTGAAAAGGGCTATACTAAAATAATTTAGTGATGGTGAGTACTGCTGATAGCCCTGAGTGCAGTGTTTGCCTGTTGGTTTACAATAGCAAACCCTACAATACTTAAACTTAAAGTATACCTGTTAAATTCTAAGAGTATCACTTCCTTTTTAAGAAGTTATACCACGTAAGAATATCAAGAACAGGATGCTGGATTTGCTTCCTGGTGAGGCAAAGCCTCCTTTTATCTTGTTCTGGGGTAGTGGGAGGTGGTTTACCTCTGCACACGACCACAGAGTGAAAATTTTCACTACTGTGGGCTGGTTTGTGATTCTATACACTCAATACAGGCTAGTATTGGGTTTAAATGTGGCTTTAAAACCACAAGTAGTCATTTTTACCCTATACAGGGTGAAAATTTTCACCAATGGAGTTTACAGGTGTATTCTGGTGCTCCTGATGTGTCAGAAGCTGTACAGAACCTGTATAGACCTCTGTATTTGACTTAATTATGAGGTATTAAAGTATAAATAAGCTTCAGCATCTGTTTGACACCTCATAATCAGAGTACAACTGTATCCTGTCATAATACAGCTGTATTGGTCATATTGTGGGATTATAACTTTCAAATGGCCATACCTCTGTCAGTATTTAAGATATCATGCTCAAAGTTGGCTCATTGGATATCCCTGTATGGGCTCTACACAATGATACCCAATTTGGTATGGTTATGATTAAATATGACAAAGTTATCCCATGTACAAGGTTTTTTGTACATAGGCGTGGTTTGGGCAAAAAGCTGTATTGAGCTTGTTTTCCTCATAACTTCTGTTATAGTTGAGATATGAAGAAGTGGATGGAGCCATCAGATAGCCCTGATTGTGATCTTTCCAAAAAGACCCCACTTCAAGTATCCCACACTAAAACTGTAGAAGTTAGATGGGAGGTGAATGTTTTGTTCACCCTTATTTGGCCTGAAATTGACCATGACTCCAGTAATATTGGTGCTAGCTCAGTTTGGCTGGTACCATTGGATAGCCATGGCTTAGAGCTTCATGTTGAGTACCCATTTGATGGGGTTAAGCTTCTCCTTATAGATTTTAGATGAGAGGTGAAAATTAAGGTTTATGCTCAGCAATAACTTTGAGCAGGAATAACTTTGTTATTTTTTGTCCTATGGTGATGGGACTTATATTTTCAGAAACAGGTGAGTTTCCTCTTTCTTTTGATACCTTTTGAGCTGATTAGGCTCAGCTCCATGTTTTGGTGGTCTCTTGGCTATACCATTGATTTATGGTATATTGGCTGTCATGCTTGTTCTCTGGTTTTGAGTCACAGGCTGACAAAGTATAAGTATTGTTATGGTTGATAACCAAGGAGGAAAAGTGAACTTGGATACAGGAGAATATTGTACCTGTGTTGGTAAAAGTTATTTAAAAACCATTGTCCCAGATTGGCAAGAAAAACTTATGCCAATACAAGGTGTTAAATTTAGTAGTGCAAGTGAGAGCATGAAGCCCCTTGGAATAATTGATTTAACACTAATTTTTCCTCACCCCTCACAATGTGTCAGAATTAAAGTAGAGTTTGTAGTAATGGACAACTGTACTAGTAATCACTTCATACTTGGAAATGACTACTTATCAATTTATGGTATAGATATCTCTAACCAAAACAATAGATATTTTACCATAGGAGACAACAAGAGACAAACGTTTGGCTTCTTATATAACAAAAAACAAATCACAGTTATTAAGATTGAAGAGAAAAGTCCAGAAAAAGAACTTTTTATATCTGAACAACTCAAAGAGGCAGAATTCAATCAAGAATTAACAGAAAAAATGAAAGAAAAATTTATTGACCTCTTATTTAAGTACAAAAATGCCTTTGCAACTGACAAAGAACCACTAGGTGCCATAATTGGGCGGGAGGTAGATATAATTCTTAATGTGGAAAGACCTTATACACCCTTACTAAGGAGACCTGCTTACCCAGCTAGTCCAAGGGCTAGAGAAGCCTTGGGGGTACATATTAAAGAGTTAATGGACCTTGGAGTATTAAGAAAAGTAGGGCATAATGAACAGGTAGAGGTCACTACACCTGTCATTATAACTTGGAATAATGGAAAATCAAGAATGGTAGGAGACTTCAGAGCCCTGAACACCTATACAATTCCAGACAGATATCCAATACCCAGAATCCATGAGACATTGACACAATTGTCACAAGCTAAGTTCATTACAGCCATGGATGCTTTAAAAAGCTTTCATCAAAATGGCTTAACAGACAATGCCAAGAAACTACTGAGGATAATAGTCCACTGTGGGATTTTTGAATACTTAAGAATGCCATTTGGTATAAAGAATGCACCTTCCCATTATCAAAGGATGATGAATACCATATTTCCTGAAGAATTATCAGAAGGATGGTTAATTATCTGTATTAATGATATCGTAGTTTGCTCAGAAACTTGGTAAAATCACCTTAAAAGACTAGAAAGGGTACTACAAAAAATAGTGCAAGTGAATATGAAAATTTCCTTGAAAAAGTGTCATTTTGCATATAGTGAACTAAAAGCACTAGGACATGTTGTATCTGGACAGAGTCTAGGAATAGACAAGAATAAAGTAGCAGCAGTACTACTTAAGTCAATGCCTCAAACCAAAAAAGAAATGCAATCATTTCTAGGATTTGCTGGTTACTATAGACAGCATATAAAGGACTTTGCAAAAATTGGCAAATCCTTGTATAAACTATGTGATCAACAAACAGTCTATGAAATGACAGAAGAAAGAGTCAAGGCATATAAAGAATAGAAAAATTCATTAACAAATGCCCCATTCCTTCTAATGCCACATTGGAAACTACCCTTCAAACTTTACATTGATGCTTGTGGAGAAGGACTAGGTGCTGCACTACACCAGAAACAAATTATCAATGATAAACCAGTGGAAGTGTAAGGTTTGACTATGAAACAATAAGTAAAAACTACTAATATCTTACTTATTGTACTATGAATGTCCTTATAAATGAAATAAATAAGATAAAAATAACTATATTATTAAATAAATATAATAATATTATTTATATTATAAAATATAATATAATAAAAGAAATATATATATAAAAGAATTAATATATTTAATGACACTTTATTATTGTTACAAACAAACAATAAAGGCGTAAAAAAATTTCTTTTACTAATAAAAAACAATTAATAACAATAATATTACTAATATTAAAGCTATAAATTAATATAAATACTATTTATATTAATTAAAGAATTATTAAAGTAAATAATAAAGAGAAAATTATTATAATAAGAGAAAATAAACTACTTTTAATACCTAATATAATAATTTTGAGATATTTTATGCCAAAAAATGTAAATACAACTTATCCAAATTGTATTTACAATAAAAAATAGAGAAATTACAAATATTCTTGATTTTTACGTGGAATTGAGATTTTAGAGAGATTTTTAACAAAAACAATTAAATAAATGATTTAATCACGTCAAAATTGATTATCATAATAAGATGATCTTTGGTATTTAATAATATAAAGCTTTTATATATAAAGAATAAAGATATTACCTTTTTAATTGTATTGATTTAATGTTTTTGATGTGTCTGAGGGGAAAACAGAGTAAAAAGAGCTCTATTTATAGTAAATACCTCCCTTTAGAGTCCAACAGGCTTCTAGTAGACGTGTACTGATCATATCCACTGGAATTGCTCAATATTTTAAGGTTTGGTGATGATTACATCATTATTACGCCATTATTTAGAGTTATCACTATAAATCTAAGTTTGATGACGTCAAAGGCTTGGCAGAACCCCAAAATTCGTGTATTTTATTAGTTTTAATCATAAACTAACAGTACTCACCAATTTTATCACTCATATGACTGTTAAACTTAATTTGAGGTTACAGTGAGTGATCACAAATGATAAAATTAATTTCAAACTTTGATCCTTAATAACTTTGAGGATTTACACGCTACAGCAATTCAGAGAGTGAATTCTAATAGCTTGGCATAAACTCATTGTGCTGCCAAGAGAACTCCATTACATCATCAAGACTCTATTTTTGATGATTTTTCTTGTAACTCATCTTTTCTGTTGAAATTTAATATTTTAAACTTCAAACCATGATTTCAAGGGGTTATACCTTGGATATTATAATAAAAAATACATCATTATTAACGAATGAACTCGTAGAATCTAACTGTCTACTTTTTTTAAGCTTGGACCAATTTCACAACAAAGTGGTCAACAGCTCTGTTGATTTTAATCAATAATCCTTTACAGGTTTTAACCTTGTTTATAACTTGTGAAATAAACTTCATTTATGTATTCCTAAAGTAATTACGTGATGACCTTATTTTTGGTTAATAACTCTATCTTGCATATTTCAAAGGATACTGGCTAAAATCCTTGAATATATGCATTGACCAAAAAAGTGCATATATTCAGGTTAATTATTTAAGTATTGACTTTGAAGCTTAGCTTCTTAATTATTTTATATGTGGATTTTCATGGAACATCTACTGGTACCATTTATTTTACATGTTGTCTCATTGGTCTTTGAAATAAATAGGGATTTATGCTTTTTATAAGGTATTATTACTTATAACTTATTAAATATTGACTTTACAGATATGCCATAAAAATTATATATGTGTATATTACCATGGGGAATCCAATGGTACAATTTATTTTACATTTGAGTTAAACCAAGTTTTATGCCTATTTATGGCATTTTTGTAGCTTTAAGGTAATTATTTTTAATGTATAACTATTTTAAATATTTCTTGTGACCTTTTTTGGGTATGTGGTTATATCTCAAAGGTTCACATTCCCTACCACCAAAAAAGATTGTACCACAATCTGATATGTGTAATTAAGGTATCATCCACTGTCCTACCTCTTCAATAGCCTTTGTTATTCTTGAAGCTCAATAATGCTTAACTTTTCTATTTTTCAGGTTTTCTTTCATGTCTGAACCTTCTTAGTAGTTTATCATCATTTGTTATATCTTTCTCAAGTAGCCATTCATCTTCTTGAGTTGAATTTCTATACCTTACAAGGTATTCTCTTTCTTTTTTGTTTCTTGTCCTTCTTCCTTTAAGGATTTTTACTATTTTCTTTTCCTCTCCTTCTTCCAAGGGGGGAATTTAAATTGGGGGTTTATTTCTTAGTGGAAATAACTCCTTGTCACTTGAGCTGTAAGGATTTATCAGACTTACAGGGAAAGTTCAGTGTTTGTTCAATAGTTCACCTGTGAGTTCCAATTGCACAGCATTGGGTCCATGAAGTACTTTTATCATAAATGGTCCTGCAAAGGACTCTTTTAATTGTTTTTTGGGCCTTTTATGTTATTGAAATTAAGGGTTGATACTAGGACCAAGTCTCCTATTTTGAAATCAGGTGGCTTATGACTTTTATCCCATCTTTCTTTTGCATATTTGAAAGAATCTTGCATACATCTGTTTGCATGGTGTCTTGTCAAGTATTATCTTAAAACTGCTTGCTGTTGGATGTATATCCACTAAGTCCTTTTTGAGGGTATCATAAGGAAGTCTTGGATTCCAACCTTTTTCTAGAATTGCTGGTGTTTTGCCAGTAGAAGAATGGATTGATGTTTTATATGCCAGTTCAAGAGCTGGTATTAGTGTACACCAATCATGGGTAAAACCATCAGAATCTTTGAATTCTAGCCAATAAGCACAGAATCTTCTGATCATGTCCTCTAAGGTCTGTATTATTCTTTCTGCTAAACCATCAATTTGAGGATGGTAAGCTGTTGAGAATGATAACTTTGTCCCAAACAAGCTATGGACATTTGTCCATAATGCTGAAGTGAACTTTGGGTCTCTGTCACTTATAATATTTTGGAATAAGCCTGTGTGGCTAATGACTTTATTTCATATCATTATGGCTGTATCCATAGCTGTGTCATCTTTATGACATGGTAAGAACATGGGAGTTTTACTTTACCTGTCAACTAACACTAGACATGCATTATAGCTCCTTTCTCCTCCTGGAGGTAGTGCTGTTACCCAATCCATATGAACTATTTCCCATGGGGATTTTGGTTCTTGGATTTGGATCATCATTCCAAATTTCTTTCCTGTGGCTCTGTTGGCGTTTTGACATCTGTCACAGGTTTGGAAGTACTCTGCAACATCTTTCTTCCAATTTGGCCAGCAAGAGCAGGTTTTCACCCTCTCTAGTGTTCTGTCTTCTGAAAGGTTTCCAGCTGCAACACTATCATGACACTCATGTAAAATAGTGTTTATCAGGGTTCTATCTGTTAAGGCCATAACAAATGTGTGTTTTGTTCTATGGTAAAGTATTCCATCAAGGAGGTGGAATCTTCCTTCATCATATACCTTTTTACATGTTTCATCTAGTTTTGATGAAAGTGATGGGTCTTTGCAGTCTTTCATTAGAAGTTGGCTTAAGATATGGCAATTTTTGTCTATGTTATAGCTTTCTTCAGCTTGGTTAAAGAATTCTGTGCCAATGTCTGTAACACATATTCCTTCTATATGGTGTTCTTCCTGTGCTACCCATGCTGGATTGTCAGTGGTACTTGCTATAGCCCATCTGCTAAGACCATCTGCATTTTTATGAATATTACCAGATTTATGAACAATAGTCATATTTCCTCTATGTTGTTGAATAGCTATTTGCCATCTCAGCATATGTCTATTTGGAGTTTTCATATTTAATAGAGATTTTACAGCATTACAGTCTGTAATCACATCAAATACTGTTCCATCCAAGTAATAATGTAATTTTTCTAAAGCCCACACTAAGCAGAGGCATTCCATTTGGCTTGCTCCATATCTTGCTTCTGTTGGCTTTATCTGTCTTGAAATAAAACAAATTGGTCCTTCCACTGGTTTATCATTGATAATTTGTGTCTGGTGTAGTACAGCACCCAGTCCTTCTCCACAAGCATCAATGTAAAGCTTGAAGGGTAGTTTTCAATCTGGCATTAGAAGAAATGGGGCATTTGTTAAGGAATTTTTCAACTCTTCATATGCCTTGACTCTTTCTTATGTCATTTCATAGACTGTTTGTTGGTCACATAGCTTGTACAAGCATTTAGAAATTTTTGCAAAGTCCTTTATATGCTGTGTATAGTAACCAGCAAATCCTAGAAATGATTGCATTTCTTTCTTGGTTTGAGGCATTGTCTTAAGTAGTACTGCTGCTACTTTATTCTTGTCTATGCCTAGACTAAGTCCAGATACAACATGTCCTAGTGCTTTTAATTCACTGTATGCAAAATGACACTTTTTCAAGGAAATTTTCATATTCACTTGCACTATTTTTTGTAGTACCCTTTCTAGTCTTGTAAGGTGACTTTCCCAAGTTTCTGAGCAAACTATGATATCATCAATATAGATAATTAACCATACTTCTGATAATCCTTCAGGAAATATGGTATTCATTATTCTTTGATAATGGGAAGGTGCATTTTTTTATGCCAAATGGCATTCTTAAGTATTCAAAAATTCCACAGTGAACTATTATCCTCAGTAGTTTTTTTGGCATTGTCTCTTAAGACATTTTGATGAAAACTCTTTAAGGAATCCATGGCTGTAATGAACTTAGCTTGTGACAATTGTGTCAATGTCTCATGGATTCTGGGTATTGGATACCTGTCTGGAATGGTATAGGTGTTCAGGGCTCTGAAGTCTCCTACCATCCTTGAATTTCCATTGTGCCAAGCTATAATGACAGGTGTAGTGACTTCTACCTGTTCATTATGTCCTAACTTTCTTAATACTCCAAGGCCCATTAATTCTTTAATGTGTACCTCCAGGGCTTCTTTAGCCCTTGGACTAGCTGGGTAAGCAGGTCTCTTTAGTAAAGGTGGGTAAGGTTTTCCACATTGAGAATTATATCCACTTCATGCCCAATTATGGCACCTAGTGGTTCTTTGTCTGTTGCAAAGGCATTTTTGTACTTAAATAAGAGGTTAATTAATTTTTCTTTCATTTTTTCTGTTAATTCTTGATTGAATTCTGCCTCTTTGAGTTGTTCAGATATAAAAAGTTCCTTTTCTGGAACTTTTTCTTCATTCCTAATAGCTGTGATTTGTTTTTTGTTATTTAAGAAGCCAAACTTTTGTCTTTTGTTGTCTCCTATGGTAAAATACCTATCCTTTTGGTTAGAGATATCTATACCATAAATTGATAAGTAATCATTTCCAAGTATAAAGTGATTACTAATACAGTTGTCCATTACTACAAACTCTACTTTAATTCTGAAACATTGTGAGGGATGAGAAAAAATTAGTGTTAAATCAATTATTCCAAAGGGCTTCATGCTCTCACTTGCACTACTAAATTTGACACCTTGTATTGGTATAAGCTTTTCTTGGAAGTCTGGGATAATTGTTTTTAAATAACTTTTACCAACACAGGTGCAATCAGCTCCTGTATCTAAGTTAAATTTTCCTTCTTGGTTATTAACCATAACCATACTTATACTTGATTTTCCAGCTGTATATCCCATTCCTCTTGCAGGTTTGATTCTATACATTTTGGCATCTTGTATATTTGTCAGGTTTGTGTCAGATGTCCCAATTTGTGGTAAGTTTGAGTTAACATCCAGTGCTTCATAAATTATATCAATATTATTAATTTGTGCATTAATTATATTAATTTCATCACTTTCAGAACTTTCTGACTCTTCTGTTTCTTTTTCAGAGTCAGATTCCTCCTCTTTGTCATTGTGGTTTTCTGTTTCCACAATTTCATTAATCTTTGCCTTTTTGAGGCAATTATTGGCTAAATGTCCAATACCTCCACATTTATGGCATTTTCCTTTCTCATTATTGTTGGATGTAATGGGCTTGAAAGATTCTTTTGATTTATCTTTTTTGATAAATGGTTTATTTGGACTTTTAATGTCCAATTTATTCCAAGTTCTGCCAATTTTTGTTCTTGTCGATATGTCTTCTAGTGCATTGATATACTCTTCTGTGGAGCATGGTTCTATACACCTGCTTCTTAGGGAATGTTCTAGCTCTCTTCAACATTTTTTAAGTATTTTCATGTGCACCATTTTCTGTGACATTTCTGGGTACAATGCATTCAGTCTTTCAACTTGTTTCAAGAACCAAGTTAAAGGTTTGTCTTTGTCTGGGTCAAAGAAAGAATTTTCAAATGCGTTTTCTATTTTGTACCTCCAGGCATCATTAGCCCACTTGGTGATTATTTCTTGTTTCCACCAAGACCAGGTATTTTTGCCATTTGTTTGCCTTATGCCAAAATACCATCCTTTTTCAGATTTTTCAAATAATGAATGTAATCTTGCAGTGATTAATTCATCTGGTATGGCATAATCTTCTTGTAGCATGTCAATTGTTTTGCTAAATGACATGTGGTCATATTCACCTTCTCCTGTGAATGTTGGCCATTCTTTCAATTGATGTGCTTCCTTCATTAAGACTTGGTTATTGTCTTGGTGACTCAAGTCTTTTATGAATGGATTTGTTAATCCCTCTTTAGGTTTAACAGGGCTTCTTATGTGAGAAAATGGTGTTGATAACTTTAGCATATTTGAGTTAGCCTCATTAATTTTATCCATTTTTCAGTAATAAGCCTTATTTCACTTTGAATGTCATCTTTCAGATGCATTCTTGCTTCATCACTCTTTTCCACATGGTCCAAAAGTAATTTTTGGTGTGATGAAGTCTTTTCTTCAAATATTTCTACAGAAATGCTTAATTTGTTTAATTTTCATATGGGATTATCAATACTTATGTCATAATTGATTGTGAAAGTTTTTTCTTTGATATCACTTATGTATTTGTACAACTCTTGTTGTCCTTGTATTAATTCCTGAGTATTGTCAATTAATACTTTTGGTTTATTATTTTCAATCATAAATTCTATGTTATCAATTTCTTTCTCATTTTGTACAAGTTTTGTTAAAGATGATAAGCTATCATTTATTTCTTGGAAAGATAATAAACTATTTTTAATGTCTTTACGAGGTAAAATACTATTTTTAAGCTCTGTTAAAGTATTTACAACATCAGGTGACAAGGTTATTTCTTTGGGAAATGGGGTTGTCTCATTCTTTGTTCCTCTTTGTCTTTGAATTACATCAAACTTCTGGCCATGTTGAAGACATTGTCCATGGCATCTTTTTGGATTTTGGGGATCCTGTAGCTTGGGGAATATGGCTTTCTCCAATTATTTTTCTTGTTCTTCTTCCCTTCTTGGGGAAGTGGGTTGACTTGGGGCTTGCTGGTAGAAGCTACTGGGGCTTCTTCCTTGGTTGCCTCCTTCTTTTTGGCATGGTACTCCTTGATCTTTTTGATTTGAGGCTTGGATGATAGTGTATTCCATCCATTGGAGTATCTCACTATTTCCTCCTCTTTGAGGAACTTTTTCAGGATGTGCCAGGAGTTCATCACTCCTTGGTGTATTTGGGGCAACATTTCCCAATCTTTGTCCTTGTACACTGTGTACTACTGTTTGTACTGGCTCATGTAAATGTCTATTTGAGCCTTCTGAATGTGATTTGTACCTGTTTGAGTTACTCATACTTAGTTCCAATTCAGGTTCAGATATCATCAGCATTTCTGGGATTTGCCTTTGGGATAAGGCAATTCCTTGTGTGAATTCTGTTCCACTGGGGATATTGCCCTTCCTTTTCCCTTTTGAGGAATCAATTCTACCTCTGAGTCCAGCTCCATCTGATTGGATGGAGTATTGGGAGCCTCTTCTCGTAGTCATACTATAAGAAAAATAAGAAATAAGAGGATTTCAGATAAGGAATTCTTCTTATGGTAATTTATAAATGAGGTACTCACCTTCAGAGTCCTGAATGGTGGGTCCTGGAAAGTCCAATTTCTTGACTTTCTTTTTCTTGGTAATTATTGGTGTTGGAGAACTTTGACAAGTTTCTTCCACCAATCTTTCAACAGTGGTTTGGTTGTCCTCTGTTGCATTGTCTTCAAACACCAAAAAAGACAAATAAATATAAGTATTTTATATAAAAGTGTCATTTTTGGTAAGATATGGCAATTTTACACGTAAAAATTGCTTTTATATCTTTTTTTATGAAAAAAAAAGAAAATAATTAAAGAAATGAAATTAAAATGAATAAAATAACTTTCTTATTGGTTTTTAATATTTTTGATATTTTTTATGTTTTTAATTTTCAAGAATAAATTAAAATGATTATGATTCTTTGATACAATTAATTTATAATATAAAATTATTTTTAATTTATAAAATATCTTTTTTAATAGCTAGAATCACTCAAAGAAAGTTTTTGCAAGTCTAAGGATGTGAAAAACCATGCGTAAGACAGTACAATTGCTTTCCAAATGCCTCAATAGCTTTTAAAATAAATAAATATAAAGTTATTATATAATTTTATGATTATAAGTATAATTTAATATTGGATAGGCCAATTAGAATCTTTTTAAAGGTCTTTTGGAGTAAATATCCTGGCCAGGCCCCCAAATGTAAGGTTTGACTATGGAACATTAAGTAAAAATCAGTAATATTTTACTTATTGTACTATGAATGTCCTTATAAATGAAATAAATAATATCAAAATAATTATAATAATAAAGAGTTGTTATAATTATGGCGTAAAAATAATTATATTATTAAATAAACATTATTTATCTTATAAAATATAATATAATAAAATAATTAATATATTTAATGGCACTTTATTATTGTTACAAACAAAAAGTAAAGGCCTAAAAAATTGTTTTTTAGTAGTAAAGAACAATTAATAACAATAATACTACTAATATTAAAGTTATAAATTAATATAAATACCATTTATATTAATTAAAGAATTATTAAAGTAAATAATAAAGAGAAAATTATTATAATAAGAGAAAATAACCTACTTTTAATACCTAATATAATAATTTTGAGATAATTTATGCCAAAAAATGTAAATACAACTTATCCAAATTGTATTTACAATAAAAAATAGAGAAATTACAAATATTCTTGATTTTTACGTGGAAATGAGATTTTAGAGAGATTTTTAACAAAAACAATTAAATAAATGATTTAATCACGTCAAAATTGATGATCATAATAAGATGATCTTTGTTCTTTAATAATATAAAGAATAAAGATATTACCTTTTTAATTGTATTGATTTAATGTTTTTGATGTGTCTGAGGGGAGAACAGAGTAAAAAGAGCTCTATTTATAGTAAATACCTCCCTCCTAGAGTCCAAAAGGCTTTTAGTAGACGTTTACTGATCATATCCACCGGAATTGATCAATATTTTAAGGTTTGGTGATGATTACATCATGATCAAACCATATTACATCATTATTACGCCATTATTTAGAGTTATCACTATAACTCTAAGTTTTGTGATGTGAAAGGCTTGGCAGAACCCCAAAATTCGTGTATTTTATTAGTTTTAATCATAAACTAACAGAATTAACCAATTGTATCACTCATATGACTGTTAAACTTAATTTAAGGTTACAGTGAGTGATCACAAATGATCAAATTAAGTTCAAAGTTTGATGCTTAATAACATTTAAGATTTACACGCTAAAGCAATTCAGAGAGTAAATTCTAATAGCTTGGCATAACCTCATTATTCTGCCAAGAGAATTTCAATACATCATCAAAACTCTATTTTTGATGATTTTTCTTGTAGCTCATCTTTTCTGTCGAAATTTAATATTTTAAACTTCAAACCATGATTTCAAGAGGTTATACCTTGAATATTATGATAAAAAATACATCATTATTCACGAATGACCTAGTAGAATCCAACTGTATACTTTTTTTTTAAGTTTGGACCACTTTCACAACAAAGTGGTCAACAGCTCTGTTGATTTTAATCAATAATCCTTTACAGGTTTTAACCTTGTTTATAACTTGTGAAATAAACTTCATTTCTGTATTCCTAAGTTAAATACGTGATGGCTTTATTTTTGGTTCATTACTCTATCATGCATATTTCAAAAGATATTGGCTAAAATCCTTCAATATATGCATTGACCAAAAAAGTGCATATATTCAGGTTAATTCTTTAAGTAATGACTTTGGAGCTTAGCTTATTAATTATTTTATATGTGGAGTTCTATGGAGAATCCACTGGTACCATTTATTTTACATGCTGTTTCATTGGTCTTTGAAATAAATAGGGATTTATGTTTTTTATAAGGTATTATTACTTATAACTTATTAAATATTGACTTTACAGATATACCATAAAAATGATATATGTGTATCTTACCATGGGGAACCCAATGGTACAATTTATTTCACATGTTTATTCATTAGTTTTTAAGTTAAACTAAGTTTTATGCCAATTTATGGTATTTTTGTAGCTTTAAGGTAATTATTTTTAATATATAATTATTTTAAATATTTTTTGTGACCTTTTTTGGGTATGTGGTCATATCTCAAAGGTTCACAGGAAGGACCAATTTGTTTCATTTCAAGACAGATAAAGCCAACAGAAGCAAGATATGGAGCAAGCCAAATGGAAAGCCTCTGCTTAGTGTGGGCTTTGGAAAAATTACATTATTACTTGGATGGAACAGTATTTGATGTGATTACAGACTGTAATGGTGTAAACTCTCTATTAAATATGAAAACTCCAAATAGAAATATGCTTAGATGGCAAATTGCTATCCAAGAATATAGAGGAAATATGACTACTGTTCATAAATCTGGTAATATTCATAAAAATGCAGATGGTCTTAGCAGATGGGCTCTAGCAAATACCCTGACAATCCAGCATGGGTACCACAGGAAAAGCACCATATAGAAGGAATATGTGTTACAGACATTGGCACATAATTCTTTAACCAAGTTGAAGAAAGCTATAAGATAGACGAAAATGGCCATATCTTAAGCCAACCTCTAATGAAAGACTGCAAAGACCCATCACTTTCATCAAAATTAGATGAAACATGGAAAAAAGCATATGATGAAGGAAGATTCCACCTCCTTGATGGAATCCTTTACCATAGAACAAAACACACATGTGTTATGGACTTAACAGATAGAACCCTGATAGGCAATATTTTACATGAATGTCATGATAGTGTTGCAGCTGGACATCTTTGAGAAGACAGAACACTAGAAAGGGTGAAAACCTGCTCTTGGTGGCCAAATTGGAAGAAAGATGTTGCAGAATACTGCCAAACCTGTGACAGATGTCAGAAATACAACAGAGCCACAGGAAAGAAATTTGGAATGATGATGCAAATCAATTGTGAGCCTTGAGGTATCTTTTACATACCCAAATAGGCCACAATTATCTTAAAAAGAAATTTTGAATTATGAAAAACTCATAAGTAATGCATATATCCAAAATTCATCATTTTCAATTTCAGAAAAGATGAATAACTTTTTATTGAGTAAGTAAATCCATGGATTTAAGACCAGATTTGGATTCTACACAAAAACTCACCTAGGGTAGCTCCATAGAGTGAATAAGCTCAATTTAAGTATTTGAGGTGGTAAAATGGAAAATACTTCAATACCACATCATTAATACCACATAAAAGATCCGTGAAAAGTTTTGTTTTTCTTGATTTTTAGCCAAAATAATGGGAAAGTGAGAAATCCCATGTTACATATACACTAAGAATAGTGTTATGCATGTTTTGAGCACTTAATATTATGGTATTCTTACATGGACTTTTGGTATACCCATAGTGGATATCTCACTTTAAGCTTAAATTACTATTTTGACGTAAAACTTAAGCAAGGGGGACAAAAGACATCAAAGAGAGCCAGGGTACCCAACTTCTGAGGCCTCAGAGGTGTGAATAGCTCCAGAGCATGGATCCATGGCTCATCTTGGCCCAATTGGTAAACTAAAACTCTTTGGGAACTTGGTTACCAAGTTACACCTACTGTAATCATAAGAAAAATAGCAAATAACCTGCTATTTTGACGTGCCAAGGAGGTAATAAGCTACTTAGGCTGCTGTAACCACGTCAATTCTTGATGACTTTCCATGACTAGACCCTAAAAGAGTAATTAAACCCTTTTGGGATCCATATTCATTGATTTACCTCATAGCAACCAGCAAAATACTGCTATTTGCAATTCTACGTAGAAATGAGGTAAAAACTTCAAAAATTCATTAAAAATACAATTCTTAATGAATCTTCCTGAAACTTTCAGGACCAATGAAGAACTGTATTATCTATGGTACAACCAAAAATAATTATGGTTTTACTAGTAAAATTAAAAGCTCTACTTACAGTCCATTTTTGGTTATTCTACGTGAAACACTGAATCTTCAAAAATTCACAGTAATTACAACCTGTGATGAAATTGGCAATAACATTGATAACTTTGAGAAATCAATGATTATTTTAGAATAAAAGAAGATTTACAGATGTTACTCCTTTTATTCTTAACCATATTGGGGTTGGTAGTCACGTAAAAGCATCAATTAAGTAATTATGATAATCTTACGTGACAACAGATGATGCAATCATTAATCCAAAAAGGTTTATTGTTTTCTCACTCACTGGTTTTTCAGTTTGCTCCATGGCACGCCTCTGTGAGCTGTTGTTGACTTAAAAGAAGCCTATTCTTGCTGTTTTTTCCATATCATCATCTTATCAATTTATTAAATCATTATTGCCAACAAGTAAGTATTAGTTAAAGCTATTCTTAAGTGTTTTAAATCTTTCAAAATCATCCAGAAAGACGTGAAATCATAGAATCCAACTATATTCTGTTGTAATACTGTTATAAATCCTTTTGATCCCTTAAATCCACAATTCCACGTCAAATTTCTCTACTCTTACCTTTCAATAAGTTCTTTGGAGTATTAGTGAGTCATTTATTCTTAATTCTTAAAGTTTTTCTCTAGTAATAGTTTTCTTCAAGAATTATCTTTATAATTATTCTTGCAAAAGATAATTATATATTAAAATAATTTTATTATTTTAATAAAGAAGTTTTTATTATTAAATTCTTCTTGTAATTGATTCTTGTAGACAATTACTTGCTCACTGTTAAAATCACTAGTAGTGCTTAACACGTGAAAGAAATAATTTTTTTTAATTATTTAATTGTGGTTATAATAATATTTTATTATTATATTTCATAAGAACAGACATAGTACTGTTGATTAATAGTAATATTATCACGTGTTTCATAGTCACATCTTACATCAATTAACCAAAAACCCCTTGGGAAATAGTTCATATGGATTGGGTAACAGCATTACCTCCAGGAGGAGACAGAAGCTATAATGCATGCCTAGTATTAGTTGACAGGTAAAGCAAAACTCCCATGTTCCTACCATGTCACAAAGATGACACAGCTATGAACACAGCCATAATGATATGGAATAAAGTCATTAGCCATACAGAAAACTCACTTCAGCATTATGGACAAATCTCCATAACTTGTTTGGGACAAAGTTATCATTCTCAACAGCTTACCATCCTCAAACTGATGGTTTAGCAGTAAGAATGATACAAACCTTGGAGGACATGATGAGAAGATTCTGTGCTTATGGAATAGAGTTCAAAGATTCTGATGGTTTTACCCATGATTGGTGTACACTAATACCAGCCCTTGAACTGGCATATAAAACATAAATCCATTCTTCTACTGGCAAAACACTAGCAATGCTAGAAAAAGGTTGGAATCCAAGACTTCCTTATGATATCCTTAAAAAGGACTTAGTGGTTATACATCCAACAGCAAGCAGTTTTAAGATAATGCTTGACAAAGCAAGACACCATGCAAACAGATGTATGAAAGATTCTTTCAAATATGCAAACAAAAGATGGGATAAAAGTCATAAACCACCTAAATTCAAAATGAGAGACTTGTTCCTAGTATCAACCCTTAATTTAAATAACATAAAAGGTTCAAAGGAATTGAAAGATTCCTTTGCAGGACAATTTATGATAAAGGCACTCCATGGACCTAATGCTGTGCAATTGGATCTCACAGGTGAATTAATGAACAAACACCCAACTTTCCCTGGAAGTCTGATAAAGCCCTACAGCTCAAGTGACAAGGAATTATTTACACTAAGAAATAAACCCCCACTTGAAATTCCCCCCTTGGAAGAAGGAGAAGAAAAGAAAACTGTAAAAGTCCTTAAAGAAAGAAGGACAAGAAACAAAAAAGAAAGAGAATACCTTGTAAGGTATAGAAATTTGACTCAAGAAGATGAATGGCTACTTTAGAAAGATATAAAAAATGCTGATAAACTACTAAGAAGGTTCAGACATGAAAGAAAACCTAAAGAATAGAAACGTTAAGCATTATTGAGCTTCAAGACTAACAAAGTCTATTGAAGAGGTAGGACAGTGGATGATACCCTAATTACATATATCAGATTGTGGTACAATCTTTTTTGGTGGTAGGGAATGGGAACCTTTGAGATATGACCACATACCCAAAAAGGTCACAAGAAATATTTAAAATAATTATACATTAAAAATAATTACCTTAAAGCTACAAAAATGCCATAAATAGGCATAAAACTTGGTTTGACTTATAAACCAATGAATAAAAATATGAAATAAATTGTACCATTGGATCCCCAATGGTAAAATACACATATACCATCTTTATGGAATATCTGTAAAATCAATATTTAATGAGTTATAAGTAATAATACCTTATAAAAAACATAAATACCTAATTATTTCAAATACCAATGAAGCAACATGTGAAATAAATGGTACCATTGAATTCTCCATAAAAATCAACTTAAAAAAACTACAAAGCTAATCTCCAATGTCAATACTTAAGGAGTTAAGCTCAATATATGCACTTTTTTGGTCAACACATATATTCAAGGATTTTAGCTAATATCTTTTGAAATATAAATGATAGAGTGATTAACCCAAAATAAAGTCACCACGTAGTTACTGAGGGAATACAGAAATGAACTTTATTTCACAAGCTATAAACAAGGTTAAAACCTGTAAGGGATTATTGATTAAAATCAATAGAGCTGTTGACCACTTTGTTGTGAAAGTGGTCCAAACTTAAAAAAAGTAGACAGTTTGATTCTACTAGTTCATTCATGAAGAATGATGTATTTTTTATTATAATATTTAAGGTATAACCCCTTGAAATCATGGTTTGAAGTTTAAAATATTAAATTTTAACAGAAAAGGTGAGTTACAAGAAAAATCATCAGAAATAGAGTTTTGATGATGTAATGAAATGCTCTTGGTAGTGTAATAAGGACATGCCAAGATATCAGAACCCACTCAGAATAGCTGTAGCGTGTATAAATTAACAGGTATTAATGATCAAAGCTTAAGCTTAAATTTGATCATTTAAGATCACTCACTGTAATCTTATTTTGAGTTTAACAGTCATATAAGTGATAAAACTGGGGAATTCTTCTAAAATATGATTAAAAATAATAAAATCCACAAAGTTTAGGCTTCTGACAAGCCTATGATGTCATCAAACTTAACGTTATAGTGATAACTCTAAATAATGCCGTAATTATGAGGTAAGATGGTTTGATCATGATGTAATCATCACCAAACCTTAAAATATTGATCAATTCTAGTAGAAAGCATCAGTAAACGTCTACTAGAAGCCTTTTGGACTCTATGAGGGAGGTATTTACTATAAATAGAGCTCTTTTTACTCTGTTTGCCCCTCAGACGCTTACAAAACATTAAATCATTAAATAAAAAGGTAATTTCTTTATTATTTATATATAAAACCTTTATATTATTAAAGACCAAAGATAATCTTATAATAGTCTTCATCTATGACATGATCATTGCAATTATTTAATTGTTTTGTTTAAATTTCTCTTAAAAACCTCAATTCTACGTAAAATCAAGAAAAACTGTAATTTCTCTTAAATTGTATTGTATCTACAGCTTAAATAAGCTGTATTTACATTTCTAGGCATAAAAGTATTCGAAATTATTATATTAAGCATTAAAAGTAGGTTATTTCTCTTATTATAATAATAATTTTTCTATTATTACTTTAATAATTCTATAATTGATATAAATAGTATTTATATTAATTTATAACTTTAATATTAGTAATATTATTGTTATTAATTGTTTTTTTATTAATAAAAAACAATCTTTTACGCCTTTATTATTTGTTGATAACAATAATAAAGTGCTTTTAAATATATTAATTATCTTATATTAGTATATTTATTATATTATATCATTTTTTTATAATACAAATTATATTATTATATTTATCTAATAATATAATTATCTTATGCCATAATTATGATAATTCTTTATTATTATAATTTTTTTTATCTTAATTATTTCATTTATAAGGACATTCATAGTACAATAAGTAAAATATTAGTAATTTTTACTTATTGTTTCATAGTCAAATCTTACACTTTTAATTGTTAATTTAGAAGTAATATAAATGATAATTTTCTTTTTTTATGAAAAATCCATATTCATTGAGCTTGTGATCTTCAATTCATTTTTTCAATTGTCTCATCTTTTATTCTCTGAGAAAAATCTAAAAAACTGAATTCTACCTCTACAATTGAATATTATAATTTTTTTCTTTTACAATGATTAAGGAAAAAGTAATTTTTGTAAATAATTATTTATTCAAGGGAATAACAATTCAATAAAAAGACAAGAGATAAATTTTTGAAGTGTTTGAAGCTTATGGTAAATCTCAAAGGATCAA